>OZ022576.1:607337-719837 GCA_963669155.1 Arbacia lixula
CACGTGAGAGAAACGTGCCACTCTCAGTCGACTAGGTTCTGCCTGGAGCAACAGACGTTCTCCCCTTCGCTACTCATTTCAACGACCTCTCCGCTGAATATCAAAATGAACAAGAAACCTTTTTTCAATCAGCGTGTTTGGCACATGCTAAGTTTGTTTTATTCCACGGAAGCGTGCACCTGAGTGATTTAACACATAAGGCGCAGCCGAATATGTTTTCGACCATGCCAAAGTTGCCATGTGCACACAATTATACCGAACCTCAAACAAAATAACGGGCAATAACAAAGAATTAAGAAATATGCCTTTGAATAAGTTACCGGACAAAATTTCCCGACGCATCGGAACATTTACCGACGAATGGGAATTTGTATTGGATGTACGGCAATGAATGACTGTACCACACATCTAGCAATCTAGCAATGTATTTATTTTAAATTGTTTGCAATTTCCTTTCTAAAATAAACACAGCGGATCCAAAATGTTAATAACTGGGGTTATAATGAAAAATAGAATGCATTATAAGAGCATTGATTGAAATAGTGATATTCTTAGGAGATTCTTTAACCCACTTTATATTATGCATATTATGAAAATCAGTGGTAAGCTTAAATCTGAGAAAGTCGTGTAACAAAATTTGTAAAAACATTACCTCAGTGCTGTCTAAATCATCTATAAAGTTTGCGAAAATGGCGTATGGAGGTTGGCAAATATTCTAGTTTGATGCTTCACTCTATGCTTCGTAATATCTGCACGCTGGTCGGCACGTGAATCGGTGTGTTGTGTAAGTAACCCGATAGATACTACCTCGCTAGTGGGCACGTGAAAGACATCGGTCATAGAAAATAAGATTGATCCACGCAATGCGCTCACTCAATAATATCAATGATAGTTCATTCGATATTCATATCCTGTGGGTGTCTTGTGGTACGGCTACTAGCTATAAGCTGATTTACGTCTGTATTTTTTGTTTTGTCAGTATTTATGTTAAGTCTATGTCAGCATGATATGTGTTGCTTGATTGTTGTGATGAACGTGCGTTGAGTGTCAATCTCCGTGAGATTGAATACAACTAACACATTGTCTGATCTGTGTTCAAATCAAGCATATCTCCTCCTGCTTGTTTTTCCCATGTTCTTGTGACCTTTCTCATCCTTCCATATTTCCGTTATCCTTTATCATCCTCGCCTTGTTTACATTGTTCCAATACGCTTGTTGAAATGCATTTCTTATTGTTCTTATAACAGGTACTTGCCATATCAAAATGGCGTATTATCGGATGATGACGCCAAGAGAATGAAGTAGTCTTTAAAACGTCAGCAGCACTTTACATTCACATATTCATTTTACAACTGAGAAATATCAATGGGGAAAAGTAATTATACAAATTTGACATGATAATTTGAAGCGTTGATGCATATTTCCCGTTCATCACCGTTTGACAATATGTCTGAACTACGCTACCCAAGTATCGTCCTGAAAGGGCTTAGCTCTGGTTTTCCTTAATTCGGTTGATAATTGATTTTCTTGTATTTTTCTCTCTCCGTTCCCCTGCTTCCTCCGCAGCTGTATGGCTCGTCTCAATGCTGTTCGCTCTGCCGCCCGCTGTCGGCTGGTCTCGATACGAGTTCGTCCCAGACAGGGCCATCTGCACCTTGAAGTGGTCTACGAACATCTCCTATACCGTCTTCGTCTTCTCCCTTGGGATCTTCTTACCCTTCATTGTCACCTTCGTATCGTACTTCAAAATCTTCCGGACTGTCCGGGCAAACTTCCGCCGGATGAGGTCGCACCGTGGCAGCGGGAAGGTGTACCCCCGATCGGAGGGCGGAGCGGGGTCAGCTCACCGGCCGTCAGCCGTCAGCGGGGCGGATGGGAGCGGGGGCAGTGTGGGCGATTCGTCCTGGTCCCCGGAAAGGCGCCGATGCAGGAGCCAGATTGGTGATGTGAGTGAAGTAGTGGCGCCCCACCATCTGCAGCTGCCGACAGCCAATGGCCACAGAGTCGTCAGCAGAGAGCTCGCCGTGAGAAATCGACTGCAAGTATCGCGGACTGTCAGTGACATATCGAGTACGATCATGGGGAAGAGGACGGGCTTGGTTGGGAATGGGCTCAACAGGCAGTTCTCACTCGATAACGACAATGACATCGAGGTCGCGACAATAAGTCCATGCGTCTCGGCGAGCACACTTGATAACCCGGATGACGACGACGGTGGTGGAGACAGTGACAATCAATCGCACACAGCTTCCATTGGTCGTATATCAGACTGCATGGTTCAGAACGTCGAATCTACCAATGGAATCGGGACGCTGGTGGAGCTAGGATCACAGTTAGGTGGCACACGTGGTTCGAGACTCTATAAGAAACGAGATCAGAACGGCAAAGTCGCGATAAATCTGACATCAGTTGATGAACCGAAGCCGAGAGGTATGGACTTTGCGACCAGCCCTGTAGAAGCATTAAGTTTAGCGCTCGCAGAGGGCAGCAGAGCTGGAAATATTCTGCAGGTTCAGGCAGCCATATCTCCGGAAAAATTTAACCACGCGAGAAACCTTAGTCCTATACCGTGCCCACTGCAATATAACCGTCCCAAGACAGCTGGCCATTTGCATGTACAGAAAGCCAACAGTAGCGGCGTCCGTCGACTTTCCGTGCGCTCACTACGTCACTCATTTAGGGCGTCTTCTGCTCGTGCTCGCTCGCAGACCGTGACGTCGCAGAGCTCGACGTTGCCTTCGAACAAAGACGAGCTGCGAATGACAATCATGGTGTGTGCGGTCCTCATCTCCTTCGTCCTGTGCTGGGCACCCGTCACCATCGTCAGCTTCATCGCAGTACTCGACGTGTCCATCCCCGCCCCGGTCGACAAGTTCGCCGTCTTCATGATGTTCCTCAGCAGTGCGGTGAACCCGGTCATCTACGGCTTGATGAACCGGAAGTTCCGGTTAGGGTTCACACGGCTGTTGTGCGGCTGGCGGACTGGCAAGCTCAGCAGTAACAACAACTCTCACCGCTCCAAGACGCGCTCCAGAAACAAGTCTCACATAAATGGCGCTAATCCCGCGGCCAGGAAAACTGTTCTTGATCCTGAGACAGGGGTAACAACCAGACGGTGATGTTAATTATTGTTTGACTCAAACCCGTTTTTATAGCACTGCATTGTGACGTATAATGACGTAATCTTGGCATGCCTCCTTCTGCGAAAGGGGCCAGAATAATGTTGACTAATATTTTTTATTGAAACATTTGTAAGAATATAGACTTGCGGAAATTTTAATGTACAATGTACAATTCGTCATTATTTTTATAATTGCATGTCCTGATGTCAGCTTGTTCATGTTCTATTGCACATTTAAAAAAATATTTTTATAACATGTCCCAAGCATTTCATTCCAAGGCGGGAGTGTATCGGTATTATACTTATGGAAATGTTAATTATGTAAAATCTTTAACCAATATCATGAATATAAAGGAATTTTACTTTTACTTTAAGGTCAAGGCTAAAGTGCGTAAATCATAACCTTCTCTGAAGTCTTCATAATCACCCCTATCCAAAGGAGCGGACGAAACCTGCCATGGCAGTCGCCTCATGAAACCCTGATCTCTGCGCTGACGAGCAGAATAAATAATTATGATTCCGAATTTCGAATGATGCATATTGGTGGTCGATTATAGCTACTGACCACCGACTGTAACCATAGCAACAGCTACGACACAGACAGGTCATTATTTCTCCCTTGGCTACATTGGGAACTGAGCACCGTCATCCGGTCCCTTGTTTGTGGTAAGCAAGGTATGGGGGTCCCTGCGTCCTGTCGTGCCCACGCTGTGAATGTCGCTATTCATTCCAGTCATTCAACATGGTTCCTAACTAATAACAACAATGATGACATAAATGTTGAATATTTATTGAAATTGTATCCATATTATATCGTTTGTGCAATAACCGTCCGGACATTTCTGCATCACAAGTGAATACACAGATGCTCGACTTCATTACGACATCTTAGACAATCTACTTTGAGTGTGGAATTCATAGAATTGCACAGTGGTCTAACTCTTTTTGTGCCACATGATTTCTTCATAATTAATACACTAAATTCACAGCGTTTTGCCTGGCACACAAACGTTAAAACAGGGAGGTGTTACGAAGGAGTAGAAACTCGAGCATAATATATTCAAACATCTGTATGGGTTCTAAAGCGTGCTCATGAATGTCAAAAGCATTCCATAATCATGACAATGCTTTGATGTTCCATGTGCCGGGCCGACATTTTGCTGATGTCAACTTGAAAAGAAATTTCTTTAATTTTCCATGTGTCTGTAGAAGTTTTGTTTTTGACAAATTTGTTTGCAAACTATAAGGAAGTTAACGGCAGATAATGACAGATCTTAATAGTCTGCTTTTGTTTCGAAAAGTATTGAGGAATCATTAAAAATCGGAGATATAAGCTATTTGTATTACTTACAAAATTGACCAATTTCTTCACTTTCCGACAACTTGTGCATTTGGGGGATTCAACAACTCTCAAAATGATATATTAAGCTGTGTATTATCATTAACGGCATTTGTGTGTGTTTGCGTGAAACAGAGATATTTCACTTGAAAAACTTGTTTATTTGTGTTTGCTGATACCTGATATGCTCATGGAAGTATTAATGCCATTAACAGAACGGGACAAGCGAAATGAGACTGTACATTTCTTTTGTTTTCTCTGAGAAGCCGTTGCCACACAATCATGTTCATAATTGTTCAAACACTTGAACAGCACCTGTTGAGAACACATAACTTTTCAGCGGCTTGGCACATGGGTTCAAAGGAAGAAAGTTGATTCATATCCTTCCATAACACATCCCTGGTTAAAACAAATAAAATGTAACAAATAAAGAACAGCTCACTTGTGTCAGAAGCCCAGATATGTAAAATCATTTGGTAACTATGGTAACCCTGCCTTCATCCATGGATGAAATGAACATTGTCAAGCATACGTGGACATTGGAAACACGTTCTTAGCAGTACATGTATTGAGTTTTACTGCCACTACCATAACTATGGTGACTGTGAGCTGCTTGTAACAATACAATGATTGTTACATTATGACATGTAGATTTCACATTACAGTCACGGTCGCGGCAATCTAAACTCTCTTTTTACTCGAATGAACACATGATGATCTCTCTCCGTGTACTGGTAACCTTAATACTAAACCATTTCGTAACCATAGTTTGTACATTGTTCTGCTCAAAACTGATTCAATCGGTATAAACGCATGTAACCAGAATTCAACTCTATATTTTGTACCTGAGATGATTAAAATGTTACGCCATCTTCTAATTTGTTTCCATTTGTATCACATCATTTATGGTGCTCGAAAAGCGCGCCAGCAGGGAAGTGCGAGTTTTATCCACATTTTCATGTTGTGAGTGTGTACGTGTGTATAGTGTGTATGTATGTGTGTGTGTGTGTGTGTATGTGTGTATTTGTGTGTGTGTTTGTGTATGTGTGTGTGTTGTGTGTATGTGTTTGTATGTGTGTGTTTGTATGTGTGTGTGTGTATGTGTGTGTGTTGTGTATATATGTGTGTGTATGTGTGTTGTGTATATGTGTGTATGTATGTATGTGTGTGTGTTTGTGTGTGCAGGGGCGTAGATAACTGGGGAGGAGGTGAGATGCCTCCCCTAATTATTTGGGGAAGATTATGTTTACCCCCCCCCCCCCCACACACACACACACACACACACATACACACTTTCCAAAGGTAGATAAAAAGAAATGAAATTATGATATGATCATAATTGTATGCAATTGTAATACAAATAACAGTTACAGTAGCAATGATACCTGTATACATGTATTGATTATTGTTATGTTCTTATGTTATGAGTTCTTGTGTGGACAACATAATAATGAGATAATCTGCACAGAGATCTTAAGTAGTGTCTGGTTTAATAAACGCCATGTTTGAACTCTCTCGCGCATGCGTACAAGGTGCCTTGAAGCTACAGCCTGTAGTCTTCATTCAATACTTAACATTCCTCCCCCTTTAATTGGGAGCACGCTCTGCTAAATTATACTGCTCTAAAATTAGCCATTTACACTACCAAAGTAATGCATGTTAAAACAAGAACACTGCATGCAAATTACAATTATCCTTATGTAGCTATTGTAATAGGCAGAACCTTACATAACAATTTATTTGGTTAAATCATCAAAACCATTTTAACCTTGTGGCTATTTACAAATAACTTCTCATTTTGTTACACCGGTAAACTATCAATTGGCTGGAGTTTACATATTCTGTTTTCTCATATGGCTGTAATTGTAATGTTATCCTCTAACACAACTATTCTGTAACCACTTTAAATTCAATTGCAAGCTTCACACTTATATTGAAGTTTCAAGCTGAGCAATTCTTACAAAACCTTAATTCAGCTGTAGCAAATTAAACCGTTAATATGCACTTTATCATGCTATAAAATGAATTTGCCTAATTATTGTACCTTCATCAAATGAGTATACACTTCTTCAATTAATAGTGATCACAACTCATATAATGTGGCTGTAATTCTATACCTTGACTGACAATTGTAACCAATCTCAGACTTATGTATAATTCAGTGCAACAGTTGTTTCCTATTCATTTAACTCTAATAAACAAGCTTCAACAATATAACACTTTGTGAATGTCATTCTTAGTGTCCTTCTCAACCGATTAAACTGTATTTCTATCTGCCTGTGTAAAACTTAATCCTATTTTCTATCTTCCACTCAATTGTAAGTTTTACTTAAAGACACTTGTCTAATCTGTTAAATGCATACCTAATGTATTTCCTTCTTTCTTCTTTTTTTTTTTTTTTTTTTTTTTTAAACTAAATACATGTATACCAATGAACATGAATTACTATTCAGTCATGTAGTAATTCACTTACAACTCATAATTGTTAATCTTAATTCAGTTACCATTGTATACTTGTAACACTGCTTACGTAATCACTTTTTTCTTTAAACCATACAGCCTTTAACTTGGCTGTGTATCCAATATAACACTATCAACCAATTATGACTTTTGCCTAAAATCTCATGTTTTCCTATATAACTATCAATAGGTAGTTGTTTATGTGTTTGCATTTTAATGATACACAATGAAATCCTTGAACTTTGAGGGTGTCGTTGACTTCCGAGTTGACACTCTCCTCCCTGACATGACATTCTCAGGATTTACTATGTCTGGAGCAACAGCTCCTCTAGAGTCATTCAATGACTCTGATTGGGCAGGTTCTGATATTATTGCAGTATCAGTGCTAGATTGTTCAGTATTTGAGCTCAGGGGTTCACTAGTTGTAGGTACCGCTATAGGATTTTCTATTTGGCTTGGATACCGTGCCTGTCGAGTCAAAATCTCTGGTTGTGGATTGGTATCCTGATGCAGCATTTCTTGTCTGGAACGATCATCTTCACCCGATGGAGTGTAATGTCGTATGTGATCCACGTGGCGGCGTACCTCTCTACCATCCTGTAGCTCTATTATGTACATGACCTCATTGAGTGTTTCGGTCACTTTCCCTCTGAGCCATGTAGGTCCTGCTGCAAAGTTCTTTACCAGGACAGTGTCATTTAACCTGAACTGTCTCATCTTCGAGTGCTTGTCTGCTGATCGTTTCATTGCAGATTGTTGTTTCTGAACAGACTTGTGCAGGTTTGGACGGACATGGTCCATTCTACTTCTGATCCTCCTTTTGAACATCAGTTCACTTGGGGTTTTCATGGTAGTTCCTTGAGGAGTTATCCGATAGGTCATCAGAAAAACCTGGATGCGCATCTCCAAAGATGTTCCACTGGTTTTCTTCACTCCACATTTCACAGTTTGTACAGCTCTCTCAGCCAGGCCATTGCTGGCAGGGTGTTTGGGAGCTGTCTGAACATGCTCTACATTGTTGCTGAACAGGAAGCTTGTGAATTCTTCCGAGACAAACTGGGTGCCGTTGTCACTTACGACCGTCTCTGGAATACCATATGTTGCGAAGAGGCGTCGCATGGCAGTGACTGTGGCAGCTGCAGTGGCATTGGCTACTCTGACAGCTTCTATCCACTTGGTATAGGCGTCAACAACAATCAGCACGTTCTGGTTATCGATGTAGGCATAATCGATGTGAATCCTACTCCAGGGTCGTTCTGGGAATTCCCATGGGTGTATTGGTGCAGGCGGTGGGCTGCGTTGGTGCTCCTGACAGGTTGGGCAGGTCTTCACCTTCTCCTCCAAATTCTTGTCAATGCCTGGCCACCATACATAGGATCTTGCTAGTGCTTTCATCTTGACAATGCCTGGATGAGTCCCATGAAGCTCATCAATGATCCTTTGTCTCATTTCCTGGTTGTCTGGAATGACCACTCTATGTCCCCAAAGTACTATGTCGTCCTCAATTGACAGTTCTTCTTTCTTTTGAGCATAGACTTTGAGCTCTGGTGGAACGTTCTTGGGGTTTGGCCATCCATTCATGATGTTTGCCATCACTCTTGAGAGAACAGGATCTCTTTTGGTACATCTCTTGACCTCATCTGCTTCTACGGGTCTAGTGTCAATATCAAGCATATTGATTTGAACTGGAAGCTGCTCATCCAAGTCTGAAAGGCTCTGGTGCGACCACACTGTTTGATCATCTGTCAAGGGTAGGCGTGACAGGGCGTCAGCATTCTGGTGCTGTTTACCTTCCTTGTGCATGATGTCGTACTCGTATGCTGATAGGATCATGTGCCATCTGGCTAACCGTGCAGAGGCCATCGGACTTGCGGGCTTACTGTCACCGAATATTCCTAACAGCGGCTTGTGGTCTGTTACGATCGTAAATCGTCGTCCGTACAAGTACTTATGAAATTTCTTGAGACCGAAAATGATTGAGAGTCCTTCCTTTTCATATTGAGCATAATTTGCTTCACTCTTGGAAAGGGTACGCGAGGCGAAGGAAATGGGCTGCTCTAGACCGTCTGGTCCAACATGGCTGATGACTACACCTAGACCGTAGGGGCTTGCATCACATTGCAACAATAACGGCTTGCTTGGGTCATAGTGCGTCAAAACTGTGTCGCTCTGGACAAGTTCCTTCGATCTCTGGAAGGCTCGTTCTTGGTCTCTTCCCCACCTAAGCTTTGGATCTGGCTTGTTCCGACCTCCACGCTTCTTTGGCTCTGAAGCGTACTCTGCCTTCAACAGCGTTGTGAGTGGGGCAATCTCCTTTGTCAGGTTTGGTATGAATTTCCTGTAGTAGCCAAGAAGACCTAGATATGCTTGTAGCTGACTCTGGTTCTGGGGTCTTGGTGTCTTCTTTATGGCTTCGATCTTGTCTGCGAGCGGGCTGATTCCTTGATGGTCCAGCTTGTGGCCCAGGAACTCCACTGAGTCCATCATGAACTCACACTTTTCCCTTTTCAGTCGAAGTCCATTACTCTCAAGACGATGTAGTACAGCTTGCAAGTTGGCTATGTGCTCATCATCTGTCTTCCCGCTTACGATAATATCGTCAAGGTAGGGGCGACACATTGGTATGTCAGCTAGAAGAGATTCCATAACTCTCTGAAAGAGGGCTGGGGCTGTTGCGATGCCAAAGGGCAACCTGGTATACTGAAAAAGACCTCTATGCGTATTGATCGTGGTGTACCTCCTTGCCATTTCATCCAACTCTATCTGATAAGCATGCGACAAGTCGAGCTTGCTAAATCGCTTACCTCCACCCAAGTCCTGGAGCATATCCTGGAGCGAAGGGATTGGATAGTGTTCGACTTGAAGTGCCTTATTGGCCGTCAGTTTGTAATTGCCACAGATGCGGACTTTCCCGTTTGGCTTCTTCACCACCACTATCGGACAGGCGTAATCAGCATACTTGACCGGTTCAAGTACACCTTGGTCCAACAGCTCATCAATGGCTTCGTCGATTTTCTGACGCATTGCATAAGGGACTGGTGCAGCTTTGAAGAACGGCGCTTTGTCTCCATCTTCCTGAGGATGCACCTTTGCTTTATAACCTTCCAGTTTACCAACTCTTGTACAGTCAAACACTTGCTTGTGTTGTGTTAGCACCTCTTGTAAGGTAGCTTGTACCTTGTGTACAGCTTCTGTGGCGTTGGAAACATCCAATGAAAGGTTAAGGCGATTCTGCAAGAATCCATCAGGTGCTGCTTGCATCCAGTCTCTGCCAAGTAATGCAACGCCTTTCTCGACAACAAGAAGGGGCAACTTCTTTGGTGGTTGGTTGTCAACGAACTGGACTTCTACCATTGCTTCCCCAACGACTGGTACTGTAGAGCCTGTGTATGTTCTCAAGGAAACGTTGGTTTGCTTCATATCAGCATGGTGTCCCAGTTTCTTGAATTCTTGCTGCGACATCATCGTCCAGGGGCTTCCTGTGTCAATTTCTAAGTCAACTTGGATTCCATTTAACTTTAGGCTTGCTTGAAATGGTTCACTGTACCTTGCCATCTTATTTACAGTTCCATCCCTGATGTGTCTGAGTTCACTATCTGGCAGATCTTCGTTCTCATCACCATCCAGGTGGTGTGCCGCTTTCTTCCTAGATCTGTACTGCTTGATCTTCTCACACTGGCTTCGAGTATGACCCATGGCGGAACATAGAAAGCATTTTTCATTCTTGAATCTGCATGCTGACGGGGCGTGGTCACCGGAACCACATCTCCAACATCTTGAGGCAGGGACTCCTTGTTTATCTTGTTTCTTAAAGCTGGGCTTTCCTTTCGTGTCCTGCTTCTGTTTGTGATGCATTTTCTGATGCGATGAAGAAGACACGTTTGGTTTATGCTGGCTTCTGCCTTGCAGTTTCTGAACTGTAGGTGACTCGGTCCCTTTGCTCAATACTTTGAGCTTTTCAACATCCTGGTTTGCAACCTCCATGGCTGTGGCGGTTTCCAGTGCATGCTTGAAAGTTAGTGATGGGTCACTTAACAGTTTTCGTTGAATTGTGACATCTCGGCAACCTACAACCAAGCGATCCCTGATCATGTTGTCCAATTCTTTAAAGTTGCATCCTTCACTTAACTGGCGCAAATTTGCAACAAATTGCGGTATGGACTGATCTTGTTTTTGGATGCACATGTAAAATCTGTATCGCTGCACTATCTCTGTAGGCTTCGGTGCGAAGTGTGATTTCAGCGTGTCTTTACATACTGTGTATGTTTGATCTGTAGGTTTATTTGGCTGCAAGAGAGCGCGCAGGGTGTGGTAGCTCTTGCTCCCTAAATTCGTCAAAAATATTGCTCTCTTTTTTCCCTCATCCTGTATACTGTTAGCGTCAAACCATGCTTCTAACAGTTCTAGCCACTCATCAAAATTGTACCCATCTCCCAATTTGGGAACATTACCAATATGATGGCTTGCCATACTTCTGAGTTTTGGTATTGTACAAATTCAAACTACTTGACTGTGACTGTGCATATAAAGAACAAAGCTTATTTGCTCATAAAGTACAATGGGCGTCAGTACACTCAAAGCTAGATATACAAGCATCAACTGCATGTGTACACACAAAGTACATGTAGCTTGGACTAGCTGTAGTCCAATACTGTATCAACAATGAAAACTCTTCATGAGGGGCTACACTAAACTATAGTACAGTGTAAGGCTGTAACTATTCAACAGAATAGCAACAAAAGGGGTTTGGTCCTACCTGTATAGATCTGTTCCTAATTACGAAGTCTTGGACCAACTCAGACCTATCTTATCCTAGAACTGCTTGGACCTGGACCTGCAATTTGGTCCTATCAGTATTAAGATTTGGTCCTCTTTACTTGCTAGGCTTACACCTGTAACTCCTTGAGCTGGTCTTATACCTGCTTAGGCTTGGACTTGCATATGGTCCTGTAATTGCTTAGACCTAGTCCTACTTGGTTAGGCTTGGACCAGCTATGTGGTCTTATAACTGCTTAGACCTGGTCCTACTGGCTTAGGCTTGGACCAGCTATGTGGTCTTATAACTGCTTAGACCTGGTCCTACTGGCTTAAACTTGGCTTAGTTTATCTCGGGCCTGGTCCTGTGAAGGGTCTAGGGCTATCTAAACGACCTACTTGAACCAATACAAGAACAGTGTATGCTGTTACACTGCAGCAATCAACGAAGCGAGTAATGTATAATCATATGGCACATTACTTACAATGACATTGATCCGTGGCTTGGAACTCTCGATAGTCTGGGACCATTACTTAGTCTTAGACTATCAAGACCTGGACCTATTAAGGTTAGAACATAATGAGTATCATGCATAAATTCACCTGTACTTTAGGTCTGCTATTTATATAGACCACACACATCTACAACATTAATAAATTTCGCAAACTGGACCTGGACTAACTTTAGTCCTTCTTGCATTCATCAACTTAGAGTACAGTTCATAAGTCCAAATGATTAAAGTCTTTGTCCATATGTTTGTGTCTTTATTTATTTCATTGGGCTTGGGCTTGGGCTTGCTGATAGGCTGGGCGCTACAACTTCGTCCTTTCTTGTCGACTTGGAACTGGACTTGTTGCTTGGCTGGGCTTGGCTGAAACCCGATGCTGGATCCTCCGCTTGATCCTAGGCTTGTGTACAAAATTCACACTGTCACTTGCTGCTCGGTTTGCTGGCGTTAAGACTTCGGCGTGAAGTCGGCTCCAATAAAGTAAAGATGTAGAACATCAACGACAGGCGGGGCTATTCATGAGCTGCAGACGCGTCTTAGACTTTCTAGTCTAGGTCTCAACAACATGAACAAGGGCTAGGCATGAACGGCGTGAGGCTTCTGCGAAGCGTCCATTTAATGATTTAGCTTCTCTCACCCGTCATAATTTTGTTGGCTTGAAAATCATTAACTTCGAGGTATCAGCGAAGCGTCCTTAAACTTAGGCCCCGTTTAGGCTGGTCTAGACTTGGCTTAGTCTAGAAACTATGCATCGATTACCATCGATATGTCAGTGGGAGGCTACAGCAAAGCGTTCATATTAAAACGAGCCTCTCTCACTTCACAAGTATGATAATTAGCCCTTTTCTTTTACAGCAAAGCGTCTTTTGAATTTGAGTGACTTTAACTGGCGTTATTCACTTACTCATGCACGTACGGCATAGCGTCCATTTCGTAAACTTGCGAACTATCGATGCAATGGCTGAGGCTTGGTTCTGGCACTGTGCTGTTTATACCAGATCTCCGTGACTGGGCTTGCGGCTGCGAGTGCTCCATCCACAGTGGACGTGCGTAATACTGCTGGCTTGCAGTGTGTTTACCATTGCATTGCGTTCTCTGTGCGGGCTGTGGTGTTGACCGTGTGTGCTAAGCTATGGCTGCTCAGCGGCTGATGATCCAATGTCCGCGGTCAACTTCCAAAGTTGTCCGAAGTGCAGTTTAGTCACTGGACAGAAATTCCTAATTAATCTCATTTTGATGTATCCCATCCTCGTCGCCAAAATGTTATGTTCTTATGTTATGAGTTCTTGTGTGGACAACATAATAATGAGATAATCTGCACAGAGATCTTAAGTAGTGTCTGGTTTAATAAACGCCATGTTTGAACTCTCTCGCGCATGCGTACAAGGTGCCTTGAAGCTACAGCCTGTAGTCTTCATTCAATACTTAACAATTATCTACAGCGTTTTCACCCTAAATAAGTGCTGTACATACGTTTGCTATTTTTGAGAGAGAAATCAAAACAATCCCACTTAGTGTTTTGAGTGTCGGAGTCACAAGTTGACATGAATGTGCTATACAATCTATAGGATAATTATTCAGCCACGAGTGATGGATAATGGATTCGACAACAACTCTCATTATACACCATATTTACCCTACGAAAGAAGATATTTCATGGTTGGGCTTCATAAGGGCATATCAGCATAACCCTCTCTCAGACCTATACATATACCTCACATATAAACACTCTACGTGTTATTGAAAGGTGCTTCATCGCCCCTTCGTCCTAGCATCAAAATGCAGAATCATACTTTGATGAATAGGGGATCTCCCCTCTAGACCCACACTCAGCATGTTCAAGATGACCAGCCGACTTTTCCCTCTTCCTCCCTTTGTGACTAGTCCATATCGATTCCACGCGTTCATGCATTCAAATTCCATATGCTTACTATTGAACGGCATCAGGTGAGACGGAAAAAATACCCACTTCATTAACTTCGTCGAACTTATTTTGTGCAAAAGCTTTGTTTGGGGTGAGGCTAATAATATGGAATGCGCAACACGACTCTCTTACAGTTCAAAAATACCCCCCCCCCCCCAACACACACACGCGTACACACACACTCCCATAACAAATGACCTATCTACGCCATGGCCTGTATATGCGTCTGCATTGTCCCTCTATGTGTTTGTATAGCTGGCCATAATTATCATCATCAAGATCAGGTGGCGCTGTAAAGCGCTGCTGTGGTCTTCACGAGAGCACGCCATACAACTCTCCACCAATCGTGTTGCACCCTCCATTCCTTCCCTGGACACTTTCTTTCCTTCTTTCCATAATTATGTCACTATGATAATATCATGGTGGCATAATTGTGTGTATGTGTGTGGGTGCGCGTGTGTGTGTGTATGTGTGTGTGTGTGTGTGTGTGTGTGTGTATGTGTGTGTGTGTATGTGTGTGCGTTTGTTTGTGTGCATACGAGGCAGGGATAATAAAGGGGACAACTGCAAGATATTTTAGATGATAATGGTCATTTGAAGCCTTGGCCATGTGTTCACAATTTAGGACTAGGTCATAAAGCAGACCAAGTGTTTACAATAAATGATATTCGTAATGCTATACCATACAAATGGAAGGATTCTACGATTGCAGCTATATTTCAGCAAGTATATCCCACAGATTTCGATTTAACATTGAATAATTCCGGGTTGAAAGTAAACCTGCAACTTTCAAAGTCTAAGAAAAAGTATGAGGTGATGGTGAAAGATTTGCAGTCGTCTCATGTTTTACACATGAAGGATTATCATAACAACTATGATTGTTATACAGATAAAGAAATTAAAGACCCTTTTCTTAAAACGAGGAGCTCCACATGGATAAGAAAACATGGATAATTTCAATTCAAATTGTTACACGATGTCGTTTACACTAAGGAGCGTTAATGTAAACAACAAAAAAAGTATGCCCCCCCCCCATCCCCCCTAAGCAAAATAACATAACTTTGTATCGAAGAGGTTTTGGGCAAAATAATTTGGCAGGATTGTTTCTTAAACTTTTTGACTCACTTCTGTGTAAAAATCACATTAATCCAATGAGTGGAAAATTTTTAAAGGCAAAAATGGCACTCTTCAAAAGTCACAGCGGTAATTGTTTACGCCATTCTAACAGTACATTTTTGACATTTTTTGTGCTATTTTTAAAGTGTATGCACTCAACCATGACACGAAAATGACCTCAGGTCATGTTACATCTTTGTTCAAATATCCAGTTTTTTTCACAAAAATAAAGGGTTTTTAAAAGTTTCAAACTCAAGAGGGATGGGTATTAAACGGTGCTCACTCAACCAGAACAATGGGTTAAGTGTCGAGATAGGTGCAGGTGCATCGAGAGATGGATGATAAACAATGAAAGGTCATCAATTATGAACCAGAAATGGAATTCATCAAAACTTCATATTATGACAGAATCCCAAAATCATCCTTGTGACTTTTGACAAGTGACATTTTTGCCTTTAAAATTTGCCCACTCATGCATGACTAATTGAATTAATGTGATTTTCACAGAGAATTTAGTCAATAAGTTAAATTATTTTACCCAAAACCTCTTTGATAAAATGTTATGCGATTTTGCTTAGGGGGGACTTACTTTTATTTTGTTGTGTTTAGTTTCGTTTTGTAACATACAATCTTTATTCCTTCTACCAACAAATACCTGAAACTTAGTTGCATCTTGTTTTACACCGTGACAAGATGAAATTGTTGTGGATTTTTTTTAAAATAATAATATATTTAAAAAAAATGATGTATATGAGTTAAGAAACTTGGATTGGAAATATATATTTTGTGGAATTCTGGGTTATTCAAATAGATCCAAGTAGGTGTATAGTTTGATTATTTTTATGAAATATACCATTTTCAGATCTTAGACAGAAAAGGAATTGCCCACTAAAGACAAGGAACGAAAGATTGTTGCTGAAGTCTGGAAAATAACCTAGATCAAGGCTGGGAAGCTTTATTTATATTTACAGAAATGGGATTACGTAAATAATCTGATGAATGAACCAGTTTGAAAGATTGTTACATCTTCCCGGAATTGTTGACAATGGTTATCTTTGGCAACCTAAAGGCATATTTGT
Source organism: Arbacia lixula (assembly GCA_963669155.1). Lineage (NCBI taxonomy): Eukaryota > Metazoa > Echinodermata > Echinoidea > Arbacioida > Arbaciidae > Arbacia > Arbacia lixula. Next base: position 623,641 of record OZ022576.1, read on the forward strand.
GGGTATCCGATTGGGTAACATCTGGTGTTCTTCAGCTTGTGTGCAACGTCTATATGTATTAGACTACAAACAGTTAAAAACAAATTTGTATTCCGTTATCATTACTATTTTTTTGTCCTTTCTTTTCTCTTTCTTTATGTCTTTTCACCCCTATGTATTCATGTTGTCGAGCTCACTCCCATAATTCTACAACTGGCAGGTTGATGTGTGGCAGATAAAAGTCAACCATTAGGTCAAGAAATAGTGCGAGTGTTTGCATGTGTGTATGTGTATTCATGAAGGTTGGAGGGAGGGGGGGGGGGGGAGGGGAGGAGGTACACACCCAAGGGAGGGTTAGGGTTAGGGTGTGTGTGTGTGTGTGTGTGAGCATATATAGGAAGGGCCGATGGGGGGGGGGGGGGGCACACGCATTGTGAGGAAAAAAAGTAGGTGGCCGGGACAGACGTAGGGGTACAGGATTAGACCGAAGGGTAGTCATGGTAGTTAGGGAGAATTTCATACGAGAATGGGCTTGCTAGTTGATAATACTGTACGGTTCCATTCATTTGTAATTTCGTTGAAATATCTTTCATTTGTTCTCATTTAATAAATTATATCATATTTGTTATAATTATCTACATTGAATTCATTCTGTGACTATTACATTATAAAGGAAAATAAGTAGCCGATTTTGTTTATTCACCTTAATTTAATTCATACTGTAAGATACCTATAGAAGAAAGAAGAACTAGCATGACTAGCGTGTATGTATAATACAATATTACAAAATATAGTAGAAATAATAATTGTTTGTCTTGACTTACTTTTTGCTTATTGCAATCCAATTATGTGTAAGCTTAATCACGTAATTTTAATTTGTATATGGCTATTTCAGATGAAACTGCGACTTTGAATGGAACTACATAATTATTAGATGCATTGAAAAACAGGACAAAAAGACAAAAAAGTGTGTGTGTGTGTGTTTGTGTGTATATGTTTGTGTGTGTGTGTGAGTGTGCATGTGTGTGTGTTTGTGTGTGTGCGTGTTTGTGTGTGTGTGTGTGTGTGTGTGTGTGTGTGTGTGTGTGTGCATGTCTTAAAAGCTTTTGGCTTTGGGAACACTTTCTGCTCATGGATTAAAACTATGTATAATGACGTAAGTAGCTGCGTGATGAATGGCGGTCACTCAACTGGTTACTTTGATATCAAAAGGGGGGTAAGGCAAGGAGATCCACTCTCGCCATATTTATTTGTATTGGCCATAGAAATACTTACATTGTGCATCCGAAATGATAAGAATATTAGAGGGATTAAATTGGGTCGGAATGAAATTAAGCAAGTGTTATATGCAGATGAAATAACACTCTTTTTACAAGACAAGGAATCTAACAAAAGGGTACAACAGACTTTTGAAGCTTTTGAAAAGATTAGTGGTTTAAAAGTTAATAAGGAAAAAACAAATCTTGTGTGCTAGGGTAAAGAATCTGAAATACCTGGGGAGCAATTGTTTGGGAATTTGATAGAAGAAGTGAAAATATTAGGGATACATTTTACACGAAATCTAAAACGGAAAGAGGATTTAAATTACAAAGAGATACTAAGAAAAATAAAACGACTGGTAGGATGGTGGAAGCAAAGGGATCTTACAATAATGGGTAAGATTCAATTGTTGAAGACTTATGTTTTGTCCAAATTCAATTATGTCTCTTCTCTCATTACTGTTCCAAAACTCATTCTGGAAGAAGTAGAACGTATTTCCTTTGATTTCATTTGGGGTGGAAAGGACAGAATAAAAAGGAAAATTTTATATCAGGATTATGGGTTTGGGGGTGTAAGAATGACAAATTATGAAACATTTATAAAAACTCAAAGGGTTATGTGGCTTAAACGGCTAATATATGGAGATAACTTGTCAGGATGGAAGATTTGTTTTGAATATTTCTGCAGGTCAATAGGGGGAAGGTTCATATTTTTATGTGATTACGATATGAATAAACTGAATTTGAATAACCTGCCACCTTTCTATAGGTCTATAGAGAAAGGTCTGGCAAGAATTGGATAAATGTAGACACTTTGAAGAAAATATACATAATCCCATTCTTTTCAATAATAGACACATTTGCATAAGAAACAAAATGATATTTGATGAGGATCTATGGAAGAAAGGGGTTATTCAAATAGATGATATAACTAATGGAAAAGAAATCAAACCATATTCTCATTTTTTTTACTTTTGGAATTGAAAGCAAAGGATTATTGAACATTCTTGATTTGTTTAAAGCCATTCCTGATGATTAGAAACAGGAGAACATGCAAGTTGATATTCATAATTTTGGCATAAGATTAAATATAGAAGGACAAATAGGTCAACTGTCTAACTTAAAGTCTAAAAAAATGTACAATTACTTCATTAAATCATTTCAGGAAGAATATAATTTACAAGTGCGAGATGGATATAATCAATATAACTATAATAAGGAAGAAATTAAGGATATATTTTAAGACCGAGAAGAGCAGTAATTTGTTGTAAGCATAGAGAATTTCAATTTAACTTATTACATGGGGCCCTTTATACTAAAGATCACCTCTTTAGATTTGGATTTGTAACTGATAAATTGTGTTCCTTTTGTAAAAAGGAGGATGAGACGTATTCACACCTTTTTCTGTTTTGTGCACACGTTCAAAGAATTTGGCAAGAAATTACAAATAGATTGAATTTAAAGGAATTAGACATCAATAACTGGAAATTAATTTTCATGGGGATTTAAGGAAATTCTCAAAGAATCAAAATGTGCAATTCCATTATCCTTATCATAAAATACATCATATATTTTTCGAGAACAAAAGGAATGCTTCCTTCCATAACAAAATCTTAAAGATGATTTCGGAAGAGAAGTTAGCGATCAAAAGTTGTAAATTAGGGTTACACTTACAGAAATGGGAAGAATTGAACATTTAGAGGACTTATAGCATTTGTATTTTCTAATTTGTTCTGGGTAGTTACCCTTCTAAATATCCATAATGCTCGCCTGGCAGCATCAGTTCCATATCCGTATTTCTTGAGCGCGTGAGGGAATGAGGGCAGTTACACCGGACATGGGGGAGGGGGGTGGGTGGACTTACATGTTTTTGTGTGGGGGTGGTTATGTTCGGGGGGGGGGGGGGGGAAGAGGTATCAGAAAAGATTTCATTCTTATGGAATTGTTTTATTATCATTTATGCATATAATTATTATTATTTTAGAGGAATATGATTTGTGTTTATCGAATCAATAGAAATATATATTACTTTTGTGTATTTGTTATTGTATGTTATAAAGTGAAATTGTTTATTTTATCATGGGAATGAAATAAAATAAAGAATATGGAAAAACAAAAAAAGTGTGTGCCGTATGTCAACAAGTTACGTACTGTACTAACAAGGTCCTATACATGTGTGCTCTTTTGCCGCCTACGCGGAAGTCTATGTCGGTATAATAATCATATGTCTACTTTGGATTACCCGAAGCACATTAAAACAAAAATATCTATTCGAAAAAATTTTAGCGTGGTACACCATGTTTCAAACTGAAGTCAAGGTTCAAATGATGCTAGATTATACAGGTGTACATGTACAATGTTAGGCCTCTCGTGAAACCAACTTGATCCAGCGTTATATCATTTAGGCTATGTACAGTGTATATGTTTATGTACATAACTAAAATAGCAATAACCTTTGAGGAAAAAATGAAAAACGTGTGGCAAGCCACGAGATGGCGATAATCTAACATACTTCCCAAATCGACGCATTTACTTCTAAAAATTACAATTAATCGAATCACCACAATTGACATCATAATCACATACGCGCGTTTTGTCAGGTAATTGAGAACTGTCCGTTAAAATCCTTCTCCTCCGCATTACTTTATTGAGTACTCTTGATATCTCTGTTCGCAGAAGGAGCATTTACACGATACCTCGTAGAGACTCGTGAATCTTTAACGTATCTCGTGGTGACCGGCCTGTTTCTACCTAGACCCACGCGCCAGACACGAGAAGGCAATAAACATGCAAATGAGAACCAATCCCTTTCAAAGAGAAGACCCGGGGTTTGCTACCCCGCGTGGGTAGTCGAAATCCCCCAACTCGTGCTAAAGACGCGGTTGAGATATATGGACGTCTTGAAAGAAATACCATAATCCCACTTTCATCAATAACCGACAGTTTGAGACTGAGAGTGGATCAACGCTCGCGATAAACATTAGATTTACAGCTCGCAGCGGTTTCATCACGTGTTCTCAAGCAAGACAGGCCTACTCGAAAACAGCAATTATTCATGTATATGGTGTTCGTTATTGCTGGCAAAACAGGTATTGATTAACATAGAGGAAGGCAATAGAAGATGCATACTCCTTACACTGTAGAGACAACATTGATAAAATTCCGTAATCTAATCAAATGGATGGAATCAAAGAGGACTGTTGTCGAAACGCGGACATAGTTGAATTTGTGCCAACGCGAGAACACAATTACACACACAATCTCTTATATATATATTTTTAAAATCAGGTTTGTTTAATTTGACTTTCTGTATTGAACGTTTGATTAATTGTTTATTGTATTCATCATACAAATAAAAATGCATTGTCATTCTGCAGGGTCCGTGAGAGAAATTTGGATCTGATTAGACCAGCCTGTCGAAATAAGACGTACTAATCTACGAAAACTATGAACTTCCCATAATAGCGTGTTTAGTATGACGCTATCCGCGTTCTTTATTAAGACAGTCCATGGACGGATTTATGAAACTTCCATTATCAAAGCAAGCGGGCTAAATCCTGATTTAGGTAAACTAACTCATGTGAATGTATAATTATGCGACTTTTAGCAAAGGTTGTTTTCTGTCCACGACTTACTTTTACTTTTATCTTGACTTTCGACCATCCGACTCAAAATCTAATCACTTGATAACATTGTCATATACCTTATTATTGTACCATGTTTGGTCAAATAAACGATGAAGCAAGTTCACTTCGTACATCCTTGATGGAATATTTCTTGGGTTATCGTGTACGCCTAAAACAGTGAATCAACATGTAATCAGCTAAATACATTTCTTGAGTCAAAACAAGTACATGTATTCAAATGTTCTTTGAAAGTTTCCATGATGAGAGTGTATAAATTCTACTTAGCAAATTAAAAAAAAATTAGCACACATTACTAACACATTAGGTAACACCATGTGCTTGTATTCTTTCAGGATATTTGACCTACTTATGGGGGAAAAATAGAGAAATGAGTGAAAAGAGGAAAGATGACATTTTATTCATTAACACTTGCACAATACCGATACCAATAGCTTGGTGTTTAAATCAAATGTCAATGATAAAATGGAAGTAGAAGGTGATGAAGATGATTGGATGAAGATGGGTGGTGATTGGTGATGAGATGAAAACTAGCATCATACCAAGTTTGGTGAAACTCTGTGGCAGAGGCAAATAAAAGGGTTTAATCTGTTCCTCTTTGATGTTTACACAATGCCAGTCATTATGCTCTTAAATTCACTTTTCCTGCAATTTTCCTTATTTTCAAAAATATCACAGAAGGGAAGCAAAGCAAACAAAGATATTGATGTGTGACTTTTCCCTTTATTCAGAATAAAGCAATATGATATGTCAGGCAAACATCTGTACTAAAGGTGAGGGATAGAAGTGATGCAGATTACTGGACTCGCTGATTATGGTACAACCATACTGTTTTCAACACAAATAAAGGGTCTTGTTTGATTCAACACCCTTATCATTGTCAGACAATTCCTTCTTATGATCCAACAATCAAACAAGAAGTAGACCTGTGGGCTGAGGTCATAGTTGGTCCCATAATCTTGCCTTCTATCCCTTACAAGGGCTATAATACATACATGTACCACTCACCATTCAGCTGGTACATACATAATGCAATCAGCTGTGCATGGTATACTTCATTACAGCAAGGCGCTTCATGCCTTCAAATGTAATACAGGGACATGCAGCATAAAATGCAAATATGTTATGTACCTTTAAAGTGAAATTAATCAACATGGAAAGCATGTTGTGCTGAACCAATGTCCAATACAGCACAACCAGTAGGTCTGTACCCTCTCCCCGATACTTATAAACAGTTTTTTGTATTCACACAAAGATCTCCCCCTCCACCCCCCCCCCCACCCCCTCTGTTCACCCAAGTTTACACATAACCTAGCGCTTAGAATATTCAGCGCCCACCTGGACCCCTCCCCCTTCCCACCCCCCCCCCCCCCCCCCCCCCCCCACAAAAACCTGAGAGCCCATAAGAAAATAATCCTCCTAGGCTTAATGCACACATATTTCAGTGTAAACCATATGTAGCTGTCGCAAATACCGTAGATTTTGATTTCCCCCGGGTTCACACTATGACACCTGTCAGACCTGTGCTGCACATTAGGGACTTTTCGATTGGGTGAACGAGAGTGATGTGACGCCCGGCGGCAGGCGTATGTCAACGCGTTTACTCCCTACGTTGAGCCGCTCCTGAAATGCGTTTCGATTTCGGGCGTCACGTCTAGTCAACGTAGTGACGTCATGGCCCCTGTGGCCCGCGTGGCAATCACTGATCTCCCCACTGGTTGCAATACGTATACGGGCGCGGTTAAAATGTATATGTGGGACTGTAGTGTGCATTTGCAACTTGCTAGACGACAGAGCAAACAGGTACCTGATAGGCTGTAGTTGGTACGTCAGTGGTGCTCATGTTAAGTGAGAAGATGATGAACTTTCTGGTAATATAGCTATTTATATTTTGTTTTAAAAAATAAATGGAAAAATCGTTGAACTTCCCACTGATTTGCTGTAACTCAGCATAATCTTCCTCCGGCACCGTCCATATCGAGAGGAGTATGACGTCATAGACAGCACGGGATGAGCCCGGCACGAGTGAATTGGGTGGTCGGTGAAAACCTGGGTAAACGCGTTGAGCCGAGGGGTGTTGAGCCGAGGGGTCGACGTTGACGCATGCGCGGTGCGTAAAAGTGACGTCATTCACGGTGACGCCTGGCGGCACGTCCAAATCGAAAAGTCCCTATTGCAAGCTTGAGGTTCAGAGTGTGCCTGTGGTTCTGGTCGCATCATGAAAACATGATAAATGGGCAAATAGATTATGAGCTACTCTCGCGCTGAAACCACACCACCACATAAGAGATACTTACAACACAAAAACAGATTGATGCACTAATCTAAGAGCATCGTCATATCTCGTTGTCACATTCACAAAGACAATTTTAATTTTGTTTAAAGGTGATATTCATAGGAAATGAAATAAAATAAATATAGTTTATTTTATAATTGAATAATTTATATAAGCAATTTATGCAGCTAACATGCCATGAAAGTGTTCAGTTTTGTGTTTTATGAAAATCAAACTTCACTAAATTGACTCCCTCCTGACCTGCGAAATCGCCTGAAGGGAGAGTGGCTTTGTGCGTACGTCACAGCCGGGATATGCTTCACGCAGCAATAGAGACCAACTGCAATCTACACACAAATGTTCATAGAGTGGATGTCAGTTCCACTCTCTCAAAACGATGAAATATTTCCTGAATGGTCAATATCTTACATACATTTGTCCTCTCCCGTCCTGAAAAATATCCTAATGTCAATATTCATGTCGTTATTGGCATTGAAAAAGTGACAATATATCCGTAAAATAACTGTTTACAACTCAACTTTTTCGCCGGCTTTAGCTTGACAGCTAAGCTGCATGTATGAGTGGTCCACAAACCGGCCCCTAACCTTGAAACCGGCCACCCGCATATTTCTGCTCAGTGCGCGTTATCAAAGGTTGGATGCGCGATTTATTATCTATTTACGCATTAGTAAACAAAATGCAAGATTTTCGGTAGCAAAAGTAGACAAAATGTGCACTTATTTGGCAATTGCACATTTTCGTTCGAAACATCTCCGTTTTTCAACTTGCGTTCGTACTTCCGTGATTTTCAACAACATCAGATTCGCCTCGATTTCTCCAGCTAATCTAGCCATGATACGATCGACTATTTTTATTCTTCGATTAGTTTGAATCTTATTTTATTCATAATAACGATTAAATCAAAACCAACTGTTTTTTTTCCATAGTGGAAGAGGCGAAGTCTCCGACTGATATGTCATGCAAAGTGAAACTAAATGGTGGTAAAAATCGCCCCATAGTACGCAGGCTTGCTGTACAAAGCCGGGGACATGCACAGCCATAGTTTTACCTTTTTTCTCCATTTTTCAACCTTTTTATTTCACAAATATTACATTTCTTAGAATATCAAGATAAATATATCAACAACAAGTAACTTTCACACGATGTTGCATTATAATTTATTCTATAGTAAGGGAAAATAACACATAGGTTGAAGATGTGTTTTCAGCCTTACAATGTAATACATGCATTCTACTCGATACCCGAAAGTGGTACACTAGCCACGCTTCCCGTTTCTTACGTCATAACTAAAGGCCGTTTCGGGCTAATTTGTCCCAGCGAATAGAGTGATTGTTTTCACCCTAATTTCTCTTTTTTGGAAGTGATGTATTATTTGAAAGTCATCCAAGCTCATTGTATGGCTTATAAGCTCATTGTATGGCTTATAAGCTTTCTGTAGATATGAATATCTTCATATTTTTGGATTTTCTATGAATATCACCTTTAAGGTGTGAGTGTGAAGTTAGAGACATTTCGTCTTTGACAGCTGCATAAACATGATTCACAGATGATAAAACGGTACATAAAATCATCTTTTTAAAACATGACATGAAGAATATTTTACAGGATGCATTTCAAACACTCGACTCCATTATCAGACAGTCTAAGCCAAGTATGACAGCCATCGATCACAAGAGAAGAAAAGGAAAATGTGGGATCTCCACCCGACAAAGCAAACTAGATCCTCCATCGTTAATAAAGAGCCACCATGAAAAGAAATCCTGCTGGGATTCATACACAGCATGCTTGAGGGTCTCCCGCTTCATGATTTCAAACTTTGCTTCATAGTCCATGCAAATTATTTCTTTACTTTTTTCTGCAGGTCACCAATGGATGACTTAAGGTAGGAAACAAATGCAAGACAACCAACTTAAGCTCTGTCTGTGGTTGAGACATGTAGAAGTAGGAAGTAATGACTTCAGATCTCTAACATACATTTACTTTAAGTTAAATTAATGCAGCTGGTTTAGTTTAGCCCAGGCCAAACATGCAACAAAAACAACCTTTGACCTTTGTCTATTTGACTTCATTAAGCTTTAATTTGTGCTTGTTAATGGAGATGTATGTTTACAGAACCAAATTAATTAATCTTACTTAAAAATGACTGAATATAGAATTCCAGGCTATATCATCTGGCATTTGACCTTACTTGGATATCTGATCAAAAATCAAATTATTTCATCTATTCAAAGAAGCACATACTGGAACAGGTATTACCTTTCAGAGAAATTAATTCAGGCCTTCCTCAGAAATTAAACAATATGACTTTAAACAGAGTTTGTTGATGTTTGACCTCAAAATGGAATAAGCCCTGAAGTCATCATCTGTACTGTTATAGGACTCACATACACACAACCTGAAATCAATATCCCTGGCCAACACAACACAAGATATCAAATATGCTATACATACTCTGTGACTGCATAAAACAATTCTGAAAAAATTTGCATGAAAAATATCACATATCGCAGTTACCCACCCAAGGTATGGCAACTGGCATTGAAATAAATGCCATACATGTACATTTCTTGCATATCAAGATATTTTTAAAAGTATTGAAATGTGTGTAAAAATACATACAAAATTTAAAAAATGCAGCCTGTACATTTAGAGGTACAAGTACAATAAGACAATTGCATTTTCATTCAGAAAATGATGAAAAGAATTACTAGCACCTTGCTTTCTTTATCACTAGATAGGTACAAACAATGATCCACACAGCAAGCCATACTTTGTGCTTGTGTTACATTTTCAAATGGCTGAGCATTTTGGCAACAAATTCTTCAAAGAAATGAACAAAATTCTTCATGCTCATTTCATTGTGGACGGCATGGAAGCAAAGCCGAACCTCCGTTGAGTGAAGTGCAATCTTCCTTCTCATTTCCATCCTAAACTGGGTCTGACTGTCCGACTGCGATGGGGTGGACTTGATCAACTCTTGACTGATGAGTCTCTCTCTGCTCAGCTCCTCGATGGGGCCGTCTCCCCAAGGCTTCTCCAGCTGGAGTTTACGCCGGAGTTTTCGCCGGCCCATCCACACCGCGTGACTGGCCTTACAGTGATACGACCTGCTCACCTCACCAACGTCTCCTTCCATCCCAGGAGACATTGAGAGTGTGGGTGACTTCAGCTCATCTCCACCAGACAAGCTGGTATTCCCACTAGAAGACATCGACACATCCTGGTCACCACCATCACCATCCAGAGAGCTCTCCAGTCTTTGTTTTTTCCTTGCCGGTTCTGGACTGTCCCCATCCTCCTCATGGTTACTTGCAACGAGACCGCTATCACAGAGGTCATCGTTGTGACCAACTCCTTCGACAGCACGGTCCACTCCAAGCTCTGTGACTGCCGCTCCTGGTTGCTGTGGCTCCTGCATAGACTCCTCCTCCATGTGAGTCATGGTATCATCGTTGGAGTCCAGGCTGCAGGAGATGCACAGCACCTCTTCCATCAGCCTCAGGGCAAACTGCTCCGCTTCCTCACACCAGGCTTGCTTCATCTCGTCGGTACTCTCAAACTTCTTCAAGGCCTCTACCGACACCTGACTCATCTTCATCGGGATCACGACGGTGGGTGTGCTGCTCTTGGCACCGTCCCTCTTGCCCTTGCCCTCACCCCCGTCCCTGGACTCAACGAGACTCAGGAAGCCCCAGCGAGGCACCTTCCCTGTTTCGCTGTCTTCCTTCTGCCTACGGTACCTGAGAGAGATGCAGGTCAGGCTGGCAGTGCGCAGCTCTTCCCTGAACCGCCCTGCGACCTTGTCATTGACATTCATGGCCGGGTTGTGGGAGAGCTCCAGAGGGTCTTGGATATTGATGGACGCGGCCTTGAACTCCCTGGGGGCGTCGGCAGGTGTCATCTGGGACACGTCCTGGAGGAACTGGGTCAAAGGAACGATGCTTCCAGACACAGGGCACAGCACGCTGGTGGACAGGTCGACCTTTGTGTAGAAGCTGAAGAAGCCCTTCATCAGCGTTTCTATGCAATGAGGGACATAGGGAGAGAAAACATCATTAATCGTTAACAAGGTGGCATTTTAAAAATGGAATGATATGTATTGAACAAGCTAAGAAATTGGAACTTGATGAATTAGAAGTCACAATGATCTGTAATATAAAATATCAGCTTTTCATGCTGTAAATGTATATTTTATACAATGTGTACCTGTATCACTTATATTTCAATTCGTTATAAAAAGGTTTTATACAATGTGTACGACAAGTATCTCTACAAACAAACTTTACCCAGTAATGAAAAATAAGCGATATTATAATAGAACAGTGGTCATTTTACTTAACTTACCCACATCTTCTGAGTTTTCACTGGTGCTAAACTTTGAGGCATCCGTAGTGAATGTGCAGTCCCACCCATTGATGATACCATCCTGACAGGGCTCTGCAGTCAGTGAAATGCATGTAAGAAGATGTCACCACTATCATAAAGCCATGTGCCATACATGTGACAGAATATGTTTCCTCATATTGTTTCTTAACAAATCATCTCATGAGAATTTTTAATTTGACCTGACTTCAGCTTCGAAAAAGTAAAGAAAATGAAACCCTCACATCAGTTGAATTAAATTTAAGCAGAAAATTCAGCGAAACAGGTCGGCAAAGTTTTATAAAAATCAGGCATAATACAAGTAAGTTGTGAAGAAAAGAAATGAAAATCAGGAATACTACCACTGAAATCTGATCATCAACCTTCATGGGCAATTCCCTTGGTATGCAATGATATATGGTACATATACCTTGTTCTTGTATACCATGCATAAACAAGATGATACCAAGAATATCACTTGTCTACAGAGGATTTATGGAGCTAGATTACTGGGCAAATAATAAAGATGTCAAAACACAAATTACTTCCTCATTCAATATCTGATTTTGCTCAAAACATTAAAAGACATAACAGTATGTTAAAATTGAGATCTTGTATAACACATCAAGTCACTGTTATGTGTCTCTAGGCTGACCATCAGTGATAGCTAGAGAAAGATGTGGCATGGATACAGGGCCATAAAGACAAAGACTTCTGCATACAGGCAATCATTCCAGGGTGACGGACATTACATTACATTACATTACATACGGCAGAGGATTCCTGTGAGTTATTAAGGTTTAGACCGCGGTTTATATAGATCATTTGATTAAATCGTTTTATTATTTGACTTTTTTGAAGTGTACATGCTAAATCAAGCGCACTTATCTGCTTATATGCCACAAAATATTCTTGAACCATCTAATCTAAAACTTCTTTTTGAATTTGGGCCTTTGTGTCCCATATTCACTGCTGCCCTCTAGGAGTAATGTGCATTACTAATGCAAGAATGCCTCAATGGTGCACAACTCTTGATGCAGTACTTGTGTATTTGTGTACTTGTCATGTACACAAATCCCATAGAGCAGCCTTTTGTCTGGCATAGAAAGTTTCAAGAGTTAATCTTGTTTAAATGAATTTATTACTGACGCACAACCACTGAACATCCCGACATGCTTTTTCACGACTCTTTCTTTTAAAGTGTCTCGCAACTTTTGACACCAAATTTTAACAAATCAGACATTCCGTTCAGGGGTTACGCAACATTAAGTTTTTTAACATGAAATTGTTGATTATGCTACTCACCATATCAAGAGAAAGTTTGACCTTCATACCATCTTTTTTCAATGAAACACAAAGAAATGTGTGAAATATGCATTTAATTTGCATAATTTGCATACAAACAAATTTAATAATTTTTTCGAAAAAAAAAAGTATGCAGCCGCGCTCTGAACATGTTCCTTTATCTCTGTGCAAAATCTTCAACATTTTGTTTCGATTCAACATTCCTTCAACGAAATATTAGGGGAGGGGGTCAAAATGCCCCCCCCCCCCCCCCCGTTAAAACCTGGAGGGCATTTAATGAAAGTTGTCAGCACTGACAAGTTGTCTTTTTCTGACAGTTACCATAGTAACAGTCAGAGGCTAGTGCCTCTCAGCCAATTAAAATCGAGGATTTCACTGAAATAGTTGGCACTGACCATTTAGTCAGTGCTGACAACATTCATGAAATGCCTTCCTGCTCTCAAAAAGCCCACTCAGAATAGGATTAATGGGTTAAAGAAGTATGGAGTAGCCACTGACCAGAGAGCTCCCTGAGGTGTAGCAGCGTGGGAAGCACAGGGGGTGTGGTGTTCTGCAGGTAATGAAGCACCAGAAGAGTTAGGGCATAGTTAGTCAGCCTCGGACCCGGGCCTAGGGGGTTCCCTGCAAGCTGATGGTAGCGGGCCCACTGACGCACTGCAAACACCAGGGGGCGCACACGGGCATCCAGGGATGAGTAGAAGTGAAGCAGCTCCGTGTTCCTCAGAGCAAGTCTACAATGGGATGAATTTGGTTGCAGAATTTAATGACTCATCGAGCAATCTAAAAGATGATAAGCACTAAATACCTCATAACATCATAAACATCATAGGCGAAATTAACATGCCTTCCTGCCAAAGTTCATTTACAATGTTCAATCACAGAGGCCACATCTACAACTCTAAGTGGCTGGTAGTAGCCCATGCACACTACAATCACATAGCATGTATAATCAGATTGCATACCTACTAAATAACGTCTTTTATCTCATGTTATCATCAGATGTTACATGAACCATCTCATAACACCTGTACTAGTCTATTCTTAATTCAATGTAAGTTTAATAGCTTGATTTGATATTATTAGCCTTCCTGTTCTGTAAGGTTGCCTCCATATTTTGCAAATGATACACAAGATTTCCTGCTTAAATTTAATACATTTAGGTCTTCATATGATCCCCTTCCACGTTCCATACACTGTACAGCACTTGACCGTACCTGTTATCCAGCGACAGGTCACAGTGAAGGCCAGATTCCTTGTGGATAAACTTGACCACTGGGCGGCGGGCGCTTGGTATGACCCTCACATGCTGACAGGACGGCACGCACTGCTTCAGCAGCCGACACAGCATCTGTAGAATCTCATCATGTGTCAGCTGACTGGTGTTGGGCGTGTCTACACACCCACTAGATTGCCCTGCCATGGTCTCTACCTGATGAAGAATGAGGTGTAAAACAAGAATCTTCAATCAAATACATATTGTTTCATGGATAATACATCACTTTGACTGATGTCGGGTGTGTCTACACACCCACTAGATTGCCCTGCCATGGTCTCTACCTGATGAAGAATGAGGTGTAAAACAAGAATCTTCAATCAGATACATATTGTTTCATGGATAATACATCACTTTGACTGATGTCTGGCGTGTCTGCACGGCCACTGGATTGCCCTGCCATGGTCTCTACCTGATGAAGAATGAGGTGTAAAACAAGAATCTTCAATCAGATACATATTGCTTCATGGATGATACATCACTTTGACTGGTGTCAGGTGTGTGTTCACACTCACTGGATTGCCCTGCCATGGTCTCTACCTGATGAAGAATGAAGTGTAAAACAAGAATCTTCAATCAGATACATACTGCTTCATGGATGATACATCACTTTGACTGATGTCAGGTGTGTGTTCACACTCACTGGATTGCCCTGCCATGGTCTCTACCTGATGAAGAATGAAGTGTAAAACAAGAATCTTCAATCACATACATATTGCTTCATGGATGATACATCACTTTGACTGATGTCAGGTGTGTGTTCACACTCACTGGATTGCCCTGCCATGGTCTCTACCTAATGAAGAATGAGGTGTAAAACAAGAGTCTTCAATCAGATACATATTGCTTCATGGATAATACATCATTTTGACTGATGTCAGGTATGTCTACACACCCACTGGATTGCCCTGCTATGGTCTCTACCTGATTTAGAATTTGCACTGCCATATTCCTTGTCAACACAATAAGCACATGGAATTTTATCAACGTTAACTTTTTAATCTCATTAGTATTTGGAATAAAAGCTTAGCCTAGGATGTTCAGTCCAAACTATGGCAATATTTTTTTCATGCATCAGATGAACTTTACATCCCTGTAGGAGGTGTCATAAGTAACAACCTGGATCTGTTGATCTCAAGGTTTATGCAATGTTTTATGATATTTGGTAATGGCTGCAGAAGGGAAAAACTACCTTTGAAGCTTGGTTTCATTAAATGTCCTGGCCACTGGGGCAATGACAGTTTTGATTTTCATTCTTCTTTCCCTCTTTATCCCAAATCATTCAGACTTCAAATCTTTTAAGGACTGAGGATTGTCATACAGAAAAAAATAAAAATCATGATGACTAACAATACTGTATGATTAATAATCATAAACGTTATGGGTATTTTTTATTGAATGTGAATTTGTGATAAGTGACATCTTTGTTTATATATTGCATAATTTATCAAATCAACCAAAAAATAAGTTATCACAATCAATGCAGTATATTGATTTAATATAACAGAAAAGAAACAATTAAAAAAAAAAAGCTTCATTCAAACTAAGGCAATCCTCACTTGTTCATTGGTTGAGTCTTCCTCCATGTCTTCACCCAGAGGCATGGAGACAAACTGATACCGGAAAGGCCTCTCATCCCGACCAAGATCAATCTGTAGATCCAGGTCACACCCCGCGACCCCAAAGCCGCTGACGGTGGAGCCATAGGGGAAGACTCTGCACTTCGGGAAGACTTCGACAAAGACCTCCTGCAGTAGGTCACAGATCAGGTAGCGTAGCTGCAGGTCTGGCTGGCTGAGGCATGTCTCATTTACCAGGCTGCTCAGCTGACAGCACACCTACCACATATAAAGTGAAAGAACTTGCTTAGCTCTGTGGTGTTCTAGATCCACGATGGCTCTCCATATTCTACCACCTTGCATTGGTATTTTTCTGCTATTGCTGTCCATCCTGTGTCTCATTTTGGTACATTTATAGTCTTTTGTAAATAAGCACACCTACACCAAATGAAGCGACAGAACTGGGTTGGTAAAGAAACTTTCTCGAGGTGTTCTCAATAGAAAATTAATTTTGACTTACGTCCAGTAACAAATATTGAATTCTTCATCTTTATGGGTGAATTTTTAAATGCGATGTATGTTTCCAATTCACTGACTTTACCATAGACCCACTGTTTCACAAAAATGAAAGTGAGTTGTTCTCATTCCATAACATAACAAAATTAAGGATATTATATTTATTCTGGGTGTAGGCCAAAAATAAATTTTCTATGAGGAAAAGAAATCATTATGTTTCACTTTGGGTAAATGCATGAAAAGGAGTTGCAGCACTGATGGAAATCATAGCAGTGAAGGTTCAGTTTGATTTTGTTTGATCATGGATCATGCAGGTTTTCATATATAAACAAAAGGAAAAGGACAAAAAACATAATGAAATGGGGATGAAATGGGAGGAGATTAATCATAAGAAGAATAACAATACATGAGATGTACCTCAAACAAATGTTTTATAGTTGAAATACAAAGATTTTAAGAAACATGTTTATTAAGTCCTTTCATTGCCACTGGACAGAATACTAAATTGAACATGAATATTAAATTAATGAGAAATATCCAGCAAAATTATTTGGGTTACATTGTCTGAATATACACTGAAGAACATCAATCACAACATTTTCTCAGAGACTCACATCATCCGATTCCAGGAGGGTATCGAGCATAGCATCCATCTCTTTGTCTCTGGCCGTCTTGGCAAGTCTCCCCGCTGATGCGTGCTGTTTGGATCGGAGAGTCAGAGGCTTGTTCTCTCGCGGCCGCACTGTGATCTTCTTTCCATTCATCTTCTGCTTTTCTTCTTCTGCTGCCTTTTCTGCATAGTCGCTCTGGCTGAACTCAACAATGGCATACTTTCCCTGTCAAGAGGAAAGTTCCCTAGCATATCAATTATCACACAAACTGAAAACAGACTTTCAGTGGAAGTATACATAGCACATAAACATTAATTATGAACAGGATGTACAATCCTGTCTGGTGCTTGTAAATCTTGGAAATGACTTACTGCATTTTGAGCAGTACAATCAAAGCAACTCAATGAGATGTACAGGTCAGGGAAAAGCATTACTTCATTAAATGAGCAAGCTGTGCATTAAAGACAGGGTGTCCCTTTTGCATTGTCTAAAAGAACTGAGCCCGAGAGTCAATGGAAAACATTCTCAATCAATTTTAGAATTCATGAATTTACATGATCAAGCGAGAAATACATTTACTGTTCAGTACCTTGTCTTTGTCGACAATGACCTGTGCAATGCTGCCATATTTTGAGAAGTAATCCGTTAAGTCCAGCTCCGACACCAGCTTGGTCAGGCCTCCGACGAACACACTGCACTCTGCCTGCTTCTGCCTGGTTGTTCTGATGGCAGTCAGTCTCTGATGCTTCCTTCCCTGGATGTGGTCACTGACAGCTTTCTCTGTACATGGGCATGAAATACATAACAGCTCAAAGGAATTGGCTTAGGGAAAGGGAAAGGGAAGTCCGCGGTATATTTTGTCCAGTTCAGCATGAAACACGATGCTTTAGCCTCAAAAGCATCATGTTTTATGCTGAACTGGACAAAGTATATCACGGTTTAAAACTGCGGGTCCTTCCCTTTCCCTTTGCCAATTCAATTGAGCTGTAGTGTATACAGGTATAAACACACTTTAAAAATGTTCAAAAATGTTGAGCAATGTTACATATTTTCTCTTCACATATCTTTCTAACAAACAAGGTTCGTCAAGGCTGCAATCTTGGCTGTTCCAAAAATGAAATACACGAATTGTGAGAACTTGTATTTGTTTTTTAATGCCTTATTGGTATCATTTAACAATCAACTTCTAATCAACTTCAATGCACCTCTAACAAAAATTATTAACAACATAAATTCTAAACAGTAAACTAAACAAACAAACTTAATATGCACAGTACAGGGTCGTAGACTCCTGTCCGGAGAGCCAGCCACATCCTCAGTGACGTGTAGCTGCTTTCGACCCACTACAATGTCGGCGTGTACATAATCTGGTGTGATTGAACACGCGCCTAAAATCAACCAGCAACAACAACAACAACATTAACCACTAACCATTCATAAGCATAAGTAGCATACCATTGTTGACTTGTGTTTAGTTACAATACAAGATCAAGTTAACATTTATTAGAAAATAGAGATGCCAAAGACTAAGAGAAACAGTGACCATTTTTATCATGGCATGTCCAACTTCCAAGCCTCCATCAATCATCAATTGAGTGATAATTTATGGAATAATTAATCAAAATTACATATTCACACTTACCATGCTTACTGAGCTGAGGATCTGAGTTTCTGACTTACGCTGTATCCCCATTGCAAAGCAAAAGTAACACGATTAATACAGTGGTCATAAGTTAAATATTATATCAGACATGTTTCTGCTAGCTTACTTCATTTGACTTGTTGTTATTATTGATGTACGGTCTGAATATGAATTCTTAATTCATCTAGATTTTAGTTACTCACCTGACACAATTTTCACATTGCACTGCTCACAGTGGAATGTTTTTCCTCTCACTGATATTGTTTCCTGCTCCATCTTCAAGAAATTTATTGAATTATGGAAAAACAAGTGATATGGAGAGCTTTCAGGATACACACACGTTGTCGTTGTATTTAAGAATGTCGTTAGATAGGCTATAGGTACAATGTATTAGCAATGTTTTGAAAACTCCGCCGTAACTTGTTAGCGGGGCTCGCTGCAGACATCATGTGCGCGAGCGGGCTGCGCAAGCGCTCGGCCGACCGGCTGGGCAGGCTGGGTTCGAGGATGTGGGAATGATTAGCCGCGTGCTGTGTAAAACCACTTTGAAAGCAGCCTGTACCTGCAACGATTCGGCAACGTGTATAGCCTACATTCAAGGAGATCGATAATGGCAATGCAAGCCATTTTCAAATCCATAAACCACAACACTTTATTTCATTTCATTTTTAAGACGATCTCCCAAAGCCTAAAAAGAACAAAAAAAAAAGGCTCTTCATGGATGATTGTGTAGTTCGCTCTAGCCGTGAAGGATTATTGCACAATCTCAGCTATAAAAGTTTTCTATAAAAGTTATTTTTACATTTTAATGCTGCATCGTTATATGCCACTCTCATTGAATTGTAATGTTGGAGACCATAATTATCACAAATATGTGATTGTGCATTCTCTTTTGCTCACAAAAACTCATTTTCTGGCCGAATCCTTCTATCCTTCTCTCTCTCTCTCTCTCTCTCTCTCTCTCTCTCTCTCTCTCTCTCTCTCTCTCTCTCTCTCTCTCCCTCTCTCTCTCTCTCTCTCTCTCTCTCTCTCTCTCTCTCTCTCTCTCTCTATCCTTCACTGTATTTCTCCCTTTAACACTATAATTATTGGCATGAATATAATTGTATGTGTGTAGATTAAAGCGATTCATTATTAGTTAGAGATTTCCTGATACACACATAATACTCATCAAAATATTAATCACTCTCAATAAATATTTGACTGTTCATATTTGTATTTTATTAATGATTCACAAAATCATGCTTCAAAGGTTTATTACTACAAATATCCACATACATCAAATAAGGAGGGTGTTTGTTCATGATACAAGTTTCCAACATTGATTCATAGCACTAAAGCAGAGTTTAAGTGTTTCTTCCAACATACCGAATGAAATCAAATGTTCAAAAACATACAATACACTGAACAATACTGTGGAAACAGGCAGTTTTTACAGATTATACTCTGAATCCTAAACAGTAGTTCTTTTAACTAAGAATATGACAGCATTGTTTATCCTAAGAGAAACTTAGCTCAGGAGTTTGAGATGAAGAGGGACACTGAACAAGCAGAGAGGGTCCATTCAGACAGGAATAGGGTGTGATTCACAAGATACAATCACATAGATCCAGTCGGACCACAAACATAAATCCAGGAAAGACCAACATCAATAGCTCTCGGATGTTTATGCCATCCGACATCCACTTCATCTAAAATTTACCACACCTTCGCCTTGCGTACAGACGTGCAGAATGAATCCGGTTTAAATGGTGAAAACTTACAAATAATAATTCATAGGAACTGCAAAAAATGACTATTAGTAGATAACATTATGAAAACGGAGGCTTTTTCTCCTCTGTAAACAGTTTCATCTTAATTGCAGGAGTTCAAACAAGGTTTACCACCAGCTGTGTTTATTTGCCTTTCACTACACAGAACAGAATATGAAACTTTTTAGCAGAATCTATGAAATTGTGCTCCTTCTTTGGCCTTTCATAGCATGGACAGTTTTTCTTTCTGAGTGAGTCTTTCAATGATTAGTAGAAACCGTGGACAATCACATCCTACAACCTTCCACCCATTAGTTCTCAAATGAATAGTAAATAGGTTGACTTTACAACAAAATCTAGTTGGTAGCGATACTTTTACCTTTGAATTTAGAGTTTTACATTACATGTATAACATTTATCTTATACAGTGTATATTTACAATTACCTTATAACCATGTTTCCATTTCACTTGTATCATTTGATGAACTACTGTACTTTGCAAAATAAAGTCATTGATGCTACTCCTCGCCTCTATTCACATTTTTCCTGGACTTGAAATAATATTCACCCCCCTCCACCGCCCTTCATCTCGTTTGGCCATATGTAGCAATCACCTTTACCAGTGGAGGTTTAAGCAAGATGGACATTAGAAACTGAATCATGCACTTTTTCTATAACTTCATGCAGCATTCCACACAAATTGATAATATAATGTGATGTTACATATTTCATACATTTTATGTCTGTATAAATTTTGTTTAATAACTGGACCAAAATCAAGAAAGGTTCAACAACATACCTTTGCTAAATATGTTACTCATTGCGAATAATTCGCTAGTGATAATCATTTGTCTCGCAATGTATGGTCCACGGAATTGAAAAATATCACAACCTTTCGTGCGCCGCTGCAACACTTTGTCAGGTGTGATACATAATTGTAATAAGTAGGGATTAATTAAATACCCTATGGTCAGTGTAGCGCACTAACCGAAATCTGCTCATAAATGGTCCAATGGGCCGGCGAATCCTGGTACTTCACAAGCAATAGACTGCTGATGCGGCTCGCATTGTCAGGCGGTAACAAGTTACAAACAAAGACAAAGGACAAAGCCACAGGCCGGTAATTACGGGTGATCGACCAAAGGGCCATCCTGAAAGAAACTCTGATACAAAACTGCCTTACCTCTAATGTCAGTTTGTATATTAGAAACCAATAAATGTCAAAATCTGTACTAATAAATCAATCACAGTTACCGTATGATTGTTAGGGACTTAAGTTGAAACACAAGTTTGTTTTCACAATACCACCTCTAGCTTGAAATATCTTTTTTTCCAAATCAAATTTGCTGAGACCAGACTTCATATAATCATAAATATTGTAACGATGACATCACCCACTTATACCCCAACCCACATCTGTGAAATCAATGCAAGCATGCAAGCAGTAAAGAAGACATTACATGACATAATCTGTTTAGTTTGAATGAGGTATAAGGATGAGCGAGACACAATGAAGACTACATACCAAGAAAGATACAAGTGATCGTCTAACAAACAAATATCTTTCTGCCATGTAAATGCAGGTACACGCTGTTGATTTTTAACCATATCGTGAAGAGCACAAAAGTATAAACCTTTCCCAGTTTCACAATGGCATATTAGTGCGTGTGTGTGTGTAATGCTCATGGATCCATATCTCTACCTGATGTTCTGCCATGTTTTGGGCAAAACATGGCTTCAAACCTAATCAAATCAGATAGCATCATTACGTGTTGGCCCTAGCTGTAGTCTGTACTAGACAACCTAGAAAAACTCATGTTATGCATAATGGAAAGGAGTTGTGCTAGTGAACCAGTGACCAGACAATACATTGCCACACTGCACAAACACTGGATCACATTCATATGCCATATATATAATGTACTAATCTTCACCATTCCATTCCTCTTCTAATCAGTAATCATATAATAAAACTAAATAAGACAGGTCAGAATATAAGTTGAATATCTTATCATTAGCTTGGGTGGTTACACAGCCCATATGGAATATAGAAGTAATTACAACTAAAATCAAAAAGCAAAATATCGCACACTAGTTGGGTGTAATACTCAACAGGTTAGTAGAGATAAACAGCTGAGAAACAGGTGACTAATTTCAGTAGTGATAGAAAACTGAAAGACTATGAACATCCTTATTCAACACAGGCTTCCCATTGCCTACTTAATGATTTCTTAAAAATGCAGCGACTCATTCCCTAGATTCCCATAAGCATTTTACATGTACATGTACAAACTAAGAAAAGGCCCTATCTTATAAAGCATTGTGATTGATCGTAACTTGACTGCGATTGGTATCAATTGTAAGTCTATACATTTAAGATAGGGGATTATACTTGCAATCGATTCATATCAATCACAACTCTTTTTTAAGACAGAGGCCCAGAAGGACAACAAGTAGATTACACATTACCGGTAAATGTTCTTATCCAATGGGCAGAATGTGATAGTATAACAATAATCGCAATAACAAAAGACTCTATAGAAATACATGACAAAGGATCTGACACTTGCATAATTGAATAATCATGTATCAATACTACCAGTATGTGTATGATGCAGAAACATAGATGAGAACATGCATGTGGGTCATTGTATTAACCCTATCTAGCCCGGGGGGGGGGGGGGCAAAAACAGCCCCCCCCCCCCTCGACATTTTTCGCAATAAATTTGTAACGCAAAAAGATGGCGCTGCGACGTTTCATGACTTTTGTCCTTCAAATCTCACGCAACTTTTAAGACCAAATTTGCGTCGCGGGGGTACGCGGTTCCGAAGTTACATAACATTTTGTATGTGCATGTCAGACCAAAAATTGCTCAAAAACGTGATTTCATGTAGAAATCCAATGCAAATTCTGTATCTAGCCAAAATTCATAAATGTATCATTATTTTTAGTTTTACTGATGAAAAACAATAAATTTCATGTTATTTATTACTGAAATAGTGTCGCCAATGATTTCCATCGAAAAAACAATGAAAAACATAAAGTAAAAAAACAAGGAAATACATAAGAAATTAAAAAAAAAACAATAAAATACATATAAGAAAAACTTTGATATTGCAATTTTTTTAAAGCGTAATTTGATAATTAATCTTAAGAAGAGTGTCTGGACTGAAATCGAGCAGTTTGGGGGCTATATTTAAAGATTTACAACCAAATTATGATTTTTAATCATTTAATTAGCATAATGAATTAAAAATAAATTTGAATAATTTTGGTGCAATTGACAATTGAATTGTGGAGATTACGTCATCGGTGACGTACGTGCCAATTTTCGTCGCGATCGCGGGATCAACGGTCGAGATCTTAGGGGGGGGATGTTTTTGCCCCCCCCCCCCCCCCCCCCCCCCCCCCCCCCCCCCCCGGGCTATGCGATTTCAAAATAGCCCGGGCTATATAGGGTTAAAGGAATATGTCACAGGGCCAATAATGTGGAACATATAACACACTGCAGACATTGATACACCGGAAGAAAGGTATTGAGGATTAACATTCAAGTATAATTCATCCCATGTTTGCACCATGGTTCTTGGAATAGTAATGATTAATGTAGACATTGGGAAAACTAACACAAGAATTCAAACCATAAACTGTGAGAACAGATGTATCATGCCAAAATTAATTTCCTTACGACCTCAAGTCCTGAACTACATGTATGGATGTGGGGTTTGCAATCTTGGTCACTTCTAATCTACCGGTACTACTTTTGGACTTTTCATGAATTGCAGTAAAATTAACTGAAATAATCTTCAAATAAATCAAGCAGCATTTTTGTGCACAGGTAGTACTCACACAAACACACACAACATATTTTCTAATATTAGCATCCTTTGAGTTTGAATCATAAATATGCACTTCTTTATTGGTAATTTGTCTTTCCTATGTCATACATACATGAAGTAGATAAGTGCAGAAATGTTTCTCCTAAACGAGTGTACATAGATAGACAGCTGCTTCCTCACCACCTGATCCAATTGCTGATATCACACCCTTCATTTCTGTCCATACAACTGAGAAAGAGAATTCCAAAAAATTAAAGAACATGTAGCAATCTCCACACAGTCCTTTTAAAGTTTGATGTTGATATGTTCCCGCCCATCTTTCCTCATGGTCTAGACAAAATGTAAATCACATTATGAACACTACCACAGAATATTGCTCTTGAAAGTGTGTGGATATGCACTACAACAAACCTCTGAACAACTGCAAAAGTCACCTAAGGATTATAATGATTATATGCTTTGTAAATTTCACAACAATTTAAATGAACGGAAGCATCAAACATGATTTCTCATAAATAGACAGGAGGTTCAGACACTCAAAAATGTATAGCTCAATAATAAAAGGAAATACAGAGTGCAGGAACTTGTACACATGGGAAAAGAAATGGCAACATCACATTCAACATTGAAAGAGATGTTGACATATATGCATCAGAGTTGCTAGGCTACAGGTCAACTGTCCGAGTCTGTATCTTTGTGAGTGCTACGTAGCAGAGTATCCAGGTACTCCTGGTGGCTCTGGGCAAGAATTGACGCTAGGATGGCATCCTCTGACTCCCACTCTGATATACCTGCATGTGAAAACAGGGCAATCAAGAATATGTCAAGGACATGGCTAGAATTCATCTGCAAGGAGACCGCTGAGAAATACCATTTTCTTTTCTTTTTTTAAAACCTGACATGTTACCAATATAGGATTACAGTAAAAAAAATGCATAGAATAATAAAATGAAATGGTATTGAATAATGATGAATGAGGTTGAAATTTTACTAATCTCAACATAAATAGTAGTCATTACTTGAGTCTATGTAATATGTGCCACTTGCTACAGCTAGTCTTGAAGTCGCAGGCCCAGACCCTTGTTGAATGATCAGTGAGTCTGAACCAATGAGTCTGACCTACAGAGACTACTTGATACATTTGTACAGGCTTCCAGACAAGGGAGACATGACAGACACTTTCTGGACTAGTCTAAGCATACAGACACTTGTGTGCTTTGATTAATACAATTGAGTCTTTGCCTGCAGACTAGTGACAAACAGTACCCTAGACTTGGACCCTAGATGGAGCCCTCCTTACCAAACTCCTCTGGTGGTATATCCTCCATCCTGATAGATGTCCCTCTGAGCATGGCACCAGGAGGGTTGTAGCCACTTGGCCCAGCCTGGGGGCTGGAGGTGTCCCTTGAACTTGCGCCTTGGGGGGAGGCTGGGTTCGAACTGTGGCCACTCGTGGTGGGGCGATCTGCACAGCAGCAGAGAAGTGAGTAGGACAATATGATTGATGTTAACATTGGGAAGAATGACGATGAGGGTGACAAAACAATATAAGCAACATTTGCAAATGCACACAGGCATCAATAACTCAATGGTTGCAATCACTTCGTGGTGAGGAAATTGCAGCCAAAGGAGGAGGGTGATACAAGAATCACAAACTATTTTTAAGATGCTACACTGATCAAAGGAAACAGATTCATAAGAACATTCAGTTCCTTCAATGCTTGTTACGTCCGCGGTGACACATTTGCTTTTCTCACCTATGCTGGATAGGTTCTGCTGTTGCTGCTTGGCCCTCTCCCCGCTCCTGATCCTCAGCATGTTTGGAGAAAGCGGCCTCAGCCTGGCTGCCTCTAGCTGCTGCTGCTGCTGCTCTGGGCTGCCAGGCCTGGAACCCGCTCCCCCACCGCCAACTCCTCCGGCAACCCCACTGCTGCTACCACTACTGCCCCTGTTCCTGGGGGACAGCCGGCCGCTGGGGTGGTGGTGAGACGCCCCTAGGTGTGCCCCATAGCCCCCGCTGGAGGAGTGGTGAGAGCTGGAGTGCTTCCCGCTGGAGTGTTTCCCGCTGGAGTGCTTGCCACTGGAGTGCTTGCCACCAGAGTGCGTAGCAGCCTGGTGGTGTGACGATGGGTGGTGGCCAGAGGGATGGTGAGCAGACGGGTGGTGACTGGTCAGGTGGTGACCAGAGGGGTGGTGTGCTGATGGGTGATGGCTTGATGAATGGTGACCAGTAGGATGGTGACCAGTAGGGTGGTGTGTGCCTCCAGGGCTACAGGCAGACGCCTGGTTGGCCTCTCCCCACCAGCCGGGAGGGGAGTCTGGGGGGGCTGAGCTGCAGGTGGCTGTGGCTGGCAGCTGGGGAGGAGAAAACACCATTGTACCAGTAACATGCATAATGAATAATAATGTATGGATACCGGGTAGTCATTGAAAGTAAGCATATTGAGGGTGAACATTTGTCTCCCTAGCTACTGATACGATATAAGAAACAAAATATGATACTAAACCTATTTAAAACAAGCTCAAGATCCACACCCCTCCTCTCTCTCTCTCTCTCTCTCCTTTCCCCTTTGTTCAGTCTTTCTGGATCCTGTTTACCCTCCTTTTCTTCTTTGTCCCTCCCTCTCTTCCTTTCTTTGCCTTTGTCCTCCCTTTCCTTCCCTTCTTTCTGTATCCTGTTTCCAGTCCCTTTCCTCTCTCTCACTTTCTTTTTTTTCTCTCTCTTTCTTTGCCTTTCTTTATCTCCTTTATCTCTGTCTTTCTTTATCCTGTTTCCCCTCATTTTCTTCTTCTTTTTTCCCCTCCCTCTCTATTTGATTGTCCACTCCTTCATTTGTCTTTTTGCATCGTGTTTCCCTTTTCTCTCTCTTTCTTTCTCTGCCTTTCACTCGTTCTTCCTTCTCTGTCTTTCTGCATCCTGTTTCCCCTTCTTTTCCTCTCCCTCTCTGCATGCTGCTATCTTACAGGACACTTACTGGTTTCTTCTGGGCCCTCTTCTCATTGTCCTTGAGCCACTGCACGAAGGATTCCCTGGCGACTTGCTCTTCAATGGCTTCGTTGGTTGCTTCCCAGTCCGTAGCAATCAGCTTGTCCTGCAACATGGCCTGTTCAATGGCAGACTTCTCAGAGATGTGGATGGCCTCACGCATCAACGTTTTATCCGCAAGCTACAAAAAAGATTAATATGAAACACTTAACTTAGGATTTTACACTAAAAAGACTGAAAGAACTTCAACTTCTGTGATAGAGCTAAATTCCTTTCTTCAAACATCATATACAGGAATGGTTTAACATTCCAAAGAAAACCCCAACTAAGGCATTCCATATTAGTTAAATGCACATGCATTTGCAGGAACTAGAAATCATCCCGATTCCATGTTTCATATTGACTGTTTTGTAAAAGCGAAGGACCTTATTTAGCTCCTTTATGTACGATATTGAACATGTACATGTAAATGTAATGGCTATAACACTCAAGGCTCTGCCATAAGACATAGATACTCACCCCAGGAACAAATGAAGGCATTCCCAGACCAACCCCTACAGTGGCTTTGTGAGGGTCCACTACAGAGTTATAGTGGACATTGCGGTGGTAGCTGACACGGATTGGGTCGTTGTCTGTCTTGTTCAGTGTGTGGAAAGTGTTGATGGGCTCTGAGGGACACATGTACAAATGTAACCATTTCACTTCTTTCTGCCAAATATGTGTATCTAACATTTATGAACTACAGATATACAAGCACACATGTACTGCACAAACAGATAAAGCCCTCATACAAATTATACACCAAATAACTTGAACATGTACACTATTGGAACATGCAGTAAAACATGTTTCTGCCTTCCCAGATACCATTTTCACAATATTGTAACATACCGGTAAGCTTTGCATGAACTACACTCCAGCTCAAAGGAATTGGCATAGGGAAAGGGAAAGGGAAGAAGGGGAAGGAGCCGCAGTTTTAAACCGCTGTACATTTTGTCCAGTTCAGCATGAAACATGATGCTTTTTTAGGCTAAAGCTGAACTGGACAAAATATACCACAGTTTAAAACTGCGGCTCCATCCCTTTCTTCCCTTTCCCTATGCCAATTCCTTGGAGCTGTAGTGTACAACAAACTACATGTACATGTATACATTAACATGTATAAATTCTGATCCTTGACATTTGTACATGTACACTACCTATATAGGAAACAATTCTTATCAGCACTATTGACAAAATTTTAAGGTG
Organism: Arbacia lixula; assembly: GCA_963669155.1. Classification (NCBI taxonomy): domain Eukaryota; kingdom Metazoa; phylum Echinodermata; class Echinoidea; order Arbacioida; family Arbaciidae; genus Arbacia; species Arbacia lixula. The sequence goes on from OZ022576.1 coordinate 651,912, forward strand.
TTTCAGGGAAATTTAGCACCTGCAATACAAACATTTATTTGAAATGTTCTCCTCCACAATACAGTGTAATGCAAAACATGGTTCAAAATGTTTCTATCATGACATCAGGCTTGACAAGAAGTCATGTTTTTTTTTCCCTGTTGTCATATTTCAATCCACTTCTTCAGGAAGAAGAAATTACTCACCTGTACTATACACATAAACTTCTATGTTGCGATTATACATTTCAGAAAGGGCTTGCATCTCCACATGGTTTCCATGACAACTGTCCATTCGTTTGCGGGCAATGTATGTAGCAAAGTCCTCTGTGATGAACTGAGAGAAATAGTCTGCATTTTTTGTCTGTGAAAGAAATAAAAACATGTAGATGATCTGTGATAAAGATATAGACAGATTTTGGCCGCATGAAACAAACAAGTATTACCCTGTAGATGTAAATATATTGAACAACATGAAATGGTGTAATCAGCAAGAGACAATGTATGTCTTTTATATGTACAGTGTAAAACAGTGTTAAAAAGACTGACATTAATGACTGCAATGTACATGGTTCAGTGTACATGTATTGCATCACAACTGATATAATAAATGGTATGTGTCAGTAATTCTGTGAACTAGTATGCGCACCCCCCCCCCCCTTCTACCCTCAAAAATGTTCAAAAGACTATTATAGAATGGGTGTCAGAATCTCTGCAATCTGATTGGTTAATTACCCGTAATTGCCGTGTAATTTTTTTTTACTGGCAGCACGCGATATCAACACGATATCAACACGATATCGCGATACCGAGAATTAACATGATCGATACCAATATTGCTTACGCTAATGGCGGCACCCACGAATCACGAGAACCTCCGATAAAGTGATATGAAGAATTGAAACAAATTTTGGACGATTCAGATGCTTTCAGTGAGTACAAATTTAACTCGAAGAATCGAATACTAATTTTCTACATATAAACGCTTTGCAGAGCTGAAACACGTAAATTTGGAAGATATTTCGAACGGAGAAGAGGACAAACTCATGACTGAATTCTACGCTGTCGCAGCCCTGTGTGAGACGTTGCTGCGGTGATTTGCCCACTAACGTGCATTGCGAATACGTTCATTTGTGCACTCAATGCCACCCTGGACATTCGCAGTAAATCTGTCTTTTCTGATATGACTACGTCGTTTAAATGATTGTTATCAAATTAAAGCGTGATGAACTTGGTAGTTCTATACATGCAGACTCTATTTCTCCACCTGACATGGTCTATGGAGAAAATCATCTCATATTTTAGCTGTGTTATTTGGACACTTCTCTATGTGAAAAGTCAATAATTTTTAGTCTTGGCAGATTTTGATGATTCCAATCATTGATGATCATTGATGATGAAGATGGATCTCTGCAATCTGATTGGTCAATAACCATGCATCCGGTAATTACCGGATGCATGATTTTGTCATAACCATGCATCCGGTAATTACCGGACGCATGATTTTTCCATGCATCCGGTAAATGAGGTTGACAGAGATTTTTCCCTTTTTTATTAGATTTTGGGGCCCATTCTATAAAACAGATGATGCACAGGTTTATTTCATGGGTCAGTAGGATTGTGTACACGCGGTAGCTCTGAATTTTGCCCGAAACCCACTCGGCTTCGCCTCGTGGGTTCAGGCAATTCAGAGCTACCTTGTGTACACAATTCCTACTGACCTACTCAAACCTGTGCATCATTTGTATACTGTATAAGTGGTTTCTTTCGCGGGGGGCTTAATCGGGATGCGTCCGCAAATTTAACATCACGCGAAAAGGTTTTGAGCATTACCGCGAATTTATCCACGCTAGAAATTGTGTTGAACTCCACGAGCAGAGTTGCGTATGCGGTGCTAAAAAAAGCACACAGGACGATACAGCGTGCGCGATGAGTGGAAGAATGTCCAGAATGTAGGTCAAATGAATACGGTCACAGTACTGTAATTCGCACATGATCAGATGGATTACTTAGACTAGCCTAGTTCTAGTTACTTTAGATTTTGCCGACCGAGAATTTAGTATCGCGCGAAAATGTTGGGACCCCCACCGAGCGCGAAAATATCTGCACGCAAAAAAAAAACACTTTTACAGTACAATATTGCAAGCAACTACTGTAAATGTTACAATCTAGACTCATTTACGATCATGATACTCCTAACTGGCTACAATGTTGCGGATTGGTAAGGTCTATGGTCAAAGTGAATTGTTGTTCACAATTAACTTCATGTACAGTATGCTTTTTATGACCGTAATAAAATACAATCGTTCAGGAATTGAAAGTGAAATTAAGTGAAATTGATGAAGTATCATAAAACTTTTGGCAATACATGTGTGCATCCAGGATACTTTATGTAGAGCTATGAGCATATAAGGTACTCACCATGTAATCCATACAGTGCCCCCTCACAATAGCATGCCAGTCTTGGTCTCCATATACTTGGTCGGCTACGTGCACACAAGACAGAAAGGTGCGGGACATTTATTTTTCAGTCATTGAAATTGCACAGTCAAAATGTAGTCAGATCAATGACTTTACTCTTCTTGTCTGGCTATTGCATACATTGTACTGTTTTTGTACGTGATGTGAACAGTTCAGAAAAATAGAAAACTATCAACAGTACACACTTCAGAATTAAGACTAGGTACCATTACACTGTATGTAACAACCATGTACATGTACACATGTTATGGTTTCCATAATTATGTACATGTCCATTGTACATCTTGTATGTGCATGGTCACCATGGTGCATGTTCAATGTACACTGTGCATGTACATGTATGTCAACAGAACTTGTTTTGCACACTGTCACCCCGGTGGGGACACTCCCCCGAAGAGGGTGACGCATATGACCGTTACCACAACTGCAAATAACCCCCTTTCACGGTAAATTTCAAGGACATTTTGTGAATTCTAACCCCATTTTTATGTCAAAACAAAATCATACTTTTTAATACCCCTATTATTAAGATTGTAAGGACACTTTCGCAAATTTACCCCTATTTTACCCTATTTCAAGGACAAGACATTTATACCTTTTTTTTTATTAGTTAATATACGTTAGTACAGTGTGGGTGCTATGCACACGTTCTATTGATTTGCAATGTGGAGGACTTTTTTGGGGGCCATGAACCGGGGGTAAGAATGATAAAAGCAGGCATGGGGCGCGCTCTTCCGACTGGGCTACGAGAATTTTTCTTCGCGGTTAAGTTTTCTCTTTTCTCTTTTCATAACCCCTATTTATCAATTTCGAGGACATCTGTGTACCCCCAGTTATCAATTTTGAGGGCACCTGTGCCCCCCTATTTTCTATATTTCGAGGATTATTTTGTACGTGGTTGTCCGTGGACATTACTTGAAACTGACCCCTTTCTCCGTGATTTTGGTAACGATCATGCGGACCCTTATTCACATTGAGTGATTGAGCCCGGACTGTCACAATTCTTTTCCCTTCTAATTTGTGCATTTGGAAGACGTAGCTCACAATGATATGGAAACAACTACTTACCAACAGATCTAAACAGGCAAGCTCCATCTGGGACCATGATCTTTATTGTGAAACCTTTCTTCTCTTTCAGCGCTCTGGCAAAACGCTCTTCAATCTGAAGCACAAAACAATGCATAGCAACCAATCAACAAGATCCCCCATGACTATGAGAATTGAATACATGAATGAATACACTGTGGTTATGTTAAGACCCATTAAACCTTATCAATACTGTGTCATTTGATATTTAACACGATAATCCCTGCAGCAGCTTGTACAAATGGCTAGACCAAGGTGGTTGGTGCAATGACGTCATTGGCCAATGGTCATCAAATATGACAGTGCAAGAGTTGCTAAATGTAAAATAGGGTGTGTGCAAGTGAAATTTATGCTCCTAGGATCACAGCTTTGTGGATCCAGCCAAAGGCAGCATCTTTCTGATAGCAGTAAGCACAGCCTTCTGGAGAACATGGTGTGTTCAGATGAAAAATTGGGTACAACAAAAAAGTAGACGTACCGGTATGTACTTTTCTGTACAAGACTAAACTCTCAACATAAGTCCTACATTAATCAGGAGTACATGTATGTGTCAGATGATCTAATTGGATTTAGAACACATCAGTCTGGGACAAAGACAAATTACATGATGGGTACATGGAAGCTCAGGGTGATTTATCCCCTGATATACAAAAAAAGAAGCTACTTTAACTATACAATGCATACAGTAGGTACAGCATAATACAAATCAACATACATTTTTTTCAGATCAGGCAAACACACCCCCCACCCATCTAGAAACAAGCTTAGCGCTGCTTTTCCTTAGCCCCATACTATTTTTTGTTTCTGTTTACACTGGAGCTCTTAGTCCCGGATTTTATGGCTTGGCACCGCAATTGCGGGGTTAGCCTAGACCGAAAAATCAGTCTCTACAGGACGTTGGATCCGCTGAGATTGCATCTGGCTCCTCTGAACGCCCTATTTAGAGACTGAACATTGCACCTGTACACTGTATGGCGATCGATGCGAGGCGCCATTTTGAATATGAAAACGCTAATGATAATGCATATATGAATAACATTTTTTTCCCGCTCGTTTGCCGTGTGCTGTTTTTTTTTCGTCGAACCGATTGACGATTTAAATATTCATAGCCAACAACCCGTCGAACAATCTGATTGGTCAAATTTATGTCAGACTCGAGCAGATTGAAAATGTCTGCGATAAACGTGTGATCGGCAGAAAGTAAGTCTTTGATTTTCATCTTTCTATACATTTGGTGGAATCTTAGACCTAGAATTTATAAATATATAATATAGATCTAATTTTGATATAAGTAAATTTGTTGCATCATAGCTTGAAAGATGTTACATTTTTAAACGAAGTCGCTACGCCTAGTTCCAAAATCCGTTTTCCCATAGACTTTGCACTAATTCCTCTAACTTTAGCGGAAACCTTGTATTTGCTTGTACACATAAGAACCTGGCCACTGTGCGTTCGGTGTGGATGTACATGTACCATCTCTATTCGGGGGGTATGTCCAAAAATGTCATTTTGATTAAAGAATGCCCCCGAATGAGACGTTATTCCTGTCCAGGGTTAGCCCTGCTTTTTGTAGGGCCAAATAATCCTGTACTATGGAGCTTTCCTCCTTTGGTAAAAAAAAACAAAGTAAACAGAAAGAAGTCCAAGCTTAGCCCCATACTATAGGCGGGGCTAAGGAAATTTTTGCCAGTGTAAAAAGCATGTTGTTTGTGTTCTGTCCATTATCGGGACCCATTCTTTCCTGTCGCTTTTTTTTTTCAGTCTGTAAGTGACTCAAATATCCTGAAAGAATACAACCCACACATAGTGTCACCAAAAGTTTCATTATTTTCATCATGCAAATGACAACATGCATAGTACTAATATGAATGTATAAACATGTATGTAAAGCCAAATGCCCTTGGATATTTTGGCTGCAAATGTGCAGCACTGGCCAGCACGTGTCAAGAAAATAGGTCTTTTGCTACAATCCTTCATCAAAATTGTTCTTAAATCCTAAATGACAGAAGACGTATTTTTTATGATTGATAATATGCATCAACTCATGAAATTGTGATACTGCAATCATTGAATTAAGATTGTTCTCAAACTATGAAATTGCTCTTTCCCCTTTCAAACTACTCATTAACTTACTATGATTTCTGCTTTAGGAATTCTGGAATTCTGTGACTTTTTAGTTTAGTAAAAGCACTCATGCCATGGCATGGCATAATGATTTGATGTCTTTTATGATGAAGTATAATTGTTTACTACATTTTTTTTTTCTAAATACAAAAATCTTTTCCATATGCATAGTGACAAGTGGAGGTGGAGGCCTACCGAAGTATACAAGCACATTCTATGATTTATACCTCTTCAATATCATCTATTTCCTCTGCATTTTCTTCATGTTCATCGCCACTATTTACAGCACCAGCATCCTCTTCCTGCCCGCCTTCCCTTGGACTTGGGCCACGTATCTCTGCCTGTGAATGTGAACTCGCTGCAGCCGGGTTTTGACTCCACGACACTCCTGCGTGATCATAATCAAAATCGCCATATTCGTGCTGTGGCGACGATCTGTGCCGCGCCCTTTTGTTGCTAGAATGTCCTCCATGTGTGCTTTCTCTTCTCTCTTGAGAATCATAGTTAGTCCTAGTATCATGACTATTTAACCTGTCGTCTCTAGAAGAATTAGCTCCCCAGCGAGGGGGTGAATTGCGAGATTTTGGCCGAGCTCCTCCCCTTGATTCGCCTGATGTATGCGAATGTGATCCTGAATGACCCAAGCTATGTCCATGGTGGTGGGCATTGTGTCCATGATGTTGGTGATTTTCACCACTTTCTGCTCCCCTCTTCTCCTGTTGAACCTTCTTCTTCGGTAAAATAGTCATTTTAAAAACCGTTAACCCTGACAAGGGTGTTCAACGGTGATAATTTAAGGTGAAATTCACCCCTAATTTCGCGAATATTTCTAGACTGCTCCTTCCTTCCTTGCAAACCAAAACACAAACCCTTACGGAGATATATGTTTTGACGTAGATGGCGCATTAACATTCTTGGAAATTCATGACGTAAGACTGCCTAAACAAAGCTTCGAAAAGTTCGAGATCGAGACGATTTATTGTACGTGGTAACTAGAAAAGTAAAAAGGGTTTATCCTTTTTGGGAGGGTGGCCAAGTGGAAAGACGATGCCCAGCTCGCACCCTAATGCAAAGCATAAAGAAGTTAAAAGGGATAGTTCACCCTGAAACTATGTTTGTTTAAATAAAAGCAGACACATGGATGAAACATAGTAATGACGGTTTAATGGGAATCCGTCGAAGAATAAGAAAGTTATGATCTTTTAAATTTTTGATTTTGTGATGTCAGGGGCGAGGTGCTCTCTCATTATGTTGTGTACAGTTTTTTTCCCAAAAAATGTGCATTCTCTCCAAAAGATATAGTTCCTTTCATATGCATTTGATAAATCATCAGAAATACGTTAACACACTTATCTGTATGAAAAAAAAAATTAAAGGGCTTTCGGCTGGGGTAATTTAAATTTACAAATATATTTTAGGCATAGGCCTATAATAATAATAATAATAATAATAATAATAATGGTTATTTATCTGCGCTATACACAAAAAGTATCACAGCGCTTACAATCAGATATAAAATATAAATATATACATTAAATTGCATCAACAATTGGAGTTCTCAACTGTGCCAGATGAGGCCTGGTGGCCTCTTGCTTGCTGCTTCGTTCACCAACAATTTAAGGGACAAGCCCGGTCAGCACATTATTCACAGAAGCTCTAGTATAGCACTTGAGGCCACCAGGCCCCAGATGGGTTAGTCAAGTCAAACCAAATAGTGATAGCAAAAATCATCAAAACAAATACACATTGAATAAATGAAAATATAAAACTAGATATTTGGAAAAAGATATGACTTGAGTTGTCGTTTGAAAGATGATATGGTCGGTGTTGTTCGGATGGAAGAGGGGAGTGTATTCCAAACTCTAGATCCAGCTATACTAAAACGTTTTTCTGCTATGGAGAGGTTTGTTCTCGGAATAACAAGTTTGGTGGTATCATTTAGGGAACGTAGATTACGAGCAGGTGTGTAATGAGCAATTGTGTTTACAAGATATGAAGGACCAGTACTGTTAATCAATTTATAAATGTACAGACAAAGTTTGAACTTGACACGTTGAGAAAAAGGGAGCCAATGGAGTTCCCTAATCAAAGGAGACGTATGTATATTGCGACCAACTGAAAACACTAAACGTGCGGCACGATTCTGAACACTCTGAAGTTTTTTCTGATCTTTAACACAAAGAACTGAAAAGAGACTGTTACAATAGTCAAGTCGAGAAAGTACAAGTGCCCTAACTGCATGATGGCAAGTTTTTTCATTGATAAATCTTCTAATGCGCCACAGATTCTTAAGATGGAAATTACAGGTACGTACAGTATTACTGACGTGAGATGAGAGTGTAAAGCACGAGTCAATACATATGCCAAGATTCTTAACTTTAGAGGATAGTGCAATTTCATTATCACATACATTGAGTTTTACGTTGGATAGATTTTCATTGAATTGGTTTTTCCGACATAGTATAGTGAATTCAGTTTTAGAAACATTTAGTTTGAGGAAATTTGAAGTCATCCACGTGTTTATCTCAGCAATACATAACGAAATTCTTTCTAACACTTCTTACATACTTGATGGTGAACGAGGATCAAACGCATCATATAGTTGAATATCATCGGCATAGATAAGATAGAAAAGATTGTGCTTACAAATTATAGTTGACACAGGAGTGATATAAACATTGAAGAGTATAGGGCCCATAACAGACCCTTGGGGGACACTATTCGCAAGTCCAAGGAGCTGAAACTTGCTCTGATATTTTAACACGAGATGTCCAGCCAGTGAGATATGAGTGCAACCATTGTAGAGCAACATTTGACACCTTAAAATTTGATTCAAGTCGTTTTATCAAGATCTTGTGGTCAACCGTGTCAAAGGCTACACTAAGTCGTAAGGATAGCGCGCACCATCTTAAAAACAATAAAAAAAAAAAAGTCAGAAAAATCTTGGAACCAGAGGGGATTTGAAAAATAATTCCGTAGTCAAGAACCGAAAAAAAGAGAAATTCATGTAATTTTATAATGTACACAAACTATGAACATGATGAAAGCACCTCGCATGTGATCACAAAATTAAATATCCTCTAACGGATTTTGTCACACCTTCACTGATAGGCATTCTTTCATGTTGCTGATTGAAACCAACTTATCTTCAGGGTGAACTATCAACTAGAAATATCTAATTTTTTTCTAGTGTCGTAATGTGTATCGTGGTGTGTTGTTTAGTAGTTTTAGACCGTATTAGAGTCTCATCGGGATCACCACACAGAGCCAATCGCAAGAAGTAGAATGACACGTTTCGTATAGTTTTATATAGAAGTTTTATTCATACATCCGACGTGGATGTATGAAAAGAAAATAAAGCGTAGAATAGAAGTAGCGCTCAAGCGACAAATCTTGAAACGCGAAACAAAAGTTCAACCAGACGAAAAACATAAGCCAAAACAAAAACCCTGCAAAGAACAAAGAGAAAGAACGGAAAGCATAATAAATACACTGCCAAAACTAACTTTAAAATCTTTGCAGACACTAATTCACAACCCAGACTCAACTAGACTGTTATGACAATATGCCCATTATCTATAACTCCAAACATAACCTAGGTCAAATAAAGTTAATTCACCCATCTATCTTAATTAACTCTAGTAGAAACTAGTGTGAACACATTTCTAATATCCATTAGAAATACAAAACCCATGACGACCTCTCCGTCAAATAGTAATCCCTTGTGTCAACTTACATGTAAACAAATAATTACCTCTAACATCAGTAACAATCTCTAATTGACAATCTGACATAGACCAAATGCAATTCAACCAAGTATAGAATTGTATACCTATGTATTGAAAAGTCACCACGATTCTATCGTTATCCAACTCTACACGCAATTGTTACAACACTTACAATTTAGACCCATTAAACTGTAAAACTTCACTACACATATACTGTACACTCACATCACAATAAACAACATACTAAGAAACGGTAATATAAGTATCAAAGTATCGTACCCCAAGCTGGACACGGATACAGTGGATGACTACAGCGAAGACACACACACTGAAATCGCTGACCGCCTATAGTGAAACAAACGTATAAACCGTCTCAAAATATAATACACTACGACTGAAGTTAACCTAAAACATAATTAAGCAACATAAAGTTATTTCCAAATCATCAATCTATCCCTGGCAACAACACTAACTCTCGAAAGTGAAACATACCATAACTGAGATTTCCTAACTTTACTCTCTGCTCAGTCTATTTATAGCGACAACCCCTATAAATCATAATATAACACCTAAATGTATTCATATACTCATGGACCTGCTTCTACGTCACGTCAGACCCTTCATCTAAACTTCATTAGAGATAAGGGAAATAAACAATGCAAGAAATATAAGTCTATCCCTTGCTCGACGTTCAAAGAAACTAATCTCAACAAGCATCACAAGACTATCTCTAATTTCCTCCTCAAGAAACACTATAAACCCTTGCAAAACATATACCAAAACATTGGGAAATATCAACTAATCATATAGTTAAACTATCATTCGATAAATCAAATCAATAATATAACTAAACAATTGAAACTTTGTGAACTTACAAGACTCTCCTTGCACATCCAAGGGACTGATCCTCTCCTCAGGGAAGCGAATTCTACAGTGAGGTACTGATTTTTGAATCATGCACCAATCCCTCCTGACTTCACACGCAAGCTTCCACACGATATTCATCCACCCAAACATTCAGTTTACTGCAATATGTTTCCTTATTATAAGTTTCTCACATTGTGTTTACTCTCACCTAATATTCTGGTATCAACAGAAACATCTAATGGTGTATTTATATTTTTATATTAATTTATAAAAACTTGGACTATATTGTATAGTGGAAGAATATAGTTCTCAGATTGGCTTGGGTAGTCCTTAGGTTAGCTTGGGTAGCAAGCAACTGGTAACAATAATCTCTCTTAATTGCCTCATCTATACACCTCTCAGAGTAAGCCCTACTCCTTCCACGGTGACAATAGAAGTAATTACCTCACCTATGCACCTCTTATAGTATGCCCTCCTGATGACAATGACAGTGATTATCTTTGATTGCTTAGCCCAACCTCAATGTATGCTCACTACTTGCATGTGTTGTACAATGTAGATGTACATGCTATATCCCCATAGACATACTCTACATTTGCCCAATACACATATTCTATAATACTCAAAGCCTCATTTTTGACCCCCTGTCATCTTCCCCGCTTGAATGGCATTCGACCCGAATGTCACTCGGAACACATCTACTCCATTGAACAACAAAACAATAAAAACATCATGAACCTGATTAATATACTGCTTACACCAAGGGAACTTCAGTCATAACCCCATGGATGTACCATACCCTCCATACAAGTTTTTACACGATACTGTAAAACCCTCTTGTTACACTGAATATTTACAAACAAAAACAGAACCAGAAGCTTAATATATTTACAGACTCTACACCCATATGTGTACCATAAAAAGCTAGCATACATCCGTTCAGCATATTAATACCTCTGTAGACTCCTCTACAAAACCTCATCCGCATCTCGGATAACACATCTGCACAAAACAGAAAACTATGATGTTTACAACAAATAGACCTCTACACTAAATGCAAACCAACAAGCTCTATGTGACGCCAATCACTGCTCTCCATACACTTCAAATGCAGCCATGCAAACCTCAACAAAATAAATCCATAGTTCGCAACCTCGCCTGAGACAACACAACACATATCTCAAAGCAAAAACATCACTGTGCTAAACAGTGCACACAGCAACAACAATTTATTCCCAAGAAATTCAAATAGGGAGGCCGGTGATTGCAGAACTCGGCAGATGACCAGGGTTACGGTGAACTCCTTTTGTAGACCGTTGGGATCGCCTGTCAGCTACAGACTCCGGGACCTCTACTTCATGCGGTGTAGAAAACACCCACTGCAGAGAATACTGGTGATCATCCTCGTCTTCCTCCTCGTCATCGTCGTCGTGGACCTGACCCAATTCAACATCACCTTCACTGTCCTGTGATTGGCAAAACTCCTCGCTTCCAACCTCTATGTCAGGGAAAACCCTCTCAAGTACACTCTCTTCTCGGCCTCGTGGGTCGACTATCAACTGCCGCCGATTTACCCACTTCGATGCTCCACCTCTAGCCGGTCTCACCTCGTAGAGGTCATCCTCCTCGTTCTTTCTCAGAATAACATGAGCAACCTCAAAGAACTTATCAGTCAGCTTGTGTCGACCTGAGAATGCATTCCTCTTGAGAAGAACCCGTTCTCCAATTTGGAGCTTGGGATCAGTAGCGCGACGATCATGCCGTCCGGCCGATCTATTTGCCGCCTCACGGAGCCTGTTCGAAACCACATCATGAGCCCGTTGGATCAGCTTCTCCTGAGTCTGTGTGAAGTCTTCATCCCAGCTTCCATCTAACCTGTCGAGAAGATGATCTATAGGCAGTGATGGCTGCCTCCCAAACATCAACAAATATGGACTCACACCAGTCACCTTGTGAGGAGTTGTGTTGTACATGTATAACACATGCTGAATCAGCTCTGGCCACTTCCTCCGCTCCCTCGGGTCGATCGATCTGATGAGACTGCACAACGTTTTGTTGAACCTCTCGCACTGACCATTTCCCGCTGGATGGTAAGCCGTCGTCCTTGATTTCTTCACACCATACATCCTACACAACTCCCGAATGACAGCATTGTCAAATGACCCACCTTGGTCGGAATGAATTCGCGCCGGGACTCCATAGTGTGCAAACCAATGATCTCTGAGTGCCTTGGCCACCGTGAGCGCTGTCTGGTCTCGACAAGGTACAGCCTGTGAAAACTTGCTGAATATGTCTGTCATCACTAGAACATCTTCGAAACCCTGAACTCCCCTGTCTAGCTTGAGGAAATCCACTGCCACTACCTCCTGGGGACGAAAAGCGAGAAGATGACGCATGGGAGGACGTACAGTCGGGGTGGGTGACTTCGCAGTGACACACCTAAAACATCGACGAATGTGCTCTTTCACATCATGATGCATCCCAGGCCAGAAACATCTTCTTCTCAACAACTCAAATGTCCTGTTGATGCCCTGATGCCCCCACTGGTCGTGCACCATCTCCAAAAGGGTGGGACGCAGAGACACTGGTACCAAGAACTGCCTAATCGTACCAAGTACTTGATCAACGAATAACCGATACAATACCCCTTCATGCATACTGTATTTTGACCATTCTCTCATCCACCCACTCACTCCAGGAGTGCCACTTTCATACTCTTGCCCATACTCCCACTTGCTCTCCCACAACCGAAGTACCACACTAAGGCCTTCATCCTTCTTCTGCATAGTACTCAGCTCATCATGCGAGTACGACGGCAAGACACACGGCACAACGTTACAAACTTGTAGCGTTGGCTCTGGAATTTCACGACCCATCCTCAGGCATGAGACTGCAACATCAAATGCATCTCTCAGCTCTTCTGGGGAAGCATTCCCAGGACAACGACTCAACGCATCAGCACACTTGTTCGTCCTACCTGGACGATACTTCACTTCGATGTCAAACGCAGCAAGTTGTGCCACCCATCTCATCTCCGTGGCCCCTAGATTGGCACTCTTCAAATGTGCCAACGGATTGTGATCAGTCCACACCACCGTGTGCCTGCCCTGAATATATGGACCAAACTTCTCCGTCACTGCCCACTTTAAGCCAAGAAGCTCCAGCTTAAAGCTTGAGAGGTCTGGATACCTCTTTTCAGACCCCCTCAGTCCTCGACTCGCATAGGCAACGGGATGTAGCTTTCCATCCTCACCCACTTGCAATAGACATGCTCCTAGACCACGATAAGAGGCATCTACTTCAATGGTAAAATCCCTATCAAACTGAGGGAACATCAACACAGGGGCTGAAGTCAACGCCTCCTTCAACGCACTGAACGCGGCATCCTCATCTTCTCCCCACTGGAAGGTCGTCTCCTTCCCCGCTTGTTTGCTCGTTGTATCTCCTGTCAAAGCATGCAGCGGCGCAGCTATCTTCGAGAAATTCGGAATGAATCTTCGATAGTATGACGCCAAACCAAGAAATGAACGCACCTCTGACGCATTCTTCGGTGTCGGCCAGGACCTCACTCGTCCCACCTTCTCTTGATCCACAGAAACACCTTCTTTAGACACCACGTGACCCAGATACTTCACCTCTCTCCTGAGCAAGCTGCACTTCTTGCCCTTCACCTTCAGACCATACTCATGGAGCCTTGTCAACACCTTGTCCAGCCGACACAGGTGTTCATCTAGAGTGCTAGAAAATATCAGGATGTCATCCAGATACAGAACAACCTCAGAAAGATTCATGTCACCCAAAACAAATTCCATGATGCGCTGAAATGTAGATGGACTGTTAGTGAGACCTTGAGGCATCCTCACAAACTCGTACAGTCCCCATGGGACCCGGAAAGCCGTCTTGTCCACCGAACCTTCATCCATCACCACCTGGAAAAATCCGTGTGCCAAATCAAGCGTGGAGAAATAGGAAGCACCACTCAAAGCCTCCAAAGTCTCCTCAATCCTGGGCAGAGGAAAGGAATCCTTCATGGTCTTATCATTCAACCTGCGATAGTCAATGCACAGCCTCATGGAACCATCTTTCTTGCGAACCAAAACTATTGGACTAGCATAGCTGCTCTTCGATGGTCGGATGATCTCTTGATCAAGCATTTCCTGGAGCATCCCTTTCACCTCAGGGATCTGTGTGGGATGTATTCTCCTGTAAGGAAGTCGTATCGGTGGCCCATCTTCCACCTGAATCTGATGAGGAATTACATCACACTTTCCCACATCAAATGTCCCCTTCGAGAATACCCTTGAGTGTTTGTGAAGCAGCTCTGTCACACGCTCTCGCTCATGCAGAGACAGTCCCTCCAACTGTACGCCAGGTGGCAGTGCATCTTCACTCGTCACCTCTACACTTGCATCGACCTCACACTTCCGGGAATCTCTGACTTCTCCTTTTTCCTCCATGACCTCACACAATGACACCAAGATACCCTCATCCCCCACATCTACCATCACTTCGGCTCTCCTTGCTCCCTGCGACGCCTCTGCTACTACGGTGGAAGGTGAAAGATGTAACTCCTTGCCTGAATTGTTTGCCAACAAAACATCTAACGGGGAGTCTGACTCAACATGGTGCCAGCCTTCAAACACATCCACCACTTCTTTACCCCTTGTCGAAGTGGGATGAACCACAATCTCACCGCCTAGATCGCCACTGGCAACGTCCGACTTCCAGTCACATTTGACCCGTCGAACCGAAAAGGGGGGGAAAACCTCGGAACCTAGCGTCCGGATTGTGATAGAGCTCACTGCTACACCAATCTCTGCCTCACTTTCTGTCTTCCTGATGCGAGCCTCATTGATCATTGTGAGCACTGAAACATCCTTCAGGTTCCTCAAGATGTTGCAGCCCAGAAGGATTGGGTGTTCGTTATGCTTGGCCGTACACGCCTTGTCAGCCACTACCAGGAAACTCCCCTTCAACTTCTGTCCATTTAACTCGATTGGGACCTCTACAAACCCTTCTATTGGGACCTCAATACCACCCACGCCTATGACATTCATAAAGAGCCCCGCCGCCGTCTGTAACTTGCCAAGCCTTCCCTTCAGCTGACCCCGATACACTGACGCGGGGATGATGGATGCCTCGGCGCCAGTGTCCAGCACACATCCCAATTCCATCTCCCCAATTCTGACAACACCACACGGACTATTGGCTACCAACCGACTGACCAACTCGGACTTCACAGTACCTGGTGTGACAACACTGCTGGCTTGAGGACTCGATGGAGTGACTTTCAGTGGACAGTTACGGCTAAAATGCCCGGTACCCTTACAGTTGAAACATAAACTCGGCCCCTTACAATCCTTCCGAGAATGCCCCTTCTTGCCGCAATTGTAACATTTGTTTGGGCTCAGACTCTTAGCCGGCGGATCTTTGCTACTAGATACTTTAGTACCAACCAAAGCCTGGACGCTCTGCGCCAACATCGCAACATCTTGCTTCAAAGAGGCTAACTCCTGCCTCACCTCAGGAACCTCTGGCAAGACCTTCTGCACCGTCACATCCGCAACGACCTCGTGCACCTTGGCCTTCTTCACTGGCTCCTCATCTTCGAAAAACTGCAACACTTCTTCTCTCATCTCTAGAAAAGACTTCTTGCTACAGTCCCTCTTAATTTTCTTCAACTCTCTTTTCACCCAGCCCTCTCTCACTCCTCCAACAAACCTCTCCTTAAGACTATTGTCTCTCAACTTTTCAAAAGCATTCCTCTCATCTCTGGTGACAGCTGCCCTCTCCATCTTGCCATACAGCCTCAGCAGGCTTCTGCTATACTCTGCCAGAGATTCGCCGGCTCGCTGATCCCTGTTATGGAACTCCTGCGTCAGTGAGGAAACCGTCTCACTCGGCCCAAACACTGACTTCAAAACAGCAACCATATCCCTGAAGCTCTCCCGAACCTCGGCATCCCTACACAGAATCTCATCCTTTGCTGCACCCGCAAGATGGTCAAGCAACGACTGTGCTTTGGGCTTTCCCGTTAGGCTGAAGTGCCGACAAAAACTCTCAAAGTCATCCAACCACTCCCTTAACGAAACATCCCCAGCCGTACCCTTGAACTTCACCAACTTCACCGGTGGCGGTGCACTCTGAACTTTCAGGCCCTGTAACACACCTGTCAATGCCTGAATCATACCAGCCACGTCTTGCTCTGCCATGATGAGATAGCAACAAATCAAAGGAAAGAAACACTAAGAGAAAGAAAACAGAGGTAAAAAGCTGAACAAAAATGTACACACGACCTCAACATATATACATATACTACCATCAATACACATAAGTCAGTACTCCTACTGAATTTATGTCTTAATACCCTAGCTGTGGTTCCCGGCTCGAACAGTCCAAACGGTGCAATGACCTGCCCTCTCTGGTCTCGTCACTGCGACTCAACGCTACTTAAGACCACGTCACAGTCAGGGTCAGATCAGTTCTTTGGTCGTTCCTCTGCCTCCACAGCCAGCTAGTCGTCGTTCCTCCAAGCTCTGCCACAGCCGTCCTCGCCGCTGCCGTCGTTCCTCCGAGCTCTGCCACAGCCGTCCTCGCCGCTGCCGTCGTTCCTCCGAGCTCTGCCACAGCCGTCCTCGCCGCTGCCGTCGTTCCTCCGAGCTCTGCCACTCCGTCCTCCGTCTAAGGACCTCGACCAGTCCAAGGGGGTTTGTCAATGTGTCACTACTGCGATGCTCTGCTACATCCCATCCTCGTCGCCATTTGTCGTAATGTGTATCGTGGTGTGTTGTTTAGTAGTTTTAGACCGTATTAGAGTCTCATCGGGATCACCACACAGAGCCAATCGCAAGAAGTAGAATGACACGTTTCGTATAGTTTTATATAGAAGTTTTATTCATACATCCGACGTGGATGTATGAAAAGAAAATAAAGCGTAGAATAGAAGTAGCGCTCAAGCGACAAATCTTGAAACGCGAAACAAAAGTTCAACCAGACGAAAAACATAAGCCAAAACAAAAACCCTGCAAAGAACAAAGAGAAAGAACGGAAAGCATAATAAATACACTGCCAAAACTAACTTTAAAATCTTTGCAGACACTAATTCACAACCCAGACTCAACTAGACTGTTATGACAATATGCCCATTATCTATAACTCCAAACATAACCTAGGTCAAATAAAGTTAATTCACCCATCTATCTTAATTAACTCTAGTAGAAACTAGTGTGAACACATTTCTAATATCCATTAGAAATACAAAACCCATGACGACCTCTCCGTCAAATAGTAATCCCTTGTGTCAACTTACATGTAAACAAATAATTACCTCTAACATCAGTAACAATCTCTAATTGACAATCTGACATAGACCAAATGCAATTCAACCAAGTATAGAATTGTATACCTATGTATTGAAAAGTCACCACGATTCTATCGTTATCCAACTCTACACGCAATTGTTACAACACTTACAATTTAGACCCATTAAACTGTAAAACTTCACTACACATATACTGTACACTCACATCACAATAAACAACATACTAAGAAACGGTAATATAAGTATCAAAGTATCGTACCCCAAGCTGGACACGGATACAGTGGATGACTACAGCGAAGACACACACACTGAAATCGCTGACCGCCTATAGTGAAACAAACGTATAAACCGTCTCAAAATATAATACACTACGACTGAAGTTAACCTAAAACATAATTAAGCAACATAAAGTTATTTCCAAATCATCAATCTATCCCTGGCAACAACACTAACTCTCGAAAGTGAAACATACCATAACTGAGATTTCCTAACTTTACTCTCTGCTCAGTCTATTTATAGCGACAACCCCTATAAATCATAATATAACACCTAAATGTATTCATATACTCATGGACCTGCTTCTACGTCACGTCAGACCCTTCATCTAAACTTCATTAGAGATAAGGGAAATAAACAATGCAAGAAATATAAGTCTATCCCTTGCTCGACGTTCAAAGAAACTAATCTCAACAAGCATCACAAGACTATCTCTAATTTCCTCCTCAAGAAACACTATAAACCCTTGCAAAACATATACCAAAACATTGGGAAATATCAACTAATCATATAGTTAAACTATCATTCGATAAATCAAATCAATAATATAACTAAACAATTGAAACTTTGTGAACTTACAAGACTCTCCTTGCACATCCAAGGGACTGATCCTCTCCTCAGGGAAGCGAATTCTACAGTGAGGTACTGATTTTTGAATCATGCACCAATCCCTCCTGACTTCACACGCAAGCTTCCACACGATATTCATCCACCCAAACATTCAGTTTACTGCAATATGTTTCCTTATTATAAGTTTCTCACATTGTGTTTACTCTCACCTAATATTCTGGTATCAACAGAAACATCTAATGGTGTATTTATATTTTTATATTAATTTATAAAAACTTGGACTATATTGTATAGTGGAAGAATATAGTTCTCAGATTGGCTTGGGTAGTCCTTAGGTTAGCTTGGGTAGCAAGCAACTGGTAACAATAATCTCTCTTAATTGCCTCATCTATACACCTCTCAGAGTAAGCCCTACTCCTTCCACGGTGACAATAGAAGTAATTACCTCACCTATGCACCTCTTATAGTATGCCCTCCTGATGACAATGACAGTGATTATCTTTGATTGCTTAGCCCAACCTCAATGTATGCTCACTACTTGCATGTGTTGTACAATGTAGATGTACATGCTATATCCCCATAGACATACTCTACATTTGCCCAATACACATATTCTATAATACTCAAAGCCTCATTTTTGACCCCCTGTCATCAGGGCATATCGAATGGGTATCGAATGGCGTCAAATTTGTTTGGCGCACGTTGTGATGTTCTGATAGCCCCCCCCCCCCCCCACGTCTCGGTCCCCCTTCCCCTTCATGTCTACGCCAATAAGCTGCATTAATTTTGGTAATCATTATTTCGTGCAGTTTCATGTTGCGTAGTAGTCTACCAGCCGCATCCATCTTTTTCTGTTTTGACAACTGATTTTTTTTCTTTTTCATGAAGGTATGAGAGTAAAAACGAATTCCTAACGATGTATCAAATACAAAGGTAAAAGGATCAAAATATTTTTGGGAAAATGCACTTTTTGAAAAACATAAGTTATATAAGGAGAGCACCTCGAACGTGACGTCACAAAATCAAACCTTAAATAGATCATAACTTTCCGTTTGGACGGATTTTCATCAAACGTTCACTATTATGTTGTGTTTTCTTTTATTGAAACCAACTTAATTTCAGGGTTAACTATCCCTTTAACCTTTCACGAGCGAGAGGGTCTGATTAATAATCATTGAGTGGCGTACAGCAATTCCATCGCCAGAAAAAATGCCGTTGGCCCACATTACTGTCCTAAAGTTAGATCGACATGCGGTTATTTCTTGAGGAAAAACATGCCCCCCCCCCCCCCCCCCCCCCACCTTCGGGGAGCGATGTGTATGGCCAACTATATCCATCAACGTTGCTAGAGGGGACATGTCTGGGGTATTGTTCCCAATTGTTTTGTCAGCACCGTAGTCACAATTTTATAGGCACGAAGGAACCTAGGGAGTGCCGACTAAGTTTCAAGATTTATGATTTAGTAGACTGTCGCCATGTGATCATGTATTAAGATGTGTAAGCTTCTTTTTGGCCATCTTCTACGGGCCTATTTATAATATAATATTTATTCATATTTATTTCTTCAGTCTTATAAGACTGAAGGTGTGTCATTATCCATTGAGGCAGGTTCCTGGTTCTAAATAATTATCATCACTCAAGCAACTGGTCTGGTGTCTAGCGGACTACTACTCAAAATAAACTGAGCTGTCTTGACCGCATGCTGAAATGACGTCACACATCGGTACTCCAGGCCAAAATGTACAACAATGATATTTGAACCTCTTTATTGACGTTGACATTGCAATTGCAATTAAATCGTTGAGTCTAATAACCATTAAATTACTGTTTGTAAATTCACAACTGTTTTCCATAACTCCGTAATTAACGCGTCATTCCAATTACCCTTTTTTCGTGATCAAGTTTCAATATTGGTGGAATGCACTCTGAATCTTTTATTTGTTGCTATTCGGACAAACCTCGAACAAGCTTTGGAGTTACCATATTACAAAAGAAAAAGGTATATTAAACCATGGACCCCACGAAGGGTCCATGATTACACTGGGAGAAGATCCTCATACAACGGCCCTTTGATTCCCTCCTTCCAAGAGGCACAATGCGCGCGCTTCTCCCCCCCCCCCCCCCCCAAAAAAAAAAAAAAAAAAAAAAACTACAACAACAACAACGACGACGGCAACAACAACAACAACAACAACACAAAAACAAATTATAAAAAACCTCAAAAAAAACACACACACAAAACACGCACACTATAGAATAAGCAACAACAACAAGCAAAAAAAAAAAAAACCACACACACAAAACACGCACACTAAAAGAATAAGCAACAACAACAAGCGAAACAAATGAAACGACGGTAGCACGCTACGCCCTTGATATCACTGCAAGGGCGCTCCAAAATAGGATTCTCCGAGGCTAGTCTGCAACGCAAACACATTGCATAGAGGTACGGCCTGTTTGATGTACAGTTATATAAAACAGTCCGCCTGGAAGCAAGGCTAAAATGCACATACACACGGTACGGTCTGCTAGCAACAAGCATGCAAGTCGGCCGGTGACGGTCGGCATCTTGCCGGGCTGGCGCTGGCCTGGGCAAAGACCGGTGCGAATCCGCAAAGCAGGCAGCAGCGCAAGTCTGGGCCTGGGTGAGGTGATTTGGTAGTGTCTTTTTTTTGGCAAGAAACGTTAAGTTCGACTGTCTTAGTACCCAATATATTTCGTCATCCTCAGTTAAAATCTAATTTCCAAACTTGATTGGAAGTTGAGAATGGGTGTCCGCAGTTGGTGTCGGGTTTAGGGAACTTCGGAAGAACGACATAGAATTTTGGTAAGTCCTAGTCCTAGACCGAAAAATCAGTATCTGTAGAACGTTGGATCCGCTGAGATTGCATCTGGCTCCTCTGAACGCCTTTTCCTATTCGGGGGTATGTCTAAATTTTGATAAAAGAATGCCCCGAATGAGTGTTCCTGTCCAGTCCAATCTAGGACTATGTCTGTCTGCGTCTGGTGGCAGTGTAAATTCGTAAATCGCCTGTATATGTACGGGCCGGGATTGCCGAGTTAATTGCTAAATTGGTGTTGTTATACTGCAAAGTAATTATATTAACATGCAATCTGTATGCGGGAGCAGTCCTGAGGCTATAGTATCTGAAACAGATCTTTAAGTTGTCACTAGAGGATTCTAAGTCTAAAAATTGAATGTTTACTTGAAAGAAGTTGAATGTGAAAACCCCCCTGAAATGTATGAATTGTTCTCCTATTCCGTCTTGCTCAGATGCCACAACTCACAACAGATGCAGGATCAGGGAAACATGGAAACTTGGTCTCATCGGATGTGGCGGAATGTACAGAGGGTCTCTTCCTTTATATGGGCAGGTATGACGTTAACCAGCAGCTTAAACCGTAATTGAATGAAGTTTAATTTGTAAGATGTTTCCTCTAGTTTCCTAGCATAATAACCCATTCAGGACACAGCACACCCCAAGCAGTGCTTGTGTGCAGAGATTCATGTCCCCACCCTGAGCACACTCAGTGAAACATAATAGAGGTGTGTGTGTGTAGGGTCACAGGGGTGTGGACGGACTTGAAAAGTATCTTTTACCAGCATTGTGAAAGTTTTTAGATCATATACTTGCAGAATCTGATCATTAGAATCTTAGCTTTCATGATCAGTGTTTGACAATTATGAATTGAAAACTTTATTTGTTTTTCTTTCCTAATTTATGGGGCTCAGCCGACAGGCAGTCACTGTACCGGCCATTCCTGGTGAGTGGGAAACAGGTGGGGATCATTCATCCCATGATGCAAGGTGCCCTCGCCGCTGAAACAGACCTGTTTGTGTGTGCTGAGGATGGGATCCACCTGTCTACTGCTCTCACGAGTTATGCTGAGAGGACAGCGAGAGTCGCCCAGTTCCTGCAGAAGTGCAGAGAGACCATGGACTTTGTTACCCTCAAAGGCTGGAGAAATGAGGTGTGTGTGTGTGTGTGTTTGTGTATGTGGTGGTTGAGGGGGGGGGGGAGGGGGGGAGTTACTTTACTTGTATTAATTGTATTTTTACTTTTTAAAAACAATTTGGGAAGCTCTGTTCTGAACAATCAATTCATTATGAAATTTAAAAAAATCAATGAATTTAAAAGACAGCAATACCCCAATAATGAGTTGAGTTTACTATGAAATGATAAGAGAAACAGATTGTTGACAGACTTGCAGAAGATAAGGCTCTCAATGTGAACAACATGTCATTAAAAATATTTCTATGGATGTATGTTTTTCAATTGTATCCAAACAGAGCCCTGTGGATGACCACCTAAGAGTGATTGAGCTACCCTGTCTAAATATCAGTAAACAATCAACAATTACAATATTATGATTTGATTTCTGGATTTACTTCGAAAAACCACAAAGCTTAATATGGGAGGATGAATGGTGTATGCATTAATTTGTTTCAATAATTGTTCATTTAGTTCTAACATTGACAATTTAACCCTATATAGCCCGGGCTATTTTGAAATCGCATAGCCCGGGGGGGGGGCAAAAACAGCCCCCCCCCTAAGATCTCGACCGTTGATCGCGCGATCGCGATGAAAATTGGCACGTATGTCACCGATGCCGTATTCTCCACAATTCATTTGTCAATTGCACCAAAATTATTCAAATTTATTTTTAATCAATTAATTATGCTAATTAAATGCATAAAAATCATAATTTGGTTGTAAATCTTTAAATATAGCCCCAAAACTGCTAGATATCAGTCCAGACACTCTTCTTAGGATTATTATCAAATTAGGATTTTAAAAAATGGCAATATCAAAGTTTTTCTTATGTATTTTATTGTTTTTTTAATTTCTTATGTATTTCTTTGTTTTTTCGACTTATGTTTTTCATTGTTTTTTTCTATGGCAACACTATTTCAGTCACAAATAACGTGAAATCTGTTGTTTTTCATCAGTAATAAGAGAAATAATGATACATTTATGAATTTTGGCTAGATACAGAATTTGCATTGGATTTGTACATGAAATCACGTTTTTGAGCAATTTTTGGTCTGACATGCACGTACAAAATGTTACGTAACTTCAGGACCGTGTACCCCCGCGTCACAAATTTGGTCTTAAAAGTTGCGTGAGACTTGAAGGAAAAATGGCGTGAAATGTCGCGGCGCGATCTTTTCGCGTTACAAATTTATTGCGAAAAATGTCGAGGGGGGGGGGGCTGTTTTTGCCCCCCCCCCCGGGCTAGATAGGGTTAAAGTCCTGTTTTTCTCTTCCTTTTTTGGTAGAATTATGCAGTTAGCAATTCCTTCCACGAAACCCCCTTACTGGAAATGGAGCGAGCAGCCGCTTGTAAGTATTCACGTTAAATGATCATTGATGTTCTCTCATGTACTGAACTGTTCGTTCACTAGAACTGGGTATTTTTTGTGTTATGTCTATTGAAATCTAGGGGTCAATAGGTTGATACATAATGCATCATCTGCTCCATGCATATTGGTGTATGCGACATTATTACTATGATATTACTATTTTAGTGAATAAGAACTTAGGATATATTATCTCTATGATTTTGTGCAGCAAAGATTCTGGCACTTAAAGGGAAGTGGTGGTAATAATTACGGGCCAGATATGATCGTAGCACAAAACCATGAGTGCTATTTATTGCAAGTTTAAACCTATACATCATTTTGCAATCAATCGTGTAGTCACGATAGATCCACAAAGTGACCAAGATCAATCATTGATCAGTCTTACGATTGATGTATTAATTGTATTAATCTATTATAGCGCTATGTGATAATTACTTACCCTTGTTCTGCTGTCATCACCGGATCCGGATGTTGTTTAATTTTACAAATGTTATTGTGTGAGATGATTCTTCTCGTATTCTGAAATCAAACTGGAATGGAACCATGAGCACTCCATTGAACAGCTGTTGAGAAGTCTTTATCACTACTTCTCCTTACCTTTAATGTCTTTAAAATCAATGCTTATTTGCAAATGACAAAATTGCAAAAGTAGATCTGACAACTTCATATTTGAATGAGGGAACCAACAGGCCCTTACAGTGATAAAATTATGTAGACTGCTACCATCCAGTGTTGCTCTGTGGAAACAAGAAAGTCCAGGACTTGTGAAACTTTGAGTACCGATTAATATTTTATCAATTTTATTTATTATTTTATCTAAGTTATGGTTTGGTATTAGATGCAGCTTCCAATCCCTATAATTCAAAGAGAATGGAGATCCTTTATACTGGTTGTAAACCTAAAACTTATTTTTCTAATACATGTTTTCTTGTTTGCACTTATACACAGGCCTGTTTGGTATTAAGCAATATGGAGTCCATGTGAACGGATACTGCAATCATCCCGAGCAGGGTGTGTGCATGTGGATTGCAAAGAGGGCCCCAACCAAACAGACGTACCCAGGCAAGCTGGATCAGATAGTAAGTACACTCAACCTGTCTATAAAGACCAGAGCTTGATGTGTGTATGTGGACCCAACCAAACAGACGTACCCAGGCAAGCTGGATCAGATAGTAAGTACACTCAAACCTGGCTATAAAGACCAGAGTTGCTAATATGTGCAGTTATATAGAATTAGACAGTTGATATTTGGCGGGGGGGGGGGGGGGGGGCATGCACATTGTAATGGTGGCTTGGACAAGTTGGGCTTTGATGGGAAAAGTAGCAAGGGAGAAAGGAAGATTACTTGGATTAGTAGCCTCACTGATTTGTTAGCAGAGAATTAGGCTTTTTACCATGATGTGGATCTGATACAAAGAGCTCAGGAGAGAGAGTTGTGTGGAACTCTTTGATCACGTATGTCACAGGATATAATTTAGACTAACAATGCACACAGAATGGTTATTACTTAAATGTGTTATTCAGACTAATAATGCATGCAGAATGGTTACCAATTTAATGTAAAGAATGAATATCTTCCTGTGCTGTCCAGATTTAAAATGAATGCAGAGTAGTTATCAATTAATTGTAAGGAATCACTCTCTTTCTGTGCTGTTCAGACGGCGGGTGGTTTGCCAGCTGGTATGAGTATTAGAGACTGCATGGTGAAGGAGTGTGAGGAGGAGGCTAGCATACCCTCATCTCTCAGTGCCTCGGCAAAGTCTGTAGGGGCCGTCAGGTGAGATTGCAATTCTCGATATATCACAAATAACTACATGTATGAAGTATTACGGGATGTGGTGCTACCAGTATTTCAGACAAATCTCTTGACCTGTATACATTCGGTCTTGTAGTCTGGCACGTAGTGCTTTGCGTCGGTGCATGGAACTCCTTGTTTAGTCAAGAAAGTTATCAGTTTTACTATAGTCATCTTCTAGAACATCTTGTATGAACTTTCCATATCATGGTAGAGTAGCAAATATAGGACAAATTTCTGTTGGAAAGTGGGTTACCGTGAAAGTGTTCATGGCAGTGTGATCGTTTGTGCTGACCTACTACTATAACTGGAAGTGCCCCGTTCATTACTTTACAAGCCCAAAATCCGAAAAGTGTTAGAGCGCCATGCGAGCTGATATTTTCGTTATTTGCGAGACTGAGAATCGTCTTCCATATCAAATGTCTAGATGTACTGCTCAGTAGAATCATCATATTCTGCATAAATGGGAAACATTTGCCATTGAAGGTGAGGGATCAGAGTTGTAACGATTTCTGCTTGTAATCTTGCCAGAACTGTTCTGCTGTTAGTACCTGGTTCCAAATCTTCTTCCATTTAAATTTCTTTCTGGAAAATGCAGGTTTTCTACGGAAAATCATATTGGCATATCATGCTCTGCATTGAATATAAATGTATAAGAAAATATACAAATATTTACAAAAAGAAACCCATTATCAACCAGTATGAAAAGTATTAGAAATAGGTGTACAAACATGAACACTTGTCACTATTTCATCATAGCCTAGTGTCAATTGATGTCATCCAAGAAATAACAGACATCTAAACTGCAAAATATGGCAAGTATCATTAAAGGGCCCCTGTCATCAAAATGTATGTTGACTTCTGTTGATGCAACATAATATGTACATAACAAAATCACTTACTGTTCAATGAAAATGTATGTCCTATATTTTAAAATAATTTTTCTGTATTTCTTCTCAGCACTGATAAGCCCCGCCTCCAAAATTTCCTCCAACTCAAGATTCCCCCTGTGACATCATCAAGGGTAGAAATTAGCAGGATAATATACATAATTTATGCACAAACTAAACATTGCAATGACTACCAGCAAGTGCTTATAATAGCATCACATAGCTAGCACATTTCCGACATAAGGAAACGATTATTCCCACATGAAAGGTTGTTAGATGGTATTGTGTGAACGCATGCGATGCTCTTGAGGGCAGGTGGAGGTAGTCATTGCAATGTTTAAGTTATGCATAAATTCTGCTTATTATCCTGTTAATTTCTACCTTTGATGATGTCACAGGGGGAATCTTGAGTTGGAGGATATTTTGGAGGCG
This sequence comes from Arbacia lixula, assembly GCA_963669155.1. Taxonomy (NCBI): domain Eukaryota; kingdom Metazoa; phylum Echinodermata; class Echinoidea; order Arbacioida; family Arbaciidae; genus Arbacia; species Arbacia lixula. The sequence goes on from OZ022576.1 coordinate 678,825, forward strand.
GGGCTTATCAGTGCTGAGAAAAAATAAAGAAAAATTATTTTAAAATATAGGACATACATTTTCATTGAACAGTAAGTGATTTTGTTATGTACATATTATGTTGCATCAACAGAAGTCAACATACATTTTGATGACAGGGGCCCTTTAAGCATGTTTGGGAAATATAAACTTGATTTAGTGTTCAACAATTTTTAATAATTTGTGTCTTGTGTAAAAACTTATTTAATCGATTTTTGAATTACGTTTGGCTTTTCCTCGTAATCTCAGCTACTTCTTTGAGGATGAGAGAGGGCTGTTTCCCGAAACAGAGTTCATCTTTGATCTTGAGCTGCCTGCTGAGTTCCAGCCTACCGTCAAGGATGGAGAAGTCAGTGAATTCTATCTCTGGCCACTCACAAAGGTAGGTATTTATTATTACTAGCTCACTTTGCCGCCTTTCACCGTTGTATGTTTTGTGTTCTGTAAGGGTGACACCTTCGCCAAGGATGTTTGCTTCATGCTTTAGACAATGTTCCTCTGAGAAGCAATGGTTATAACACATTCTAGAGGTGTTGTCGACGGCAACATGCTCCAACAATCACCACTGCCCTGTTGCATAAGCCTTACCATTGATGGTAGCTTTGCCACCAATGGCAATTTCTTTGGAAACCTTGAACTTAATTGGCTATCTAGCGATGTTACCATGGCAGTTACCATTGATAGCAGAGTTACCATTAATGGTAAGTTTTAATAACGAGGACTAGTAACTGCGAGAAATAATTCAAGGAGATTAAAAATATTGTGCTGAAAGATGTTGTCCTTGGCCCTGTGTTATAAAGAGTTGTGATCAATATGAATCGATTGCAAGTCCAATCTCCTAAGTATATCTCTACTGTACAGAATACAGCAAATCAAGATGTGATCAATCATTGTGATTTGACCCTATCTAGCCGGGGTAATTCAAAAAATTAAAAAAAAAAACGTAATTCAAAAATCGATTAAATAAGTGTTTACACAAGACACAAATGATTAGAAATTGTTGAACACTAAATCAAGTTTATATTTCCCAAACATGCTTAATGATACTTGCCATATTTTGCAGTTTAGATGTCTGTTATTTCTTGAATGACATCACTTGACACTAGGCTATAATGAAATAGTGACAAGTGTTTCTCTCAGGCCCCCCTCAACATTTTTCGCGATAAATTTGTAACGCCAAAAGATTGCGCCGAGACGTTTCATGACTTTTTCCCTCCAAGTCTCACACAACTTTAAGACCAAATTTGCGACATGGGGGTACACTGTTCCAAAGTTACGTAACATTTTATACATGCATGTCAGACGAGAAATTGCTCAAAAACTTGATTTCATGTACAAATCAAATGCAAGTTTGGGTTGTGGAGATTACGTCATGGGTGCCAATTTTCGCCGCGATCGCGCGATCAACGGTCGAGATCTTAGGGGGGGGGGCAGTTGCAATGCAATTTCAAAATAGTTTGGGCTATATAGGGTTAAAAGAAAGGGCCCGGGTTTCTTGGTAATGGGTGATTATCATGACACATCCCACAGCACAGTTCCAATACCCACAATGCATCTTTCTTGCAGGTGAAGGAGGAGATAGCGACAGACCGGTTCAAGCCCAACTGCTCTCTCATCTGCTTGGACTTCCTCATGAGGCATGGGTTCATCCAACACGATGAAGGTGAGACTTTGTTCTCAGCGTAGCAATCATCTCAAGGCTCCCACACATAACCAGGACCCTGTCGCATAAAACTTACCATCGATGGTAACTTTACTACCAGTAGCAACTTCTACAGAAATCTTGAATTCGAATGGCTGTCGAGTAGTGTTACCATTGATGGCAGAGTTACCATTAATGGTCAGTTTTATGTGACAGGGCCCTGAAAGTAAGCCTCCTTCATGAAAACAAGGGGTCCCATTGAGGAATAAAATGGGGTGGGAGTGGGGTTATTAGGAACAATGGAGCAGATGCTAGACGGCTAACATCTAACACAATGCCAAAAGAAAGATATCCCTTTGATATCTATCCTCGATTACAAATATTTGTTGTAAAATTGAAAAGGCTTTGTCTTCAGTCCAGAAATTGGCCAAAACGTTCAGGAAAGCAGGCCTTTTGGGTGGGAACAAAATGTGGTGGGAGAAGTAGGGGTGCGAATAGAGTTAAAGTAAGGGTAGGTGTGTTTGGGCAATATATCCTGTCTCCTGTTTCTCAAATATCTGTCTGGACTCAACGTTGTGTAATGCATTGAACAGTTATCTTTTCTCCCCCTTTTAATATGTATTGGGTTTTTTATATTCATATCTCCCTACAGAACCCCACTACTTAGACTTCCTGTCCAGAATGCACCAGGCTCAGTTTTGACATCCATCATGAAAGGAAAAGCTTACCGCAGTCTTCAGAACAAGTACTGGTGATTGATGAGCTGACCGGATGTCTTCATCAGTCATGACCAGCAATGTTCAACCCTAATCAGGCTGGGGTATGTTAAGTCTGCATGTTACAAGGGGGGCATTATGACCCCCCCCCCCCCCCTTTCGATCACTACGATGGAACGCACAACGGCCACAACATTTGGCACATACCTCGCTTGTTACATAATCTCTAAGTTTGCCTGAGCATAGTGCAATTGTAAATAACATATATTTGTTATTAATTGATTTAGCAAATTTGTGCACATATTTCTTATTTCCCCATATAACTTCAGGCAGGCAGCTTTTTTATGATTTAATTGATAAGTTTGAAACATGAGAACATTTTTATTCTTTGTTTCATGCATTTCTTATGCATTTCTGATTCCTTTTGTTTGTTTTTTGATTGCAACACATTAGACACCATTATTGAGCTATGAAAAGACCAAAATTAATCAATTGAAAGGATGAATAAAAAATGAATCAGCTTTTGTGAATGATATCTTTTTCCATTGAGTTTGTACACAAACCGAGCTGAATCTGGGATGACATTGTCTGGTGAAAATAATGCGACGTCGCGATGGTATAACCAGTTGTCGCGATTTCGGTCTCAAAAGTTGCCCAAGATCACAAAGGAAAAGTCATGAATATTTTTGCATTTCAGAATGATTACTCAAAATGTTGGGGGGGGGGGGGGGGGTTAGGGTTAGGATTATGGCCTCCCCCTCCCCCCACCCCCGGCCTGATTAGGGTTAAAGCCCAAATCAGTACTATTTTGCCTGTCCAATTGACACCACTATTTCTTCAAATCAGATATTATCTTAAAACAAAATATATACATTTCATTGTAAATAATATTATTTAAATATACAATTTAGATGAATACGTGATTTAGTAATCTCCTTCACTTGCCTTTAAAAAATCATTGCATTACCCATTACTATAAGTTGTACAAATCAATAACATTAAAAATGTATTCACATTGTACAAATACATATGTGCCCTTTCATGTGATAAATCGGTGCTGTCCCAATACAGAAGTACTATCATATGTAGTGAGGTTTAGGTACGTAGTGAATTATTTTTTATAGAATTCTTGGAAAGAATGAAAAGCGTACCAAAAAGGGTGTCTGTATATCCACATTTGGTTAAAAAGTAGGTTACATATTGTCAACAAAAATTCATTTATTAAAGTGAGAATTTGTATGAAGTTACCGTTTCAAATTTTATTGTTTTTTTTATGTAATTTATTCCATAAATCATAATATCACATGATTTGAGTGTTAATGTATCTGGAATCTGCAGCCACAGCCATGGACCTTATTATTTGTAGATTGTTTTTTTTCAGCGAATTTACTCAAAGTGACAGTACATTGATAAGTGCATAATCAAACTTGGGCTCACTATGTACAGGTTCTAATAAGAAACATTGTTTATAAAGGGAAACGCAACTTAAAGATAGATGATCTTTCTATAAAGTTAAAAAAAAAACCTTTTGACACTGATGACAAATTATTAAAAATCAGTTTCAATTCAAATCAAGCTGAAATTGAGTCATCATAAAGAAAAGGGATGTCAAATTTGACATGTGACATTTCATCAGTCACTTTTCTTGTAATAATCCTTGAATATTTCATGACTTTTTCACTTTTGAACAAATTCGGATCTGAAAATTTGTGTCTATCAGATATTTAATTAGGGTGAAAGTTGCCTAGCAACCGTACCAAAAGCCGAATGGTCCTATTGTCCCAGTCCCCTAATTTTTCTAGCTTCGCGATTTCTTAAAGCCCAAATGAAAGGGACACTAGTGTTGCAGGTTGCCATGATGAACATTGACCATTGTTGTGTTCTGAATTACTGATCTGATACACACAAATTTTCAGATCCAAATTTGCCCAAAAGTGAAAAACTCATGAAATATTCCAAAGCATTATTACAAGAAAAGTGATTGATGAAATGTCACATGTCAAATTTGATATCCCTTGACTTTATAATGTGTCAATTTCAGCTTGATGTGATTTGAAATTGACTTTTCATTATTTTTCAAGTGTCAATTTTTTTAACACCTGGTACTTCAGTGACGTGATAATCCACTTTTCCTCAGCGCTTTTCCTAAGTACACAATCAATTACATGTACAAGGACGAGTGGTTTATGAGTTACACTGTTACACAGTGGCGTAGACAGGTTCGTACACCTGGGGGGGATGACTGGGCTGCCAACGCTCGAGAGGGCGCGAAGCGCCCGAGCGAGGGAGCGAAGCGACCGAGCCGGGGGGAGGGTGTGGGAGGGAGCTTTTGCAATTTTGAACTTGAAATCGTGCAATCTGATGCATATTTAATGAGGTAAAATAACACACACAAGCGTGCACGCACACACACACATACTCTCTCTCTCTCACACACACACACACACACACACACACGCACACACACACACACACACACACACACACACACACACACACACACACACATACTACGCCTTAAATGGACAGTCATAGTTTCGACAAGATCTACACACCGTGGCATAGAGTACAGAATGAACAGACACATATTGCAGGGAGGGTTCGTAATGGATCCCGGGGTAGTTTGGGTACCATTTGGCTTGAAACAGAATTTTCTGCGGTTTAATTTCTAGTACTGGAATGTAAAAAAGTTATTATTATTATTATTATTTTTTTTTTGGTGGGGGGGGGGGGGGGGGGGGGATTGGGGCTAACCCAGTCGTCAAAACCGGCGTCAGTTTCATCATCATTTTGAACTTCCGGAAGTACAAGTCTAACTCCGACATCATCCGATTTTGACGTAGACGGCTGTTCGTCATCATGTTCTTCTTTCTCATTATGCTTGAAAAAGAAGTGATCCTTGATGTTTTCAACTTCATATTATGAGCCATCCTAGAATCCGAAAATCAATTTACGCTGTGAATTATGTAAGGAACACACTCACATATATTTCCCCCTTAAAAAGTCAAGGAAGACAAGGCCTCCTGCTTAGCGAACTCACCATGGGTTTTTGTTTTCTAAACACAACAGAAAAGTAAGCCCACCCCCCTAAGAAAATTAGCATAACTTTTTATCGAAGCGGTTTTGGGCAAAACAATTTGCAGGATTGCTCCTTAACTTAATGACTAACCTCTGTGTGAAAATGATATTAATCCAATTATTCAAGCATGAGTGGGCAAATTTTAAAGGCAAAAATGTAACTTTTCAAAACTCACAAGGGTAATTATTTATGCCGTTTTAACAGTACATTTTGGCATCTCTTGTGCGATTTTTAAAGTGTATTCACTCAACCATGACACGGAAATGACTTCTAATGTGTACATAACAAGTCATGTTACATTTTTGTCAAAATATCCAGTTGTATTTTTTCACAAAAATAAAGGGGTTTTAAAAGTTTCAAACCCAAGAAGGATGACTATTTTTTAAACGGTGCTCACTCAACCAGAACAATGGGTTAAATGTAAGGATATGTGTACGTGCATCGAGAGATGGATGATAAACAATGAAAGGACATAAGTTATGCATCAGTAATGGAATTCATCCAAAATTCATATGACAGAAACCCAAAATTACCCTTGTGACTTTTGAAAAGTTACACTTTTGCCTCTTAAATTTGCCCACTCACGCATGACTTATTGGATTAATGTGATTTTCACACAGAAGTTAGTTGATAAGGTGAGAAAGAATCCTGCCAAATTATTATGCCCAAAACCTCTTTGATAAAAAGTTATGCTATATTGCTTAGTGAGGATAAACCACAAGATAACCATAAAGTACTTGTACGATTTTCTCTTCTTTACCGTCTGAATTGGCTTGCACCGTGTGAATGCGGCTAATACCAATAAACACAATTACAATAACGATGAGGATTATTATCATCATCATCATAATTATTATTATTAACATTATAATTGTTATCATTATCATTTGTACTATTGTTATTATTATTATGACTAAGTAAGCAAATATCATTCCCCCAAACCTGGGGGGGGGGGGGGGGGATGATTGTACATGCCATCCCCCCCACCTTGTGAGTTGGGGGGGATGCATCCCCCTCATCCCCCCCGTTGTCTACGCCCCTGCTGTTACATTATGAAACAGCCGAGTACAAAATACAATGTACATAATTATATTCACATAGAGACATATTTAGAGTCATGAACACAACAGCTCAGTGTATAATGAGATGATTTTATTAATATATGTTTGAATACATAATATTAAAAATGTTCATACTCTGTCTCTTCTAAAGCTTTTGTTCCCATTCATGGCACGATATTTTAATACCGTCTACGGTAATGAGAGTGTGGTTCAGCAAAGTTGACAAAGTTGGCAGATACGGTATCTGCGGGAAGGAGATAAAAATCAATGCTTGAGTGAAACCAGACAAGTTGTTGGCCGTAAGAGATGAGACTGAAAATTTGAAGTGATGGTTTTCTTTGATCCTTTTGCATTTATCATCAGAAATGTTGTGTTTGTGTTTATGTTGTTCATGTATGTATGTACGTATGTGTGTGCGCGTGTGCGTGTGCGTTTGTGCGTCGATGGTGTGTACATTTGTTTATGTTTTACTTAGACACTTTATATAGCTCATTCACCTATTGATGCTCTCCGCTTGGACATAGAGAAAAAGTCAAGTATATCTAAATAGTATTATTAATACGTGAATATATAGTATATTCTCTACCTGTTATTGTATCCACCGAACAGAGTTCGGAGGATACTATGGATTTGGCCTCGTCGCGCTACCGCCGCCGTAGAGATTTTCTCGTGAGTGCTCTACTGGCTGCAGTTCTTTTCGGATCATCTTCAAATTAGGTATGAAGGTGTATTATGGTAAAGTGAAGACGCCTATTGTTTTTGGTGGTGGCGCCCTCACTTGGTCCGTCTTTATACACAAAAAGGTACATTTTTTCAGGATCTGCTTGTGTGCATGATACTGGCCGCATTTCTCTAAGGATCTTTTTTTCTTCAAATTTGGTATGTAAGTGTATCATAGTCAACCCTAGACACCTATAACTTTTGGTGATGCTGCCCTCAATGTTCCGCATTTTTCAGTGTCTGTCAAAGGTCAACCTGATAGGTCTAAATTTGCAAAAAAGCTTATTTTTCAATTACTTTCTTGTTACCCAAATGATTTTATGGTGTATGGGTGGTCATTCTACATGTAGGCCACATAAGTATTCGGCGATGACGCCCTCACCGTCCAGACTTGGGTGCCATGTCACATTACCGGTACTTGTATATGATCTATGGGCCACATTTCTTGTCCGATTTTTTTTTCAAACTTGCTTATTGCAGGTTTATTGGGGGGGGGGGGGGGGGGGCATTCTATGTAACAATAGTTTTTCAGTGGCAGCGCCTTCATTTTTCCAACTTTATAGGATGCCATGTCATATTTCTGTTTTTTTTTTCAGTTTGTCATAACAGTTACCACACAGAAGCAATATTAGAAGGTAAAGCGAAAATGACCATCATTTTTGGTGGGGGGGGGGGGGGGGGGGTAAATCGCGATGATGAATGATGTGGTCGGTTCGGGGGATTAATGTGCTAGTATGCAAATTAGATTCATTGAAGAAAGATGGTATAAAGGTCAAACTTTTGTTAAATATGCCGATTAGTGTGATCAACAATGTCACAATGTCATATTAAAACACTTTGAAAAGAATGTCTGGTTTCTCGCAATTCTTTTTTCCAATGCCTGTCTCAGATATTTCTTCTTGCATTCCGTCTAGTTAAACTTTCACCCTCCTTACGTATATTTTTGTTCCCCTAATATGCATTTTTTCGCCTATTGAGACTGAATCACGAGGGACAATGAGTGAGTACAGTAGCTCATACCTCACATTGATGTACACACAGGCTGCATGGTTTGATATGGTCATTCGAAGATGATCTGCCTCCACGAATTCGTAAAACAAACATCAAATGATTAACCCCGGCGAACAAGAACGAAGTGCAAAGAGTGTCCAGTATTCTCACAGTACGTAGCACATCATTACATTGCATCAAGGAATGCACTTAAATGTCTGAGCACAATGTATATTATATATACTTTATGTATCTTTTGTCATATAGATGAATTATATTGATCATTTAGTTCATGAAAAAGAAGAACCACCCTCGTGCACTAAGGATTAATATATTGGCACATTGACAAAAGGCAGCTTCGCTTCAGCATGTTCAGCGCGAGTGCTTTGACGTTTATCAGACTTTGAACTTCGATCGCTATGGGAAAACCCGGTGCTTTATTTGGCCCGCTCTTAACCTTGGTGCAAGCCTGAGCCGATCTTTTATGTACGCTGAAGATTTATTTCGTTCATGACTCACGATATCAATGTGACTATATTTAATGAACTTTTCATTGTGCAGTCTTGTGATCAGAATAGTATATTGCCCAACGTCATACCTAACTTATAGGATCTGATATTACAATGAAGGTGCGGTGAATGCTTCCATTTCCTTCTCTTCGTGAGCTGGTATAGTTCGGTTCTGTGCATAATGGCGGAGAAGGGGTTAGAAAGCTTTAACTGCCCGCTGTGTTTGGACGTGTATGAGGAGGCTACCCTGCTCACATGTGGACACACGTTCTGTCGGACATGCCTCGTGCAGTACCATACATCCAGGCAGGATGATAATGAATCGATCTCGTGTCCGCTATGCCGCCGGGAGACTCAGTTGGGTAGCGACGGAGTTGCTGGCCTACCGGCAAACATTACGGTAAATGGTCTAGTGGAGGAATATAACAGTACGTGCACCCCACTGCAAAAACTCTTCGAAGAATTCCCTAAATGTTCTGAGTGTCAAAAGAGCGGGAAAGGACAAGACGGCAAGGGTGACGCGGATGTTGCTGTAGTCTTCTGCCACGACTGCGGAAATTTCCTGTGTGGACCCTGCAGGGCTGCACATGAGCGACTAGTTAGTGCTTTCCAGGATCATAGAGTCGTTCCGGTTAAAGATGTGTTGAGTGGGAAGGTCCAAACTACCAGCAATGTGGACAAATGCCCCCTACACCCTGCAGAGAACAGGGAATTCTACTGTGACAAATGTCGCGTGTTCGTCTGTCAGAAATGTACGATCGTCAAGCACAACGTCCGTGAGCACGAGATCAGGGAACGCGATGACTTCGAGAAAGAAATCCGTGATAACATAGATGACGTCACCGATCGACGCGAGACGATGAGACAAATCCTAGAGAGCCATATCCGGAATACGGAGCAAGAGCGGAGAGACGTCAATGCCGCAGCTGAAGCTCTGCAGCTGAGCATCGATGATGCGTTTGCAAAAAAAACAGCGGGAATTGGAGGAACAGAAGCAGAATATGAAAGCGGAAGTCCGGGTTCTTCAAGCGCACTGCAACGAAAAGCTAGACACCATCAAGACAATCGCGAGGAAGATGTCAGCCCAGCTGTCAACCTCAGTGGATTTTCTGGCCCGAGGAAGCCGCGGGGGTCTGGAAGGAGACTGCCGAACGTCATACGATAGGCTTTGTGATGACGTGGATGAGTTGTTCCAGAGGTGCAAAACATGGAGCACTGAGGCCGAGAATCGCTCAGGAGAAGTACGAAAGATCGCTGATACGGTCAAATTTGAGGAGAGCCATAATCTTGATCTCCGTATCGGAAACCTAGTCGGGTTGCCAGGAAAGGAGTGGTATCTGGTCAAGGAGATCTTTCTGCCAGGCGATGAACCAATGAACGGCCTCTGTGTTGCATCCCCTGACTCCGTGCTGATCGCCTCCTGTGGACCACAGTGTGTCTACAAAGTGACACTTGACGGGGAGCTCAGTACCTTCTGCAGCATAGTTAGTGAACAAATGTGTGACGTTACTGTCCTGAGTACCGGCACGGTGACTGTCTTAACTAAAGCAAGATTACGTCAATTTGATACATCAGGCGCACATGAAATTATGTTGACGAAATTTGAACTCGCGCCATCGAGCAATTTCAAGATGTTAGATTCTGACCGGGATGATAACGTATATGTCAGCTGCTGGGATGAGGAGTTGATCCACGTCTTCAAGCCGACGGGAGGTAAGCCGGTCAGAACGCTAAAAGTACGTGTCAGGCCGAACCAAGTCCACACCACTCGATGCGGGCTCATCGTCGTGCGATCCCCAGAGTGTGTGATAGTCCTGGATTCATCAGGGAAGAAGGTCACCACCATCAGCAAGGCTGGGTACTACCTCTACCCAGCGGTCGACCAGGACGACAATCTCTACATTGCATCCATCCAACACAGCCAAGGCATCGTGTCACTGGAGAGATACACCCTCAGCGGTGAGCATGTGTGCACTATCGTGAAGGATTTCAAGATCAAGATTCCAAATCGAGAATGGTACTACCTTACCTGTCCATCCAAGAACGACATGGTACTGTGTACGTCTGGAATAATGTATGTATTCAAGAATATGTTCATCTGAATCTGAATAAAAAACTCATGACATTTGGTTGTTTTACAAATATCTCATCTTGTCAAATGCATGTTTCATTTCCGCACCGCAGCGGATATAAGCAAGTTTGAAGTTAATTTTTTTTTTAGGTGCATTGGCATTCTTTTCGAACTTTAGTTGCCAAGCTAAATCATTAATCGTAATCAATTATGCAATGACATGATGCCATGATTTTTATATAAATCGGAGAGTGGAGGAGTCCATGAGCTTGCATCCCGGAACCCTTGAGTGAAATAACGAAAAACATTAAAAATATTTCCAAGATATTGGTATCAATTAAATGATTTCATACTACATGCATTATACTCATGTACAAACATAAAATATCATACGTGAATATATATTACAAGATATGATGAATATTCCTGTTTGTAAGTATATGTTATTACATGACTTGTATATAGCAAGGGAAAACATGAACAAATGACAGTGGCTTAAAAAGTGACTGTGTTGTTCAAGTTAGGATGATGATGTGAGTCTCCTACTACACAATTCAACTCATTAGAAGGAGTGGAGCCACTGGACGCAATAAGGAATGCACCAGAAGAAGGTAGTTGCAGTCATTGATATGAAATAACGTTTTCCTGGAGAAACAAATCATGCAGTGTGTAAATAAAGGTTAACGGGTATATTGTGTCGCTATGTTGTGTATTAAACTTATCTTCTTGTACTAGCATTGACAAAAGGGTCAATCCACGCCAAATCAACCAATTTTCAGACAATTTATAACCCGACCCCCTTCAATGTTCTTTAAACTCACACCAAATGTTCCCCCAAGTGTCTGACGGAAGATTCTGAAATATTTTGCCCCAAGGTCAAATGGTTGCTAAGATACGGCCTCCCTTAGCAACCAATGCGTGGTCGAACAACTGAGTTTAAATACAATTTGCTATTTTTGATTGACCGCTGCAGCCAAGTTAAATGAGTTAAATTGCTCATCTCCTGTAAATGTAAGAACTTTATAGTCTTAACATGCACAATGAATTGTGGTGCCAATCTGACTACCTGTTATTACGCATGACATCAGCCAAAATGGTGTTAAGCGTCAATGGCAATGTGTTTGGGGGCATGTTTGGAAGCTGATAACTTTAAAACTCAATTAATTCAGAACCCAATATTATGCTGATATATAGTCTTCTCCTTGTTATACCCACCTACCAAAAAATTGGTCAAAAAACATGCATCGTCTTCTCGTAGAGCGCCCTCAAAGTTTGATCCTTACAGTTATTGCTACTTATTTTAAATAAAAATCTTTGTACTATATAGCTCATGAATTATCAATGTATGCATATGTATGATTCATACATCCAGTCAATGTAGCTATATTCTTTAATCTAAATGCAATCAACAAGTAGCTTATTGATGGTGAAGATTCTTCTGCATAATTCAGATGCAAACGACATGACATTCTTTTCACCGTGTTCAGAGACTTCACACATTGTAGCTTTAAAACATCAATGGAATGCTTGTCAATAAATAAATGCCATAGTTCGTAATTATTGGATCTTTGTAGCGCTTCGATTCTTATATCAATGACATAATCCCTCAGTATTTCTTCCTTGTTCTTCAAAATAACGCATCTTATTAGATTAAATCCATGTACATAATTTACAAACTGTTTTGATGCATAAAACATTAATACTACATGTCATGCATTTTGGATTGTTCGTAATGCCTTTAACAGCTTACAGTAAAACACAGATTATACCGAATCGATATCATTGTACGTTACAGCAGACTTGGTACGTAGCAATGGCGGTATACAGGGTTTGTAGATAATGTAATATAAATAAAGAACTAGGGAGATTATGCCATGGTTACTGTGTTCTACACGCTATGGACTGATGAATAGTAGAGGTATAGATTACGGATCCCGTAATCATGGTAAATCAGCCTCGTTCGATGTCAATAACTATATCACTATGAAACGATTCCATCACGTGATCCTGCTTTTTTCATGATACCGATACCGTCATCCTGACCGATACTACCCTTGGCTTTTTCAGGAGAGTTTATTGCATAGTCTGTCTCGTGCTGAGAGCACACGGCCTCTTCTGAGAATCAAACAGAGACAGATGTGTGCATACAATTCGTTTTTCTTCTGAAACTTGTCGATGAATACGTCATACTTGCATCCTAATGGAAAACGAAAATAATTTATATACATGTATTTGTTTGACTTGATTACTTGACTATTTGATGATGCTGATTTCGGAGCGAAAAATTAAAATCAACATCTATTTTATCATATATATATATTGTGGATCCGCTGTCAGATGGTTGTCTTCAGGAGCATATATGGATTAGTATTAGAAAATATATGTACTTATAACGTTATTTCTTTCTAAACTTCACTAAGCTGAGATGAATTTTCTGTTGTGGAAAGGGAAATGCAGAAATGTAATCGTGATTTATTCTAGAACATAATAAACAGCCATGGAACGCAGTTTCAATGCAGTGATTGCATGGTTCTTGACACACTTGAGTTATGTGAGTTGAGACACGTAAAGAGAATGTAGAGAGAAGGAGGAAGAGAGAAGGAGGAAGGCGTGGGTAAGATGGAGGACGGAAGAGCACAGAGCGATGGCGGGCAGGGCGGGGTATATGGAGAAGGGGGAATAGCGAGCAATAATGGGAGGTGGGAGAAGGTGAAGGGGATATTGAGAGAGATTGGAATGGAGATGGGGGTGGAGGTGAACGTGGTGAGGATTTTTTGAATGATTTTGAGTTTATGAGGAGAGAGAAAAGTTGGTATGCAAGAAAGATTTATGGGAGTATGAGTCCGTGGGCGAACAAGGAAGGTGAAAATTGTGCGTGTGTATGTGTGTGTGTGTGCGTGTGTGCGTGTGTGTGTGTGTGTGTGTGTGTGTGTAGGGGGTGGGTAGGGAAAATTGTTGAATGCGTTTGTATTTGAGAGGCGGAAAGAGAGAGGAGAGAATAAGAAAAACAGTTTGGAGAAGGGGATAGAGCAGGGAAGAGAGGGAGAGAGAGAGAGAGAGAGAGCGAGAGAGAGAGAGAGAGAGATATGAAAGCGGTGGGGGGGGGGGGATTATAGACATGATAGAATGCTTCTGTGTATATTTGTGAGGGGAGGAGAGAGAGAGGTATATAAGGAGAAGGTAAGGACCAAGGAAGAGAGAGTGAGATAGAGAGAGAGAGAGGAGAGAGAGAGAGAGAGAGAGAGAGAGAGCGGGGGGGGGGGGGGGGGGGTGCTTGAGAATTAGATGATTATGAGGGGTGAAAGAGATTGGGAATTCCACAACCAGTTTGTGGAGGGGGGGGGGGGGGGGGGGTTAAGAGGAAGTGGATATTAAAGTAAGAATATGTTGGTGCGTGAGTTGCGTTGATTATTGCATCCAGCATATTTGCACGCCTGTGGAGCGTGTTTTGATGTATACATACAGGACGTGGTGACCCCAGCGACAAGATACTGACATTGGGGACACCGCGGTGAGGGCGATATACACTTCTTCAGCTGAAACATCATAATCAAAGTCGAATGCTTCTCTCGCCCACCCCCCCCCCCCCCCTCCCCCTCATTCTTTGTGATGATCGTAATGATGGATGTATGTTTATATCATGTATGTTTATTTACGTCCCGTTTACCGTATTATACTGTCAGACAATATTTTTAATTTATATTCAACTGCATTTTACAATATCTGGCTGCAGTCAACAATATGGTGTGCCATTGTGAGTTAAGATCCATTTGTATATACACAGGAGTAAATTGGTACAGTGTATAATGTACCAATTGTGTCATTCCAATTTGTCTTGTTAGTGGTCAAAATGAGAAATTGTCGCAATCACCACAGTCATGACAGTGGAACTAGGGCTTTAGCAATCAAATCATGAACCATTTCCATTATCCAATCAGAGTAGAAAAGTCGTACTAGGTTTGCAAGTCGCCGTGGGAAGCGGGGAATCCCCCTCCTGGGTTTCCCCGCTGACTGAATGCCAACGTACGTTATAGCGTATGTCATAAAAAACACACACTAGCACCAGTCATGAATAACCACAGAGAGTACGGGCGTACATGCCAGGTATCTCTGTAGTGTCACAGTGTTAGTATTATTGTTTATATTCTATCCGACACGGTGTTCTAACACACACGGGACGCTATGAGCACGTCGTTATTTTATCATCAGATCATTAAGTAGCACACACAAGTACTGCCTGTGATGGACATGAAAAGGGTCCTGGTCCCTTGTTAGTGTGATGATATGTTTTGTGTGTGATTACATTATTATTTTTATGTAAATTTTTGTAGAGACAAGTTTTGTGACACTTCATTGATTACTTTTCTTTATGTAATCCTTGGAATATTAAATTAGCTTTTCACTTTTGGACAAATTTGGATCTCAAAATGCGTGGGTATGAGATAATTAATTCAGAACATAGTAATGTGTATCATTTTGTATCACATCTGTTAATCCATTAGCACCTGCCATCACAGTGTCATTGATAATGCATGATGCTTCTGGCAGAAAAGTAGTTGCAGGTTGCCATGATGAACATTGATCATTGTTGTGTTCTGAATTAATTATCTGATACACACACATTTTCAGATCCAAATTTGTTCAAAAGTGAAAAACTCATGAAATATTCCAAGGATTATTACAAGAAAAGTGATTGATGAAATGTCACATGTCAAATTTGATATCCCTTGACTTTATAATGTTTCAATTTCAGCTTGATGTGATTTGAAACTGACTTTTCATTTTTTTCAACTGTCAATTTTTTTAACACCTGGTACTTCAGTGACGTGATAATCCACTTTTCCTCAGCGCTTTTCCTAAGTACACAATCAATTACATGTACAAGGACGTGTGGTTTATGAGTTACACTGTTACATTATGAAACAGCAGAGTACAAAATACAATGTACATAATTATATTCACATAGAGACATATTTAGAGTCATGAACACAACAGCTCAGTGTATAATGAGATGATTTTATAAATATATGTTTGAATACATAATATTAAATATATTCATACCCTGTCTCTTCCAGAGCTTTTGTTCCCATTCATGGCACGATATTGTAATACCGTCTACGGTAATGAGAGTGTGGTTCAGCAAAGTTGACAAACTTGGCAGGTACGGTATCTGTGGGAAGGAGATACAAATCAATACTTGAGTGAAACCAGACAAGTTGTAGGCCGTAAGAGATGAGACTAAAAATTTGAAGTGATGTTTTTCTTTGATCCATTTGCATTTATCATCAGAAATGTTGTGTTTGTGTTTATGTTGTTTATGTATGTATGTATGTATGTGCGCGTGTGCGTGTGTGTGTGTGTCTGTGCGTCGATGGTGTGTACATTTGTTTATGTATCACTTATATTCTTTATACACTTTATACACCTTATACACTTTATGCAGCTCATTCACCTATTGATGCTCTCCCCTTGGACATAGAGAGAAAGTCAAGTATATCTAAATAGTATTATTAATACATGAATATATAGTACATCCACTACCTGTTATTGTATCCACCGAACAGAGTTCGGAGGATACTATGGATTTGGCCTCGTCGCGCCGCCGCCGTAGAGATTTTCTCGTGATGAGTGCTCTACTGGCTGCAGTTCTTTTCGGATCATCTTCAAATTTGTATGAAGGTGTATTATGGTAAAGCGAAGATGCCTACTGTTTTTGGTGGTGGCGCCCTCAATTGGTCCGTCTTTATACACAATAAGGTTAATTTTTTCAGGATCTGCTTGTGTGCACGATACTGGCCGCATTTCTCTAAGGATCTTTTTTTCTTCAAATTTGGTATGTAAGTGTATCATAGTCAACTCTAGACAAATAACTTTTGGTGATGCTGCCCTCAATGTTCCACATTTTTCAATGTCTGTCAAAGGTCAACCTGATAGGTCTAAATTTGCAAAAAAAGCTTATTTTTTAATTACTTTGTTGTTACCCAAATGATTTTATGGTGTATGGGTGGTCATTCTACATGTAGGCCACATGAGTATTCGGCGATGACGCCCTCACCGTTCCGACTTGGGTGCCATGTCACATTACCGGTACTTTTCACAGAAATAGAAAGACGTCTTTCTATTTCTGCGGTACTTGTATATGATCTATCGGCCACATTTCTTGTCTGATTTTTGTTTCAAAATTGCTTATTGGAGGTTTATTGGGGGTGGGGGGGGGGGTGGGGGGGAGGGGGTTGTCATTCTATGTAACAATAGTTTTTCAGTGACAGCGCCTTCATTTTTCCAACTTTATAGGATGCCATGTCATATTTTTTTTTTCAGTTTGTCATAACAGTTACCACACAGAAGCAATATAAGAAGGTAAAGCGAAAATGCCCATCATTTTTGGTGGTGGTGGTGGGAAGGGGGGGGGGGGGGGTAAATCGCGATGATGAATGATGCAGTGGGTTCGGGGGATTCATGTGCTAGTATGCAAATTAGATGTATATTTTACAAATATACATTTCATTGAAGAAAAATGGTATAAAGGTCGAACTTTTGTTAAATATGCCGATTTAGTGTGATCAACAATGTCACAATGTCATATTAAAACATTTTGAAAAGAATGTCTGGTTTCTCGCAATTTTTTTTCCAATGCCTGTCTCAGATATTTCTTCTTGCATTCCGTCTAGTTAAACTTTCACCCTCCTTACGTTTATTTTTGTTGCCCTAATATGCATTTTTTTCGCCTATTGAGACTGAATCACGAGGGACAATGAGTGAGTACAGTAGCTCATACCTCACATTGATGTACACACAGGCTGGTTTGATATGGTCATTCGAAGATGATCTGCCTCCACGAATCCGTGAAACAAACATCAAATGATTAACCCCGGCGAACAAGAACGAAGTGCAAAGAGTGTCCAGTATTCTCACAGTGCGTAGCACATCATTACATTGCATCAAGGAATGCACTGAAATGTCTGAGCACAATGTATATTATATATATTTTATGTATCTTTGACATATAGATGAATTATATTGATCATTTAGATCATGAAAAAGAAGCTTCTTTTTCATGATCTAAACATGCTGAATTATTAACCACCCTCGTGCACCAAGGATTAATATATTGGCACAATGAGAACCATTTCTTCAGATCGATACACATATAACTGTGCACAATTATGTTGTTATCATAATGACAAAAGGCAGCTTCGCTTCAGCATGTTCAGCGCGAGTGCTTTGACGTTTATCAAACTTTGAACTTCGATCGCTATGGGAAAACCCAGTGCTTTATTTGGCCCGCTCTTAACCTTGGTGCAAACCTGAGCCGATCTTTTATGTACGCTGAAGATTTATTTCGTTCATGACTCAACGCAATGTGACTATATTTAATGAACGTTTCATTGTGCAGTCTTGTGATCAGAATAGTATATTGCTCAACGCCATACCTAACTTATAGGATCTGATATTACGATGAAGGTACGGTGAATGCTTCGATTTCCTTCTCTTCGTGAGCTGGTATAGTTCGGTTCTGTGCATAATGGCGGAGAAGGGATTAGAAAGCTTTAACTGCCCGCTGTGTTTGGACGTGTATGAGGAGGCTACCCTGCTCACATGTGGACACACGTTCTGTCGGACATGCCTCGTGCAGTACCATACATCCAGGCAGGATGATAATGAATCGATCTCGTGTCCACTATGCCGCCGGGAGACTCAGTTGGGTAGCGACGGAGTCGCTGGCCTACCGGCAAACATTACGGTAAATGGTCTAGTGGAGGAATATAACAGTAGATGCACCCCACTGCAAAAACTCTTCGAAGAATTCCCTAAATGTTCTCAATGTGAAGCGAGCGGGAAGGGACAAGAAGGCAAGGGTGATTCGGATGTTGCTGTAGTCTTCTGCCACGACTGCGGAAATTTCCTGTGTGGACCCTGCAGGGCTGCACATGAGCGACTAGTCATCCCTTTCCAGGATCATAGAGTCGTTCCGGTTAAAGACGTGCTGAGCGGGAAGGTCCAAACTACCAGCAATGTGGACAAATGCCCCCTACACCCAGCAGAGAGCAGAGAATTCTACTGTGACAAATGCCGCGTGTTCGTCTGTCACAAATGTACGATCGTCAAGCACAACGTCCGTGAGCACGAGATCAGGGAACGCGATGACTTCGAGAAAGAAATCCGTGATAACATAGATGACGTCACCGATCGACGCGAGACTATGAGACAAATCCTAGAGAGCCATATCCGGAATACGGAGCAAGAGCGGAGAGACGTCAATGCCGCAGCTGAAGCTCTGCAGCTGAGCATCGATGATGCGTTTGCAAAAAAACAGCGGGAATTGGAGGAACAGAAGCAGAATATGAAAGCGGAAGTCCGGGTTCTTCAAGCGCACTGCAACGAAAAGCTAGACACCATCAAGACAATCGCGAGGAAGATGTCAGCCCAGCTGTCAACCTCGGTCAATTTTCTGGCTCGAGGAAGCCGTGGGGGTCTGGAAGGAGACTGCCGAACGTCATACGATAGGCTTTGTGGTGACGTGGATGACTTGTTCCAAAGGTGCGAAACATGGAGCACTGAGGCCAAGAATCGCTCAGGAGAAGTACGAAAGATCGCTGATACGGTCAAATTTGAGGAGAGCCATAATCTTGATCTCCGTATCGGAAACCTAGTCGGGTTGCCAGGAAAGGAGTGGTATCTGGTCAAGGAGATCTTTCTGCCAGGCGATGAACCAATGAACGGCCTCTGTGTTGCATCCCCTGACTCCGTGCTGATCGCCTCCTGTGGACCACAGTGTGTCTACAAAGTGACACTTGACGGGGAGCTCAGTACCTTCTGCAGCATGGTTAGTGAACAAATGCGTGACGTTACTGTCCTGAGTACCGGCACGGCGACTGTCTTAACTAAAGCAAGATTACGTCAATTTGATACATCAGGCGCACATAAAATCATGTTAACGGAATTTGAACTCGCGCCATCGAGCAGTATCAAGATGTTAGATTCTGACCGGGATGATAACATATATGTCAGCTACTGGGATGAGAAGGCGATCCACGTCTACAAGCCGACAGGAGGTAAGCCAGTCAGAACGCTGAAGGTACGTGACACGCCAAGTCAGGTCCACACCACTCGATGCGGGCGCATCGTCGTGCGATCCCCAAAGGGTGTGATAATCCTGGAAGCGTCAGGGGAGGAGGTCAGCACCATCAGCAAGGAGGAGTACATCCTTTACCCAGTGGTTGACCAGGACGACAATCTCTACATCGCATCCATCCAACACAGCCAAGGCATCGTGTCACTGGAGAGATACACCCTCAGCGGTGAGCATGTACGCACTATCGTGAAGGATTTCAAGATCAAGATTCCAAATCGAAAGTGGTACTACCTAAAGTGTCCATCCAGGAACGACATGGTACTGTGTACGCCTGGAATGATGTATGTATTCAAGAATATGTTCATCTGAATCTGAATCAAAAACTCATGACATTTGGTTGTTTTACAAATATCTCATCTTATTAAATGCATGTTTCATTTCTATACTGCAGCAGATATCAGCAAGCTCGAAGTTAATTTTTGGAGGTGCATTGGCATTTTTTTCGAACTTTAGTTGCCAAGCTAAATCATTAATCGTAATCAATTATGCAATGACATGATGCCATGATATTTATATAAATCGGAGAGTGAAGGAGTCCATGAGCTTGCAACCCGGAACCCTCAAATGAAATAACGAAAAACATTAAAAATATTTCCAAGATATTGGTATCAATTAAATGATTTCATACTACTTGCATTATACTCATGTACAAACATAAAATATCATACGTAAATGTATATTACAAGATATGGTGGATATGCATGACTGTATTGATATATGTGTGTTTCCTGTATGTAACTGTATGTTATTACATGACTTGTATATCTGTATATAGCAAGGGAAAACATGAACAAATGACAGTGGCTTAAAAAGTGACTGTGTTGTTCAAGTTATGATGATGATGTGAGTCTCCTACTACACAATTCAACTCATTAGAAGGAGTGGAGCCACTGGACACAATAAGGAATGCACCAGAAGGAGGTACTTGCAGTCATTAATATGAAATAACGTTTTCCTGGAGAAACAAATCATGCAGTGTGTAAATAAAGGTTAACGTGTATAATGTGTCGCTATGTTGTGTATTAAACTTATCTTCTTGTACTAGCATTGACAAAAACGTGGCAAGAACTAAAGAACAACATGCCCCCCCCCCCCCGATCTCTCTCTTTCTTTCTCTCTCTCTTTCTCTCTTTCTCTTCCTCTCTCTCTCTTTCCATCTCTCTTCCTTTCTCTGTCTTTGCATCTCCGCATATTTCTTTTTGCCATTGGCCCCTGTCACCCATATTCCTTTCATTTGTTGCTACTTATTTTGAATAAAATCTTTGTAGTATAGAGCTCATGTACTATCAATGTATGCATATGTATGAATCATACTTCCAGCCAATGTAGTTACATTTTTAATCCAAATGCAATCAACGGATAGCTGTAAAAAAAAATTAAGTGCTGATTGATGGTGAAGACTCTACTGCATAATTCAGATGCAAGCGACATGACATTCTTTTCACCGTGTTCAGAGACTTCACACATTGTGGCTTTAAAACATCAACGGAATGCTTGTCAATAAATAAATGCCATAGTTCGTAATTATTGGATCTTTGTAACGCTTTGATTCTTATATCAATGACAGAATCCCTCAGTATTTCTTCCTTGTTCTTTAAAATAACGCATTTTATTAGATTAATCCATGTACATAATTTACAAACTGTTTTGATGCATAAAAAATTAATACTACATGTCATGCATTTTGGATTGTTCGTAATGCCTTTAACAGCTTATAGTAAAACAGAGATTATACCGAATCGATATCATTGTACGTTACAGCAGACTTGGTACGTAGCATTGGCGGTATACAGGGTTTGTAGATAATGTAATATAAATAAAGAACTAGGGAGATTATGCCATGGTTACTGTGTTCACACGCTATGGACTGATGAATAGTAGAGGTATAGATTACGGATCCCGTAATCATGGTAAATCAGCCTCGTTCGATGTCAATAACTATATCACTATGAAACGATTTCATCACGTGATCCTGCTTTTTTCATGATACCGATACCGTCATCCTGACCGATACTACCCTTGGCCTTTTCAGGAGAGTTTATTTCATAGTCTGCTTCGTGCTGAGAGCACACGGCCTCTTCTTAGAATCAAACATAGCCAGATGTGTGCAATTTGTTTTTGTTCTGAAACTTGTCTATGAAGACGTCATAGTTGCATCCTAATTGAAAACGAAAAATTATTTATATATATTTTTTTCAACTTTATTACTTTAGTATTTGACGATGCTGAGTTCGGAGCGAGAAATTAAATCAACATCTATTTTATCATGTATATATTGTGGATCCGCTGTCAGATGGTTGTCTTCCGGAGCATATATGGATTAGTATTAGAAACTATATGTACTTATAACATTATTTCTTTCTAAACTTCACTAAGCGTACACTTACGAATTATTAATGCAATCGAACATATTGCATATCAAATTCAGCTGAGATGAATTTTCTTTTGTGGAAAGGGAAATGGAGAAATGTAATCGTTATTTATTCTAGAACATAATAAACAGCCATATTGGAACGCAGTTTCAATGCAGTGATTGCATGGTTCTTGACATACTTGAGTTATGTGAGTTGAGACACGTAAAGAGAATATAGAAAGAAGGAGGAAGAGAGAAGGAGGAACGGGTGGGTAAGATGGAGGACGGAAGAGCACAGAGCGATGGCGGGCAGGGTGGGGTATATGGAGAAGGGGGAATAGCGAGCATTAATGGGAGGTGGGAGAAGGTGAAGGGAATATTGAGAGAGATTGGAATGGAGATGGGGGTGGAGGTGAACGTGGTGAGGATTTTTTGAATGATTTTGTGTTTATGAGGAGAGAGAGAAGTTGGTATGCAAGAAAGATTTATGGGAGTACGAATCCGTGGGAGAACAAGGAAGGTGAAAATTGTGCGTGTGTATGTGTTTGGTTGTGTGTGTGTGTCTGTGTGTGTGTGTGCGTGTGTGTGTGCAGAGAGGTGGTGTGTGTGTGTGTGTGCGTGCATGTGTGTGTGTGTGTGCGTGTGTGTGTGCAGAGAGGTGGTGTGTGTGTGTGTGTGTTTGTGTGTGTGCGTGTATGTGTGTATGTGTGTGCGTGTGTGTGTGTGCAGAGAGGTGGTGTGTGTGTGTGTTTGTGTGTGTGCGTGTATGTGTGTATGTGTGTGTAGGGGGTGGGTGGGGAGAATTGTTGAATGCGTTTGTATTTGAGAGGCGGAAAGAGAGAGAAAAGAATAAGTAAAACAGTTGGGAGAAGGGGATAGAGCAGGGAAGAGAGGGAGAGAGAGAGAGAGAGAGAGCGAGAGATTAGATGATTATAAGGAGTGAAAGAGATTGGGAGTTCCACAACCAGTTTGTGGAGGGGGGGGGGGGGGGCTGAAGAGGAAGTGGATATTAAAGTAAGAATATGTTGGTGGTGAGTTGCGTTGATTATTGCATCCAGCATATTTGCACGCCTGCGGAGCGTGTTTTGATGTATACATGCAGGACGTGGTGACCCCAGCGACAAGATACTGGGGACACCGCGGTGAGGGCGATATACACTTCTTCAGCTGAAACATCACAATCAAAGTCGAATGCTTCTCTCGCCCCCTCCCCCCTTCATTCTTTGTGATGATCGTAATGATGGATGTATGTTTATATCATTTGTCTTTATTTACGTCCTGTTTACCGTATTATACACTGTTGGTCATAAAGGTGGAATATTTTTTTTCACCAAATTTTCACAGCGTAATTATTACCACATGATTTGAATATGGCATTTATGGTGCATGATAACAACTTTACTTTATTATTCTGCCTTTTACACACGTTTGACAGTGATATTTTACAAGTTTATGTCCTAAGCGATGGATGTCATGAGCACAGAACAACAATGACGACAATATACAGTAAATTAAAGGATCATGAGATATTTATTTTCAATCTCTCTCAGTTTTCCAGATGACTTCTTTTTTGTGATTTCATGGACAAATTTGCATCAAACTTGAGTCATTGTTCTTACTCAGGCACTAGTATCGGGTATGTCCACCCCTGGCACGAACCAGCGCATGCAGACGTCGTGGCATGCTGTCCACTAGCTTGTTGATGACGTCAACAGGCATAGCGTCCCATTCTTCCCTCAGAGCATCTGCCAACTCCTGCAGATTTTGAGGAATGACCTCTCTGTCGTTGATGGCTCGGCCTAGGGCATCCCATGCATGCTCTATGGGGTTCATATCCGGCGAACAAGCTGGCCATGGCAACTGTACGACGCCCTCTGCCTCCAGGAATTCCCTTACTGCAGCGGCCCTGTGCGGTCTAGCGTTGTCATCCTGCAGTCGGAAATTGTGCCCATACACTCGTCTTGCATATGGAAGACAGTGGAACTCCAAGATATCCCTGTAGGCGGCGGCGTTGACGTTTCCGTCCGGAACCACCAGTGGCGTTTTCCCTCCATAATGGATGCCGGCCCATATCATCACTGAGCCGCCTCCGCCTTGAGTCGTCTCGTGGATACATTCATCGCGAAGGTTTTCCCCGGCTAATCGACGAACTCGTTGTCTCCCATCCTTTCGGTCAAGGATGAACCGGCTCTCGTCCGTGAAGACCACATGTTGCCAATGTCCTGGATGAAGCCTTCTGTGCTCCCTAGCCCAAAGAAGACGAGCTACTCTGTGGCGAACAGACAGGCGTGGACATTTGGTCAACCGTCGTGCTCGGTAACCATGTTGGAGCAATCTGCGATTAACGGTTGACCGGGAAACGTTGATCCCATGATATCTCCTCCACAAGCGACGAAGACGGCTCGTGGGCAATTTCCGGTTTCTGCGGCTGAAATTCAACAGTTGGCGATCATCTCTTCTTGTGGTCAATCTGGGACGTCCTGGAGATTTCCGTGGCCGCACATTCCCCGCCTCACGTTGACGTTTCAGGATCTTAGAGACTGCACTCTGTGATATCCCTAGGACTTCTGCGATATCAGTCTGCTTGTAGCCCTCCTGTCGCAGTGCTACCACTCTTTCGCGTATTGCTGTTGCCGTTGGACCAGGCATAGTCCAGGGAACGTCTCTACCGATTTTTATTTCAAACGGTACAAGGAACTCGAAAAAATGCAACCTTCTTATACACAGTGCTAAATCAGGGAAAGGGACAGAATATCATATGCATAGGCTTTTATAGTCTACAACAAAAGAATTTATTACGTAATCCAAATTTCTCATGTTATAATGTCACCTGTGTAATGGGGAAACATTATGTAATCACTCAATTACCATTTTGTCTACGCGTAGCCTTTCAAATACCAACGAAACTGTCGATTTTTATTCAAAAATATTTTATTCCACCTTTATGACCAACAGTGTACTATCAGACAATATTTTTAATTTATTTTCAACTGCATTTTACAATATCTTGCTGCAGTCAATATGTGTGGTGTGCTATTGTGAGTTATGATCCATTTGTATGTACACAGGAGTAAATTGGTACAGTGTATAATGTACCAATCCTGTCATTCCACTTTGTCTTCTTAGTGGTCAAAATGATAAATTGACGCAATCACCACAGTCATGACAGTGGAACTCGGGCGTTAACAATCAAACCATGAACCATTTCCATTATCCAATCAGAGTAGAGAAGTCGTACTAGGTTTGCAAGTCGCCGTGGGAAGCGGGGAATCCCCCTCCTGGGTTTCCCCGCTGACTGAATGCCAACGTACGTTATAGCGTATGTCATAAAAAAAAAACACACTGGCACCAGTCATGAATAACCACAGAGAGTACGGGCGTACATGCCAGGTATCTCTGTAGTGTCACAGTGTTAGTATTATTGTTTATATTCTATCCGACACGGTGTTCTAACACACACGGGACGCTATGAGCACGTCGTTATTTTATCATCAGATCATTAAGTAGCACACACAAGTACTGCCTGTAACGGACATGAATGGGTCCTGGTCCCTTGTTAGTGTGATGATATGTTTTGTGTGTGATTATATTATTCAGTATTGTATTGGCTACAGGAAGAACCATGATTTTGAACTGATGTATTCCTGTAGCTGAATAAAAGTGTGATTATTTATGCTAACGACGATTAACAAAATGGAAGCTTTTCTGGTACACGTATGAATGAAGTTATACGAACAGAAACACAAATAGTATCAGCTTTATGTTGCATGGTGCACAAGGTCTTTGATTTAAATATCTGCACTAGAAGATCTTCTTTGTTAGCAATGTACAACAAATATGTTTAAGCATTTTCCATCGTATCCATGGTATCCCTATTTGTAATTTATTCCATAAATCATAATATGACATGATTTGAGTGTTAATGTATCTGAAGTCCGCAACCACAGCCATGGACCTTATCGTTAATTTGTTGATTGCTTTTTTTTTTTTCCAGCGAATTTACTCAAAGTGACAGTACATTGATACGTGCATAATCAAACTTGGGCTCATTATGTACAGGTTTTAATAAGAAACATTGTTTATAAAGGGAAACGCAACTTAAAGATAGGTGATCTTTCTATAAAGTTAAAAAAAAACCTTTTGACATTTATGACAAATTATTATAAATCGGTTTCAATTCAAATCAAGCTGAAATTGAGTCATCATAAAGTCAAGGGATGTAAATTCTTGTAGAGACAAGTTTTGTGACATTTCATTGATTACTTTTCTTTATGTAATCATTGGAATATTAAATTAGCTTTTCACTTTTGGACAAATTTGGATCTCAAAATGTGTGGGTATGAGATAATTAATTCAGAACATAGTAATGTGTATCATTTTGTATCACACCTGTTAATCCATTAGCACCTGCCATCACAGTGTCATTGATAATGCATGATGCTTCTGGCAGAAAAGTAGTTGCAGGTTGCCATGATGCACATTGACCATTGTTGTGTTCTGAATTAATTATCTGATACACACACATTTTCAGATCCAAATTTGTTCAAAAGTGAAAAACTCATGAAATATTCCTAGGATTATTACAAGAAAAGTGATTGATGAAATGTCACATGTCAAATTTGACATCCCTTGACTTTATAATGTGTCAATTTCAGCTTGATGTGATTTGAAACTGACTTTTCATTATTTTTCAAGTGTCAATTTTTTTAACACCTAGTACTTCAGAGACGTGATAATTAACTTTTCCTCAGCGCTTTTTCTAAGTACACAATCAATTACATGTACAAGGACGTGTGGTATATGAGTTACACTGTTACATTATGAAACAGCCGAGTACAAAATACAATGTACATAATTATATTCACATAGAGACATATTTAGAGTCATGAACAAAACAGCTCAGTGTATAATGAGATGATTTTATAAATATATGTTTGAATACATAATAATAAAAATATTCATACTCTGTCTCTTCTAAAGCTTTAGTTCCCATTCACGGCATGATATTGTAATACTGTCTACGGTAATGAGAGTGTGGTTCAGCAAAGTTGACAAACTTGGCAGATACGGTATCTGCGGGAAGGAGATAAAAATCCATGCTTGAGTGAAACCAGACAAGTTGTAGGCCGTAAGAGATGAGACTGAAAATTTGAAGTGATGATTTTCTTTGATCCTTTTGCATTTATCATCAGAAATGTTGTGTTTGTGTTTATGTTGTTTATGTATGTATGTACGTATGTGTGTGCGCGTGTGCGTGTGTGAGTGTGTTTGTGTGTCGATGGTGTGTACATTTGTTTATGTATCACTTACACACTTTATATAGCTCATTCACCTATTGATGCTCTCCCCTTGGACATAGAGAGAAAGTCAAGTATATCTAAATAGTATTATTAATACATGAATATATAGTACATCCACTACCTGTTATTGTATCCACCAAACAGAGTTCGGAGGATACTATGGATTTGGCCTCGTCGCGCCGCCGCCGTAGAGATTTTCTCGTGATGAGTGCTCTACTGGCTGCAGTTCTTTTCGGATCATCTTCAAATTTGTATGAAGGTGTATTCTGGTAAAGCGGAGACGCCTATTGTTTTTATTGGTGGCGCCCTCACTTGGTCCGTCTTTATACAAAAAAGGTACATTTTTTCAGGATCTTGTTTCTTGTCCGATTTTTTTCTTCAAAATTGCTTATTGGAAGTTTATTGGGGGGGGGGGGGGGCGGGGGGGGGGTGTCATATGTAAAAATAGTTCTTGTCAGGTTCTTGTCCGATTTTTTTTTTCAAAATTGCTTATTGCAGGTTTATTGGGGGGGGGGGGTGTCATTCTATGTAAAAATAGTTCTTCAGTGACTAGCACCTTCATTTTTCCAACTTTATAGGGTGCCATGTCATATTTCTGTTTTTTTTTCAGTTTGTCATAACAGTTACCACACAGAAGCAATATTACAAGGTAAAGCGAAAATGACCATCATTTTTGGTGGTGGGAAGGGGGGGGGGGGGTAAATCGCGATGATGAATGATGAGGTGGGTTCGGGGGATATATGTGCTAGTATGCAAATTAGATGTATATTTTACAAATATACATTTCATTGAAGAAAGATGGTATAAAGGTCGAACTTTTGTTAAATATGCCGATTAGTGTGATCAACAATGTCACAATGTCATATTAAAACACTTTGAAAAGAATGTCTGGTTTCTCGCAATTTTTTTTCCAATGCCTGTCTCAGATATTTCTTCTTGCATTCCGTCTAGTGAAACTTTCACCCTCCTTACGTTTATTTTTGTTGCCCTAATATGCATTTTTTCGCCTATTGAGACTGAATCACGAGGGACAATGAGTGAGTACAGTAGCTCATACCTCACATTGATGTACACACAGACTGCATGGTTTGATATGGTCATTCGAAGATGATGTGCCTCCACGAATCCGTGAAACAAACATCAAATGATTAACCCCGGCGAACAAGAACGAAGTGCAAAGAGTGTCCAGTATTCTCACAGTGCGTAGCACATCACTACATTGCATCAAGGAATGCACTGAAATGTCTGAGCACAATGTATATTATATATACTTTATGTATCTTTTGTCATATAGATGAATAATATTGATCATTTAGATCATGAAAAAGAAGCTTCTTTTTCATGATCTAAATGATCAATATTATTAACCACCCTCGTGCACCAAGGATTAATATATTGGCACATTGTGAGCCATTTCTTTAGATCGATACACATATAACTGTGCACAATTATGTTGTTATCACGATGGCAAAAGGCAGCTTCGCTTCAGCATTTTCAATGCGAGTGCTTCAACAGATGTTTATCAAACTTTGAACTTCCGCTGTGGGAAAACCCAGTGCTTTATTTGGCCCGCTCTTAACCTTGGTGCAAGCCTGAGCCGATCTTTTATGTACGCTGAAGATTTATTTCGTTCATGACTCAACGCAATGTGACTATATTTAATGAACGTTTCATTGTGCAGTCTTGTGATCAGAATAGTATATTGCCCAACGCCATACCTAACTTATAGGATCTGATATTACGATGAAGGTACGGTGAATGCTTCGATTTCCTTCTCTTCGTGAGCTGGTATAGTTCGGTTCTGTGCATAATGACGGAGAAGGGATTAGAAAGCTTTAACTGCCCGCTGTGTTTGGACGTGTATGAGGAGGCTACCCTGCTCACATGTGGACACACGTTCTGTCGGACATGCCTCGTGCAGTACCATACATCCAGGCAGGATGATAATGAATCGATCTCGTGTCCACTATGCCGCCGGGAGACTCAGTTGGGTAGCGACGGAGTCGCTGGCCTACCGGCAAACATTACGGTAAATGGTCTAGTGGAGGAATATAACAGTAGATGCACCCCACTGCAAAAACTCTTCGAAGAATTCCCTAAATGTTCTCAATGTGAAGCGAGCGGGAAGGGACAAGAAGGCAAGGGTGATTCGGATGTTGCTGTAGTCTTCTGCCACGACTGCGGAAATTTCCTGTGTGGACCCTGCAGGGCTGCACATGAGCGACTAGTCATCCCTTTCCAGGATCATAGAGTCGTTCCGGTTAAAGACGTGCTGAGCGGGAAGGTCCAAACTACCAGCAATGTGGACAAATGCCCCCTACACCCAGCAGAGAGCAGAGAATTCTACTGTGACAAATGCCGCGTGTTCGTCTGTCACAAATGTACGATCGTCAAGCACAACGTCCGTGAGCACGAGATCAGGGAACGCGATGACTTCGAGAAAGAAATCCGTGATAACATAGATGACGTCACCGATCGACGCGAGACTATGAGACAAATCCTAGAGAGCCATATCCGGAATACGGAGCAAGAGCGGAGAGACGTCAATGCCGCAGCTGAAGCTCTGCAGCTGAGCATCGATGATGCGTTTGCAAAAAAACAGCGGGAATTGGAGGAACAGAAGCAGAATATGAAAGCGGAAGTCCGGGTTCTTCAAGCGCACTGCAACGAAAAGCTAGACACCATCAAGACAATCGCGAGGAAGATGTCAGCCCAGCTGTCAACCTCGGTCAATTTTCTGGCTCGAGGAAGCCGTGGGGGTCTGGAAGGAGACTGCCGAACGTCATACGATAGGCTTTGTGGTGACGTGGATGACTTGTTCCAAAGGTGCGAAACATGGAGCACTGAGGCCAAGAATCGCTCAGGAGAAGTACGAAAGATCGCTGATACGGTCAAATTTGAGGAGAGCCATAATCTTGATCTCCGTATCGGAAACCTAGTCGGGTTGCCAGGAAAGGAGTGGTATCTGGTCAAGGAGATCTTTCTGCCAGGCGATGAACCAATGAACGGCCTCTGTGTTGCATCCCCTGACTCCGTGCTGATCGCCTCCTGTGGACCACAGTGTGTCTACAAAGTGACACTTGACGGGGAGCTCAGTACCTTCTGCAGCATGGTTAGTGAACAAATGCGTGACGTTACTGTCCTGAGTACCGGCACGGCGACTGTCTTAACTAAAGCAAGATTACGTCAATTTGATACATCAGGCGCACATAAAATCATGTTAACGGAATTTGAACTCGCGCCATCGAGCAGTATCAAGATGTTAGATTCTGACCGGGATGATAACATATATGTCAGCTACTGGGATGAGAAGGCGATCCACGTCTACAAGCCGACAGGAGGTAAGCCAGTCAGAACGCTGAAGGTACGTGACACGCCAAGTCAGGTCCACACCACTCGATGCGGGCGCATCGTCGTGCGATCCCCAAAGGGTGTGATAATCCTGGAAGCGTCAGGGGAGGAGGTCAGCACCATCAGCAAGGAGGAGTACATCCTTTACCCAGTGGTTGACCAGGACGACAATCTCTACATCGCATCCATCCAACACAGCCAAGGCATCGTGTCACTGGAGAGATACACCCTCAGCGGTGAGCATGTACGCACTATCGTGAAGGATTTCAAGATCAAGATTCCAAATCGAAAGTGGTACTACCTAAAGTGTCCATCCAGGAACGACATGGTACTGTGTACGCCTGGAATGATGTATGTATTCAAGAATATGTTCATCTGAATCTGAATCAAAAACTCATGACATTTGGTTGTTTTACAAATATCTCATCTTATTAAATGCATGTTTCATTTCTATACTGCAGCAGATATCAGCAAGCTCGAAGTTAATTTTTGGAGGTGCATTGGCATTTTTTTCGAACTTTAGTTGCCAAGCTAAATCATTAATCGTAATCAATTATGCAATGACATGATGCCATGATATTTATATAAATCGGAGAGTGAAGGAGTATATGAGCTTGCAACCCGGAACCCTCAAATGAAATAACGAAAAACATTAAAAATATTTCCAAGATATTGGTATCAATTAAATGATTTCATACTACTTGCATTATACTCATGTACAAACATAAAATATCATACGTAAATGTATATTACAAGATATGGTGGATATGCATGACTGTATTGATATATGTGTGTTTCCTGTATGTAACTGTATGTTATTACATGACTTGTATATCTGTATATAGCAAGGGAAAACATGAACAAATGACAGTGGCTTAAAAAGTGACTGTGTTGTTCAAGTTATGATGATGATGTGAGTCTCCTACTACACAATTCAACTCATTAGAAGGAGTGGAGCCACTGGACACAATAAGGAATGCACCAGAAGGAGGTACTTGCAGTCATTAATATGAAATAACGTTTTCCTGGAGAAACAAATCATGCAGTGTGTAAATAAAGGTTAACGTGTATAATGTGTCGCTATGTTGTGTATTAAACTTATCTTCTTGTACTAGCATTGACAAAAACGTGGCAAGAACTAAAGAACAACATGCCCCCCCCCGATCTCTCTCTTTCTTTCTCTCTCTCTTTCTCTCTTTCTCTTCCTCTCTCTCTCTTTCCATCTCTCTTCCTTTCTCTGTCTTTGCATCTCCGCATATTTCTTTTTGCCATTGGCCCCTGTCACCCATATTCCTTTCATTTGTTGCTACTTATTTTGAATAAAATCTTTGTAGTATAGAGCTCATGTACTATCAATGTATGCATATGTATGAATCATACTTCCAGCCAATGTAGTTACATTTTTAATCCAAATGCAATCAACGGATAGCTGTAAAAAAAAAATAAGTGCTGATTGATGGTGAAGACTCTACTGCATAATTCAGATGCAAGCGACATGACATTCTTTTCACCGTGTTCAGAGACTTCACACATTGTGGCTTTAAAACATCAACGGAATGCTTGTCAATAAATAAATGCCATAGTTCGTAATTATTGGATCTTTGTAACGCTTTGATTCTTATATCAATGACAGAATCCCTCAGTATTTCTTCCTTGTTCTTTAAAATAACGCATTTTATTAGATTAATCCATGTACATAATTTACAAACTGTTTTGATGCATAAAAAATTAATACTACATGTCATGCATTTTGGATTGTTCGTAATGCCTTTAACAGCTTATAGTAAAACAGAGATTATACCGAATCG
Organism: Arbacia lixula; assembly: GCA_963669155.1. NCBI lineage: Eukaryota > Metazoa > Echinodermata > Echinoidea > Arbacioida > Arbaciidae > Arbacia > Arbacia lixula. The sequence goes on from OZ022576.1 coordinate 711,579, forward strand.
ATATCATTGTACGTTACAGCAGACTTGGTACGTAGCATTGGCGGTATACAGGGTTTGTAGATAATGTAATATAAATAAAGAACTAGGGAGATTATGCCATGGTTACTGTGTTCACACGCTATGGACTGATGAATAGTAGAGGTATAGATTACGGATCCCGTAATCATGGTAAATCAGCCTCGTTCGATGTCAATAACTATATCACTATGAAACGATTTCATCACGTGATCCTGCTTTTTTCATGATACCGATACCGTCATCCTGACCGATACTACCCTTGGCCTTTTCAGGAGAGTTTATTTCATAGTCTGCTTCGTGCTGAGAGCACACGGCCTCTTCTTAGAATCAAACATAGCCAGATGTGTGCAATTTGTTTTTGTTCTGAAACTTGTCTATGAAGACGTCATAGTTGCATCCTAATTGAAAACGAAAAATTATTTATATATATTTTTTTCAACTTTATTACTTTAGTATTTGACGATGCTGAGTTCGGAGCGAGAAATTAAATCAACATCTATTTTATCATGTATATATTGTGGATCCGCTGTCAGATGGTTGTCTTCCGGAGCATATATGGATTAGTATTAGAAACTATATGTACTTATAACATTATTTCTTTCTAAACTTCACTAAGCGTACACTTACGAATTATTAATGCAATCGAACATATTGCATATCAAATTCAGCTGAGATGAATTTTCTTTTGTGGAAAGGGAAATGGAGAAATGTAATCGTTATTTATTCTAGAACATAATAAACAGCCATATTGGAACGCAGTTTCAATGCAGTGATTGCATGGTTCTTGACATACTTGAGTTATGTGAGTTGAGACACGTAAAGAGAATATAGAAAGAAGGAGGAAGAGAGAAGGAGGAACGGGTGGGTAAGATGGAGGACGGAAGAGCACAGAGCGATGGCGGGCAGGGTGGGGTATATGGAGAAGGGGGAATAGCGAGCATTAATGGGAGGTGGGAGAAGGTGAAGGGAATATTGAGAGAGATTGGAATGGAGATGGGGGTGGAGGTGAACGTGGTGAGGATTTTTTGAATGATTTTGTGTTTATGAGGAGAGAGAGAAGTTGGTATGCAAGAAAGATTTATGGGAGTACGAATCCGTGGGAGAACAAGGAAGGTGAAAATTGTGCGTGTGTATGTGTTTGGTTGTGTGTGTGTGTCTGTGTGTGTGTGTGCGTGTGTGTGTGCAGAGAGGTGGTGTGTGTGTGTGTGTGCGTGCATGTGTGTGTGTGTGTGCGTGTGTGTGTGCAGAGAGGTGGTGTGTGTGTGTGTGTGTTTGTGTGTGTGCGTGTATGTGTGTATGTGTGTGCGTGTGTGTGTGTGCAGAGAGGTGGTGTGTGTGTGTGTTTGTGTGTGTGCGTGTATGTGTGTATGTGTGTGTAGGGGGTGGGTGGGGAGAATTGTTGAATGCGTTTGTATTTGAGAGGCGGAAAGAGAGAGAAAAGAATAAGTAAAACAGTTGGGAGAAGGGGATAGAGCAGGGAAGAGAGGGAGAGAGAGAGAGAGAGAGAGCGAGAGATTAGATGATTATAAGGAGTGAAAGAGATTGGGAGTTCCACAACCAGTTTGTGGAGGGGGGGGGGGGGGGCTGAAGAGGAAGTGGATATTAAAGTAAGAATATGTTGGTGGTGAGTTGCGTTGATTATTGCATCCAGCATATTTGCACGCCTGCGGAGCGTGTTTTGATGTATACATGCAGGACGTGGTGACCCCAGCGACAAGATACTGGGGACACCGCGGTGAGGGCGATATACACTTCTTCAGCTGAAACATCACAATCAAAGTCGAATGCTTCTCTCGCCCCCTCCCCCCTTCATTCTTTGTGATGATCGTAATGATGGATGTATGTTTATATCATTTGTCTTTATTTACGTCCTGTTTACCGTATTATACACTGTTGGTCATAAAGGTGGAATATTTTTTTTCACCAAATTTTCACAGCGTAATTATTACCACATGATTTGAATATGGCATTTATGGTGCATGATAACAACTTTACTTTATTATTCTGCCTTTTACACACGTTTGACAGTGATATTTTACAAGTTTATGTCCTAAGCGATGGATGTCATGAGCACAGAACAACAATGACGACAATATACAGTAAATTAAAGGATCATGAGATATTTATTTTCAATCTCTCTCAGTTTTCCAGATGACTTCTTTTTTGTGATTTCATGGACAAATTTGCATCAAACTTGAGTCATTGTTCTTACTCAGTCACTAGTATCGGGTATGTCCACCCCTGGCACGAACCAGCGCATGCAGACGTCGTGGCATGCTGTCCACTAGCTTGTTGATGACGTCAACAGGCATAGCGTCCCATTCTTCCCTCAGAGCATCTGCCAACTCCTGCAGATTTTGAGGAATGACCTCTCTGTCGTTGATGGCTCGGCCTAGGGCATCCCATGCATGCTCTATGGGGTTCATATCCGGCGAACAAGCTGGCCATGGCAACTGTACGACGCCCTCTGCCTCCAGGAATTCCCTTACTGCAGCGGCCCTGTGCGGTCTAGCGTTGTCATCCTGCAGTCGGAAATTGTGCCCATACACTCGTCTTGCATATGGAAGACAGTGGAACTCCAAGATATCCCTGTAGGCGGCGGCGTTGACGTTTCCGTCCGGAACCACCAGTGGCGTTTTCCCTCCATAATGGATGCCGGCCCATATCATCACTGAGCCGCCTCCGCCTTGAGTCGTCTCGTGGATACATTCATCGCGAAGGTTTTCCCCGGCTAATCGACGAACTCGTTGTCTCCCATCCTTTCGGTCAAGGATGAACCGGCTCTCGTCCGTGAAGACCACATGTTGCCAATGTCCTGGATGAAGCCTTCTGTGCTCCCTAGCCCAAAGAAGACGAGCTACTCTGTGGCGAACAGACAGGCGTGGACATTTGGTCAACCGTCGTGCTCGGTAACCATGTTGGAGCAATCTGCGATTAACGGTTGACCGGGAAACGTTGATCCCATGATATCTCCTCCACAAGCGACGAAGACGGCTCGTGGGCAATTTCCGGTTTCTGCGGCTGAAATTCAACAGTTGGCGATCATCTCTTCTTGTGGTCAATCTGGGACGTCCTGGAGATTTCCGTGGCCGCACATTCCCCGCCTCACGTTGACGTTTCAGGATCTTAGAGACTGCACTCTGTGATATCCCTAGGACTTCTGCGATATCAGTCTGCTTGTAGCCCTCCTGTCGCAGTGCTACCACTCTTTCGCGTATTGCTGTTGCCGTTGGACCAGGCATAGTCCAGGGAACGTCTCTACCGATTTTTATTTCAAACGGTACAAGGAACTCGAAAAAATGCAACCTTCTTATACACAGTGCTAAATCAGGGAAAGGGACAGAATATCATATGCATAGGCTTTTATAGTCTACAACAAAAGAATTTATTACGTAATCCAAATTTCTCATGTTATAATGTCACCTGTGTAATGGGGAAACATTATGTAATCACTCAATTACCATTTTGTCTACGCGTAGCCTTTCAAATACCAACGAAACTGTCGATTTTTATTCAAAAATATTTTATTCCACCTTTATGACCAACAGTGTACTATCAGACAATATTTTTAATTTATTTTCAACTGCATTTTACAATATCTTGCTGCAGTCAATATGTGTGGTGTGCTATTGTGAGTTATGATCCATTTGTATGTACACAGGAGTAAATTGGTACAGTGTATAATGTACCAATCCTGTCATTCCACTTTGTCTTCTTAGTGGTCAAAATGATAAATTGACGCAATCACCACAGTCATGACAGTGGAACTCGGGCGTTAACAATCAAACCATGAACCATTTCCATTATCCAATCAGAGTAGAGAAGTCGTACTAGGTTTGCAAGTCGCCGTGGGAAGCGGGGAATCCCCCTCCTGGGTTTCCCCGCTGACTGAATGCCAACGTACGTTATAGCGTATGTCATAAAAAAAAACACACTGGCACCAGTCATGAATAACCACAGAGAGTACGGGCGTACATGCCAGGTATCTCTGTAGTGTCACAGTGTTAGTATTATTGTTTATATTCTATCCGACACGGTGTTCTAACACACACGGGACGCTATGAGCACGTCGTTATTTTATCATCAGATCATTAAGTAGCACACACAAGTACTGCCTGTAACGGACATGAATGGGTCCTGGTCCCTTGTTAGTGTGATGATATGTTTTGTGTGTGATTATATTATTCAGTATTGTATTGGCTACAGGAAGAACCATGATTTTGAACTGATGTATTCCTGTAGCTGAATAAAAGTGTGATTATTTATGCTAACGACGATTAACAAAATGGAAGCTTTTCTGGTACACGTATGAATGAAGTTATACGAACAGAAACACAAATAGTATCAGCTTTATGTTGCATGGTGCACAAGGTCTTTGATTTAAATATCTGCACTAGAAGATCTTCTTTGTTAGCAATGTACAACAAATATGTTTAAGCATTTTCCATCGTATCCATGGTATCCCTATTTGTAATTTATTCCATAAATCATAATATGACATGATTTGAGTGTTAATGTATCTGAAGTCCGCAACCACAGCCATGGACCTTATCATTAATTTGTTGATTGCTTTTTTTTTTTCCAGCGAATTTACTCAAAGTGACAGTACATTGATACGTGCATAATCAAACTTGGGCTCATTATGTACAGGTTTTAATAAGAAACATTGTTTATAAAGGGAAACGCAACTTAAAGATAGGTGATCTTTCTATAAAGTTAAAAAAAAACCTTTTGACATTTATGACAAATTATTATAAATCGGTTTCAATTCAAATCAAGCTGAAATTGAGTCATACTAAAGTCAAGGGATGTAAATTCTTGTAGAGACAAGTTTTGTGACATTTCATTGATTACTTTTCTTTATGTAATCATTGGAATATTAAATTAGCTTTTCACTTTTGGACAAATTTGGATCTCAAAATGTGTGGGTATGAGATAATTAATTCAGAACATAGTAATGTGTATCATTTTGTATCACACCTGTTAATCCATTAGCACCTGCCATCACAGTGTCATTGATAATGCATGATGCTTCTGGCAGAAAAGTAGTTGCAGGTCGCCATGATGCACATTGACCATTGTTGTGTTCTGAATTAATTATCTGATACACACACATTTTCAGATCCAAATTTGTTCAAAAGTGAAAAACTCATGAAATATTCCTAGGATTATTACAAGAAAAGTGATTGATGAAATGTCACATGTCAAATTTGACATCCCTTGACTTTATAATGTGTCAATTTCAGCTTGATGTGATTTGAAACTGACTTTTCATTATTTTTCAATTGTCAATTTTTTTAACACCTAGTACTTCAGAGACGTGATAATTAACTTTTCCTCAGCGCTTTTTCTAAGTACACAATCAATTACATGTACAAGGACGTGTGGTATATGAGTTACACTGTTACATTATGAAACAGCCGAGTACAAAATACAATGTACATAATTATATTCACATAGAGACATATTTAGAGTCATGAACAAAACAGCTCAGTGTATAATGAGATGATTTTATAAATATATGTTTGAATACATAATAATAAAAATATTCATACTCTGTCTCTTCTAAAGCTTTAGTTCCCATTCACGGCATGATATTGTAATACTGTCTACGGTAATGAGAGTGTGGTTCAGCAAAGTTGACAAACTTGGCAGATACGGTATCTGCGGGAAGGAGATAAAAATCCATGCTTGAGTGAAACCAGACAAGTTGTAGGCCGTAAGAGATGAGACTGAAAATTTGAAGTGATGATTTTCTTTGATCCTTTTGCATTTATCATCAGAAATGTTGTGTTTGTGTTTATGTTGTTTATGTATGTATGTACGTATGTGTGTGCGCGTGTGCGTGTGTGAGTGTGTTTGTGTGTCGATGGTGTGTACATTTGTTTATGTATCACTTACACACTTTATATAGCTCATTCACCTATTGATGCTCTCCCCTTGGACATAGAGAGAAAGTCAAGTATATCTAAATAGTATTATTAATACATGAATATATAGTACATCCACTACCTGTTATTGTATCCACCAAACAGAGTTCGGAGGATACTATGGATTTGGCCTCGTCGCGCCGCCGCCGTAGAGATTTTCTCGTGATGAGTGCTCTACTGGCTGCAGTTCTTTTCGGATCATCTTCAAATTTGTATGAAGGTGTATTCTGGTAAAGCGGAGACGCCTATTGTTTTTGTTGGTGGCGCCCTCACTTGGTCCGTCTTTATACAAAAAAGGTACATTTTTTCAGGATCTTGTTTCTTGTCCGATTTTTTTCTTCAAAATTGCTTATTGGAAGTTTATTGGGGGGGGGGGGGGGGGGGCGGGGGGGGGGTGTCATATGTAAAAATAGTTCTTGTCAGGTTCTTGTCCGATTTTTTTTTTCAAAATTGCTTATTGCAGGTTTATTGGGGGGGGGGGGGGTGTCATTCTATGTAAAAATAGTTCTTCAGTGACTAGCACCTTCATTTTTCCAACTTTATAGGGTGCCATGTCATATTTCTGTTTTTTTTTTCAGTTTGTCATAACAGTTACCACACAGAAGCAATATTACAAGGTAAAGCGAAAATGACCATCATTTTTGGTGGTGGGAAGGGGCGGGGGGGGGGGGGGGGGTAAATCGCGATGATGAATGATGAGGTGGGTTCGGGGGATATATGTGCTAGTATGCAAATTAGATGTATATTTTACAAATATACATTTCATTGAAGAAAGATGGTATAAAGGTCGAACTTTTGTTAAATATGCCGATTAGTGTGATCAACAATGTCACAATGTCATATTAAAACACTTTGAAAAGAATGTCTGGTTTCTCGCAATTTTTTTTCCAATGCCTGTCTCAGATATTTCTTCTTGCATTCCGTCTAGTGAAACTTTCACCCTCCTTACGTTTATTTTTGTTGCCCTAATATGCATTTTTTCGCCTATTGAGACTGAATCACGAGGGACAATGAGTGAGTACAGTAGCTCATACCTCACATTGATGTACACACAGACTGCATGGTTTGATATGGTCATTCGAAGATGATGTGCCTCCACGAATCCGTGAAACAAACATCAAATGATTAACCCCGGCGAACAAGAACGAAGTGCAAAGAGTGTCCAGTATTCTCACAGTGCGTAGCACATCACTACATTGCATCAAGGAATGCACTGAAATGTCTGAGCACAATGTATATTATATATACTTTATGTATCTTTTGTCATATAGATGAATAATATTGATCATTTAGATCATGAAAAAGAAGCTTCTTTTTCATGATCTAAATGATCAATATTATTAACCACCCTCGTGCACCAAGGATTAATATATTGGCACATTGTGAGCCATTTCTTTAGATCGATACACATATAACTGTGCACAATTATGTTGTTATCACGATGGCAAAAGGCAGCTTCGCTTCAGCATGTTCAATGCGAGTGCTTCAACAGATGTTTATCAAACTTTGAACTTCCGCTGTGGGAAAACCCAGTGCTTTATTTGGCCCGCTCTTAACCTTGGTGCAAGCCTGAGCCGATCTTTTATGTACGCTGAAGATTTATTTCGTTCATGACTCAACGCAATGTGACTATATTTAATGAACGTTTCATTGTGCAGTCTTGTGATCAGAATAGTATATTGCCCAACGCCATACCTAACTTATAGGATCTGATATTACGATGAAGGTGCGGTGAATGCTTCGATTTCCTTCTCATTGTGAGCTGGTATAATTCGGTTCTGTGCATAATGGCGGAGAAGGGGTTAGAAAGCTTTAACTGCCCGCTGTGTTTGGACGTGTATGAGGAGGCTACCCTGCTCGTGTGTGGACACACGTTCTGTCGGACATGCCTCGTGCAGTACCATACGTCCAGACAGGATGATAATGAATCGATCTCGTGTCCACTATGCCGCCGGGAGACTCAGGTGGGTAGCGACGGAGTCGCTGGCCTACCGGCAAACATTACGGTAAATGGTCTAGTGGAGGAATATAACAGTAGATGCACCCCACTGCAAAAACTCTTCGAAGAATTCCCTAAATGTTCTGAGTGTCAAACAAGCGGGAAAGGACAAGAAGACAAGGGTGACGCGGATGTTGCTGTAGTCTTCTGCCACGACTGCGGAAATTTCCTGTGTGGACCCTGCGAGGCTGCACATGAGCGACTAGTTAGTGCTTTCCAGGATCATAGAGTCGTTCCGGTTAAAGACGTGCTGAGCGGGAAGGTCCAAACCACCAGCAATGTGGACAAATGCCCCCTACACCCTGCAGAGAA
>OZ022576.1:724837-784837 GCA_963669155.1 Arbacia lixula
ATGGTTGAGTTGTCCCTCCTTCCTAACACATCCCTGGTTATAGCGTATGTCATAAAAAAAACACTGGCACCAGTCATGAATAACCACAGAGAGTACGGGCGTACAAGCCAGGTATCTCTGTAGTGTCACAGTGTTTGTATTATTGTTTATATTCTATCTGACACGGTGTTCTAACACACACGGGACGCTATGAGCACGTCGTTATTTTATCATCAGATTATTAAGTAGCACACACAAGTACTGCCTGTAATGGACATGAAAAGGGTCCTGGTCCCTTGTTAATGTGATGATATGTTTTGTGTGTGATTATATTATTCAGTATTGTATTGGCTACAGGAAGAACCATGATTTTGAAGTGATGTATTCCTGTACCTGAATAAAAGTGTGATTATTTATGCTAACGACGATTAACAAAATGGAAGCTTTTCTGGTACACGTATGAATGAAGTTATACGAACAGAAACACAAATAGTATCAGCTTTATGTTGCATGGTGCACAAGGTCTTTGATTTAAATATCTGCACTAGAAGATCTTCTTTGTTAGCAATGTACAACAAATATGTTTAAGCATTTTCCATCGTATCCATGGTATCCCTATTTGTAATTTATTCCATAAATCATAATATGACATGATTTGAGTGTTAATGTATCTGGAATCTGCAACCACAGCCATGGACCTTATTATTTGTAGATTGCTTTTTTTCAGCGAATTTACTCAAAGTGACAGTACATTGATAAGTGCATAATCAAACTTGGGCTCGTTATGTACAGGTTTTAATAAGAAACATTTTTTTATAAAGGGGAAACGCAACTTAAAGATAGGTGATCTTTCTATAAAGTTAAAAAAAAACCTTTTGACATTTATGACAAATCATTAAAAATCGGTTTCAATTCAAATCAAGCTGAAATTGAGTCATCATAAAGTCAAGGGATGTAAATTTTTGTAGAGACAAGTTTTGTGACATTTCATTGATTACTTCTCTTTATGTAATCCTTGGAATATTTAATTAGCTTTTCACTTTTGGACAAATTTGGATTTAAAAATATGTGGGTATGAGATAATTAATTCAGAATATAGCAATGTGTATCATTTTGTATCACACCTGTTAATCCACTAGCAACTGCCATCACAGTGTCATTGATAATGCATGGTGCTTCTGGCAGAAAAGTAGTTGCAGGTTGCCATGATGAACATTGATCATTGTTGTGTTCTGAATTAATTATCTGACACACACACATTTTCAGATCCAAATTTGTTCAAAATTGAAAAATATTCCAAGGATTATTACAAAAAAGTGATTGATGAAATGTCACATGTCAAATTTGATATCCCTTGACTTTATAATGTGTCAATTTCAGCTTGATGTGATTTGAAACTGACTTTTCATTATTTTTCAAGCGTCAATTTTTTTAACACCTGTTACTTCAGTAACGTGATAATGAACTATTCCTCAGCGCTTTTCCTAAGTACACAATCAATTACATGTACAAGGACGAGTGGTTTATGAGTTACACTGTTACATTATGAAACAGCCGAGTACAAAATACAATGTACATAATTATATTCACATAGAGACATATTTAGAGTCATGAACACAACAGCTCAGTGTATAATGAGATGATTTTATAGGTATATGTTTCAATACATAATAATAAAAATATTCATACTCTGTCTCTTCCAGAGCTTTAGTTCCCATTCATGGCACGATATTGTAATACTGTCTACGGTAATGAGAGTGTGGTTCAGCAAAGTTGACAAAGTTGGCAGATACGGTATCTGCGGGAAGGAGATACAAATCTATGCTTGAGTGAAACCAGACAAGTTGTAGGCCGTAAGAGATGAGACTGAAAATTTGAAGTGATGGTTTTCTTTGATCCTTTTGCATTTATCATCAGAAATGTCGTGTTTGTGTTTATGTTGTTTATGTATGTATGTACGTATGTGTGTGCGCGTGTGCGTGTGTTTGTGTGTTTGTTCGTCGATGGTGTGTACATTTGTTTATGTATCACTTAGCCCTTACAAAAAATTCCTGTGGTACTTCTGTGGTAATACCACACATCAGTACCACAGGAAATACCACAGGAAAGTACCACAGGACAGTCATGTGGTTTTGTGCGGTATTTTGGGACAAATACCACAGGACATTACAGCAGTACCACAGGAAATACCACACAGGAGTACCACACAGAAGTACCACACAGGAGTACCACACAGCAGTACTTCACAAGAGTACCACACAGGAATACAGCACAGCAGTACCACACATCACTACCACAGGAAATCCACTCAGGAGTACCACACAGAAATACCACAGGATTACCACAGGAATACCACACAGGAATACCGCAGGAATACCACACAGGAATACCGCAGGAATACCACACAGAAATACCGCAGGAATACCACACAGGAATACCACAGGAATACCACACAGGAATACCGCAGGAATACCACACAGGAATACCGCAGGAATACCACACAGGAATACCGCAGGAATACCACACAGAAATACCGCAGGAATACCACACAGGAATACCACAGGATTACCACAGGAATACCACACAGGAATACCGCAGGAATACCACACAGGAATACCGCAGGAATACCACAGGATTACCACACAGCAGTACCACAGGAATACATGTACCACAGGAATACTACACAGGAATACTACACATCACATACCAGAGCAACACCACAATGTGCGGTCATTTCTGTGTGGTATTGCTGTGGTACTCTGTGTGGTATTGCTGTGTGATACTCCTGTGTGGTATTGATGTGATACTCCTGTGATACTCCTGAGCAGTATTGCTGTGGTACTCCTGTGCGGCATTGCTGTGGTACTCCTGTGCAGTATTGTTGTGGCACTCCTGTGTGGTATTGTTGTGGCACTCCTGTGTGGTATCGCACTGCTTTACCAAAGCACATCATAATACCACATATCAATACGTGTACTACATTGGTTAATGAACTTGTTCTGTCATCTTTTAATAAAAGAAAAACAAATATGATCAAATGTCTTAATTCATATATCAGAAAGCTGTGATACTATAAAAGCATGTGATCATTCACTGAATACTTAGGTTTAAACTTCGTTGGGACACACACTTAAGAAACTAGGCAGGTACGATCATTAAAGTTAATACACCCGAACAGCAAGACTGGACTTCGAAAATCTGGTAGTCAATATGTGACAATATACATAAGAAAAAATACATTGCAGTAATAATTCTATCAATTTACATAAGAAAACTATATACATGTACCTACATGAGCTTAAAGTTGAATTAAGAAGGGCGCGAATTCCCGTAAATTTTGGTTATACACACTTTATATAGTTCATATAGGCTGTTCAAACAGAGAGCATATCAGAAAACTCATTTGAACGCTCAATATTCTGGTTTGAAAGTCGATATAAATTAGCCTGTTTAGAGTCCCCGATAAGCCTTGGACGCATAGGTACACGCTGAGCGTGACGTCACGGACGGGATTTGGGTAATATCCAGTGTCTGGTATCAATACAAAAATCAGTGCAGAAAGAGAGAGAAGATTTTACCAATGTTTTTCAAAGGAAGCCATATCAAACAATTACAAATCATATATACAAATCTTTACTCTCCCTATGTAGAAAAAAGTATAAATAACGGTTTTCAAGTCTTAAATTGTGAAGTAAGATTGCAAACGATGAGTTATTAGTCAATATTTTCACTTGATTTTCTTATTTTCTACAACTTGAGAATACTAGCGTAAAGTCCATCGCCACCCAGCTCATACACACTCGAGCGCGCTGCTTGCTTGAACTTGTCCAGTATACTGCATGCTATGCGTATGGGCGCTCGTGTGTGTGTGTGTGTGCATGCTTGCAGCCAGCGCACGTGTACTCTATATTTATGTTGTGACGTGATTGCGAGAAACTTGTGCATGTTGGCTTTCTTTAGCTTTGACTTTCGTTGTGCATAATTAGCTTTCTTTCGATCTCGATCTCGCTGTTGACAAAATATTAGTACCCAATAATGGAGCCATTTAGTGTAGAGTTGGAGCAAAATGACCTTTATATGGACTTTGAAGACTTTATGGAAGATGATGAAGCTGAAGGAGGTGATGAAGGAGAAGAAAGCACGAACGAAGATGATGATGAAAGCTGGGAAGATGTCTCTTCAACAAGTGACGATGATGGGGAAATTGGAGAGCAAGGGGTGGTCGATCCAGTTGAAGTTCCCCCTGCTGCAGGCGGGGAAGTAAACGAAGAACCGGTAGCACCTGGGGTCCCACAGCCATACCTTCACGAGCCATTACCAAGAGATGGAGTTGTAAATCACGGCGATGCTCATCGACAAAATGTTGAAAGGCAGTAAAATCGCTTCAAATGAGAAATATTGGAACACTAGAGACACATCATTGACTATATGACATTGCTTAATTCTCATTTATTTTTAAAAATCATTCACATAAAACCATAACAATAGAAGAAAAGTTCTGACGTGAAAGTAAATTCATTCATAATTGTACTAGCGTGTATGTCTATGCACACAATATACTGCACTGCTCGCTTTGTTTACTTTCTCACTGTGACCCAAATCCCGTCCGTGACGTCACAGTGCTCGAACAATAGTCTCGAGTACTCATCGCCGGAGCGATCAGAGAAAATATGGTGAGGGATAAATCGTCTAAATTTAATATTCTAAGCTTATTTTAGGGGGTTAAAAGGTCTCTCATAGGTAAGCTAGTGTCATAAGGATGATATTAATGCAAATATCTCATTATTTGGGATCGTCTTCTTAATTCAACTTTAATAAGAATAAAAAAAGATAACTTTTTGTGTGTACATGTATATATCATCCAAATACACTGACAAATTGTCCATTTTTCCAGGTTTACATGTAACTTTTCAATTGATGATACATGCAATTTCATGATTTATTCACCAAAGTCAAAGGAAACACTATGTCCAAGTTTATGTATAGTTTGTTTTTTATCAGTATTTGCACATTTCATTTCAATACCATTCTGAAGATGCAACAGAGTTATGTGCTCCCTTTACATCAATAGAATACTGTATTGCGACCAAAAATAAACCGCTTCATAAAAGTGGAACATCACATTTAATACTGGAACTGCACACTGTATATGTTGACAAACTAAACTGTATGTCTGAATTACAGTCTCCTCCTGTTAAAAAGAGCACAGATTTTGTGAGAACAAGACCAATTTCCTCGGTTGGTTGGGACGGTTCCAATTTCAAGTACCGTTATGTGCACATTGCAGCACATGTACATTTTTGCTCACTCATCAAAAATAAACCACTTGATAAAAGTGGAACATCACATGACTGAAACTATAATAACAAGGTGGTTCGTGAACCATGAGTCTGATTTCACAATTGATATACAGAGCTAGGTTTTTTTTCAAATATTGAAAATGGTGCCTCGAAGACCTTTGACCTCATCATCTTCATCAACACACATGTGGTAATACCCTAGGATCATATGTATCAAGCTTGATCACAATTGATGCACAAATAAAGAAATGAGAGCAAGTGAAACAAAAACTTTAAACTTTTTTGTAATGACATGGCCTCATATTATTTGACCTTTTGACCCCTAGATGACCTTTGACCCCATCATCCTCATGACGACACTAGCGGTATTACCCATGGATCATTTGTACCAAGTTTGATCACAATTGATGCAGAAATAAAGAAGTGAGAGCAAGTTAAACAAAAACTTGAACATTTTTGTACAGACCAACTGACTAACAGGAAAAGTGATTATTAGGTCTCTGCCGAACTTTGTTCAAGCGAGACAATAAAAAAGCACACTGTATATCACAACAGAGGTTTACGGTACACCATATGTAAACTCCTGGAAGGACTGAGAGGAGAAAAGAAGATAGAAATTAAAGGTGAATTGGAAAGGCGAGAATGATGAGTAGAGGTGGGATTGACGTTTCATTCAGATTGACTGTCCGTCTTCAGGAGTGAGTGTTTGCTAGTTGAGTGACGGTACTTATGGCGTGTGTGCGGACGTGGGAGGAAACCGCGGGCTGTTGGTCTCGGCGGGTGATGACGCTCTGTGTGTGGGTTGGCGGGAATCGGTGGTCAGTTGGTATGCGGACGTGGGAGGCCTGCGTAGGCGAAGGAGCGGGGGCAGGAGTCTCTGGTTTGCATGTGTCGGTGGTGGAGGAGGATGACCAATGGCATCCCACTGTGCGTGAAGACTGGCGGAAGAGACGGGATTGTCTTGGTGGGCAGGGGTGGGAGGCTCGGTGTGGTCGTCGGCGAAGGTTGGAGCGTGGTGGTGTCCGTGTCGGCGAGGCTGGCTTGGTGGGTGAAGAGGCTTGCTGGGAAGGTGAAGAGCTGGAGGTGTCTGGTTGTGAAGATATGGTTGAGTGATTGGCGGTGGTGGAGGAGACAGTGCTGTTCGATGGAAGGGAAAACAAATGAAGAATTACATGCCTGGTAATCCTGTACTCAAGAGCAATTACTATTGATTTGTTATGTAATGCGATTCTATAAATGTATGTATTCCATTCTTCCTGCAATGTACAGTAGTCATGCTTTATTTTTTTTTATTAAGTTTTATTTCGCTATTTCACCCTTTTACAGTACATGTAATAAAAATATAAACCCACATTCTTATAATCAATTATACATATTGAGCACTAAAATATATTCCAACTGAATCTCGCAATAATGACTGAAACTGAAACTGATATGCATGTATCTATAACATGATCTATAAAGTGTAAATAAAATCTATATAAAATCTATAAAATGATCTTTAGATGTAAATGATTGTAATTAGCAATACAATAAGCATGTATACGGTCATTGGCAAAACTTGAATTGACCGTGAACACGACTAAAATCAATTAGTATCACGTCATGTGCCCATGCATGCCTGATGATTTTCAACGTCATGTAGTTTTAATTAATTTGAAAATTTGCCATAACTCAAACCAATGCACCAATGCATTGACTATGGAAACATGAATTGAAAATTATTTGAACAAACCTGCCTTCTCCCAGGACGTGGACAGACGATAAGGTCTCCTTCACATCTATAGATAGAATGCGTCTTTCATCGTGGTGATGGCTATCCTCCCTCCTTTTCTTTTAGCTCCACATACAAATCTGAAGAGAAAGACGGAAATCAATTTGTGATTTAATAAAAATAATGATATTAACGCTTCAGTACTTCCCAAGTCACAACTTAGAACGTATTATCATGCACAGGGTGAATACCTTGTCTTTTGAAACAAGTTACAAACTTGTCTTTCATCTAGTCTAGACCGATGGCATCTTGCCTCTGGGCTCAATTACGATGAGCCTATTTGCCATAATATTACAGGAAGATGCTATCGCCATCGATCAGACTAGATGTAAAGGTGGTGGCCCATTCTCACCGTGGTCTCCTAGTCCACGCACTGGCAAAAATGCATAGAACGCAATTGTAAGAGGATGTACATATGCATGGGATAGAATCACTGGTAGCACAACAGTTTTGGTCAAGCTACTCAATGTTTGTAAAAAAAAAAGTTTCAACAAATATGGTCTTTTGAAATGTTAGGGTGTAAAAGTCTTGTTATTGAATGAATGTCAAAAGACAAAAAAATTATGTGTTCATAATTTTAACATATATTTTGGCATATATGCCAACTAGAAAGTCTGTTTTCTCCTAAAAAATTTTCACCCGCTCAGTGATTGCTTCAGTCACCGACTAATCACTAAAGTAAAGATGTCAGTTTGGTCGCAATGTGCATGCCTACATTAGCAATACGTAACAGCATGTGCGCTCTGAGAATGCATACATGTACAAGTTTATTTGGCAATCACCTTTTTTCGGACCTAGGTCCATGAAACATTTAGGGTATAGCCTCAAAGGAAATACAATTCAACCACTTCCACTTCAAATATTTTGATTGAGTCTGACCAGCAAACTGTAATTTTTTCCTCAATCACCAAAGTGCCTTAATTAGGCAGGAATAACTGTCTCATTCAGGTCATTCTTTAATCAAAATTACATTTTTGGACATAGATAGGGCATTCAGAGGATCGAGGCAGATGCAATCTCAGCGGATCCAACGTCCTACAATCCAAAGACTGATTTTTCGCTCTACACTACAAAGTACAGATACAATGTGCTGTTAGTGCTAGCTGCCCTGGCTTGGCCTGAATTTAGAATCCTTCTCAATAACTGTGGATTGCATCATCACAATTTATGTATTGATATCACCCTTTTTGTATAATTTAAACTCACAAGTAAGGCCTGAGCTCCCCTTATACAGTGAGGGTTAGGAAGAGCTCACAGTGCAGTGCAATGCTGTCGAGCACCATCCAACACCAATGTTAACATACGGGGATACATTCACAGCGATTACACACTGTCACTGCACTGACTGTTGGTATCTTTGTAAAAACATGATATCTTCAAAGTTATAATAGAAATGCTAGTAAATATCATTAAATCTAGGTCTTACCTTGGAATGATTTGATGTATGACATGATGTCCAAAGCAAAAAGGTCTGTCTTGAATCCCAAGCATAAGTTTGTTTGCCAAGCTAGCGAACAAAGCCAACCGTATTTTCCGGTTTCCCGCTCTCTAATGATACATGCTGATGCAGCTAGTGGGCCAGTACGGTGCAGACTAGACTGTGTGTGCGCGCATATAGCTGTAGTGTGTGTGCTGCATTGCTCTCCAGCACTGATCATCCTAGCATCCTACACTAGTGGGGAGATCAGTGCTCTCCAAGATCCAGCCAGTTAGCTCAGTAGTCTTTTATTCAGACTAAAGGAAATTTTCATATTTGTTTTTCTTTTATTAGCTCAGTAGTCTTTTATTCAGACTAAAGGAATTTATCATATTTGTTTTTTCTTTTATTTAAAGATGATTGTACAACATTACGCAAGTTTCAAGAACTATGTGTTTTAGCAGAAGGCCTAGAAGACACAATAGGGCAATAGTATAGAAAAAAAAAACCCAGCCAGTTAGCTCAGTAGTCTTTTATTCAGACTAAAGGAATTTTTCATATTTGTTTTTCTTTTATTAGCTCAGTAGTCTTTTATTCAGACTAAAGGAATTTATCATATTTGTTTTTCTTTTATTTAAAGATGATTGTACAACATTACGCAAGTTCCAAGAACTAAGTGTTTTAGCAGAAGGCCTAGAAGACACAATAGGGCAATAGTATAGAAAAAAAAAACACAGCACTGCTGCATATTGCTGTGGTATAATTTTTCTCTGTGGTATTTAATGGTATTTTGTGTACCACATGGATACCACAGGCGAGCCTCTGCATTACCACATACATATGTGTTGGCATAATTTTCATCCCTATGGTATTTTCTGTGGTATTGCACTGCACCATAAGAAACAACAGCACTGCTATAGGTGTGATATTGCTGTGGTATCATGTTTCTCTGTTGTATATTTCCTGTGGTATTTTCCACACTACAGGCGACATCTCGGTATACAATTGTGTAGGAATTAATTTTCATAACTGTTCTATTTTCTGTGGTATTACACTGTACCGTGTAAAAACCACAGCACTGCTTTGTAATTGCTGTGATATAATGTTTCTGTGTGGTATTTCCTGTGGTATTTTATGTACCACATGAGTTCCACAGGCGACACCTTTGCATTACCACATACATTTGTGTATAGGCATATTCATCCCTGTGGTATTTTATGTGGTATTACACTTTACCATATTAAAAACCACAGCTCTGTTGTGTGGTACTGTTGTTGTATAATGTTTCTCTGTGGTATTTTCTGTGGTATTTTCCGTACCACAGGAGTACCACAGGCTACCCATCCGTAGTACCACAGAAATGTGTGTGGTAACTTTTCATCCTGTGGTATTTTCTGTGGTATTTTCCGTACCACAGGAGTACCACAGGCTACCCATCCGTAGTACCACAGAAATGTGTGTGGTAACTTTTCATCCTGTGGTATTTTCTGTGGTATTATGTAGTACCACAGAAAGTACCACAGGACATTTTTGTAAGGGAGACACTTTATATAGCTCATTCACCTATTGATGCTCTCCCCTTGGACATAGAGAGAAAGTCAAGTATATCTAAATAGTATTATTAATACATGAATATATAGTATATCCACTACCTGTTATTGTATCCACCGATCAGAGTTCGGAGGATACTATGGATTTGGCCTCGTCGCGCTGCCGCCGCCGCCGTAGAGATTTTCTCGTGAGTGCTCTACTGGCTGCAGTTCTTTTCGGATCATCTTCAAATTTGGTATGGACGCCTATTGTTTTTGGTGGTGGCGCCCTCACTTGGTCCGTCTTTGTACACAAAAAGGTAAGTTTTTTCAGGATCTGCTTGTGTGCACGATAATGGCCGCATTTCTCTAAGGATCTTTTTTTCTTCAAATTTGGTATGTAAGTGTATCATAGTCAACTCTAGACGCTATAACTTTTGGTGATGCTGCCCTCAATGTTCCGCATTTTTCAGTGTCTGTCAAAGGTCAACCTGATAGGTCTAAATTTGCAAAAAAAACTTATTTTTCAATTACTTTGTTGTTACCCAAATGATTTTATGGTGTATGGGTGGTCATTCTACATGCATGCCACATAAGTATTCGGTGATGACGCCCTCACCGTTCTGACTTGGGTGCCATGTCACATTACCGGTACTTGTATAAATTATGATCTATCGGCCACATTTGTTGTCCGATTTTTTTTTCAAAATTGCTTGTTGGAGGTTTATTGGAGGGGGTGGGGGTTGTCATTCTATGTAACAATAGTTTTTTAGTAACAGCGCCTTCATTTTTCCAACTTTATAGGATGCCATGTCATATTTCTGTTTTTTTTTTCGGTTTGTCGTAACACTTACCACACAGAAGCAATATTAGAAGGTAAAGCGAAAATGGCCATCATTTTTTTTTTTTTTTTTTTTTTGGGGGGGGGGTAAATCGCGATGATGAATGATGCGGTGGGTTCGGGGGATACATGTGCTAGTATGCAAATTAGATGTATATCTTACAAATATACATTTCATTGAAGAAAGATGGTATAAAGGTCGAACTTTTGTTAAATATGCCGATTTAGTGTGATCAACAATGTCACAATGTCATATCAAAACACTTTGAAAAGAATGTCTGGTGCTCGCAATTTTTTTTTCCAATGCCTGTCTCAGATATTTCTTCTTGCATTCCGTCTAGTTAAACTTTCACCCTCCTTACGTTTATTTTTGTTGCCCTAATATGCATTTTTTCGCCTATTGAGACTGAATCACGAGGGACAATGAGTGAGTACGGTAGCTCATACATCACATTGATGTACACACAGGCTGCATGGTTTGATATGGTCATTCGAAGATGATCTGCCTCCACGAATCCGTGAAACAAACATCAAATGATTAACCCCGGCGAACAAGAACGAAGTGCATAGAGTGTCCAGTATTCTCACAGTGCGTAGCACATCATTACATTGCATCAAGGAATGCACTTAAATGTCTGAGCACAATGTATATTATATATACTTTATGTATCTTTTGTCATATAGATGAATTATATTGATTATTTAGATCATGAAAAAGAAGCTTCTTTTCATGATCTAAATGATCAATATTATTAACCACCCTCGTGCACCAAGGATTAATGTATTGGCAGATTGTGACCCATTTCTTCAGATCGATACACATATAACTGTGCACAATTATGTTGTTATCATGATGACAAAAGGCAGCTTCGCTTCAGCATGTTCAGCGCGAGTGATCAACAGATGTTTATCAAACTTTGAACTTCCGCTATGCAAAAACCCAGTGCTTTATTTGGCCCGCTCTTAACCTTGGTGCAAGCCTGAGCCGATCTTTTATGTACGCTGAAGATTTATTTCGCTCATGACTCACGATATCAATGTGACTATATTTAATGAACATTTCATTGTGCAGTCTTGTGATCAGAATAGTATTTCATATTTCCCAACGCCATACCTAACTTATATATAGGATCTGATATTACGGTGGATGTGCGGTGAATGCTTCGATTTCCTTCTCTTTGTGAGCTGGTATAATTCGGTTCTGTGCATGATGGCGGAGAAGGGGTTGGAAAGCTTGAACTGCCCGCTGTGTTTGGACGTGTATGAGGAGGCTACCCTGCTCGTGTGTGGACACACGTTCTGTCGGACATGCCTCGTGCAGTACCATACATCCAGGCAGGATGATAATGAATCGATCTCGTGTCCATTATGCCGCCGGGAGACTCAGTTGGGTAGCGGCGGAGTCGCTGGCCTACCGGCAAACATTACGGTAAATGGTCTAGTGGAGGAATATAACAGTAGGTGCACCCCACTGCAAAAGCTCTTCGAAGAATTCCCGAAATGTTCTCAATGTGAAGCGAGCGGGAAGGGACAAGAAGGCAAGGGTGATGCGGATGTTGCTGTAGTCTTCTGCCACGACTGCGGAAATTTCCTGTGTGGACCCTGCAGGGCTGCACATGAGCGACTAGTCATCCTTTTCCAGGATCATAGAGTCGTTCCGGTCAAAGACGTGCTGAGCGGGAAGGTCCAAACTACCAGCAATGTGGACAAATGCCCCCTACACCCAGCAGAGAGCAGAGAATTCTACTGTGACAAATGCCGCGTGTTCGTCTGTCACAAATGTACGATCGTCAAGCACAACGTCCGTGAGCACGAGATCAGGGAACGCGATGACTTCGAGAAAGAAATCCGTGATAACATAGATGACGTCACCGATCGACGCGAGACGATGCGACAAATCCTAGAGGGCCATATCCGGAATACGGAGCAAAAGCGGAGAGACGTCAATGCCGCAGCTGAAGCTCTGCAGCTGAGCATCAATGATGCGTTTGCAAAAAAACAGCGGGAATTGGAGGAACAGAAGCAGAATATGAAAGCGGAAGTCCGGGTTCTTCAAGCGCACTGCAACGAAAAGCTAGACACCATCAAGACAATCGCGAGGAAGATGTCAGCCCAGCTGTCAACCTCGGTGGATTTTCTTGCTCGAGGAAGCCGTGGGGGTCTGGAAGGAGACTGCCGAACGTTATACGATCAGCTTTGTGGTGACGTGGATGAGTTGTTCCAAAGGTGCGAAACATGGAGCACTGAGGCCGAGAATCGCTCAGGAGAAGTACGAAAGATCGCTGAGACGGTCAAGTTTGAGGAGAGCCATAATCTTGATCTCCGTATCGGAAACCTAGTCGGATTGCCAGGGAAGTGGGACATGGTCAAGGAGATCATCCTGCCAGGCGATGAACCAATGAACGGCCTCTGTGTTGCATCCCCTGACTCCGTGCTGATCGCCTCCTGTGGACCACAGTGTGTCTACAAAGTGACACTGGACGGGGAGCTCAGTACCTTCTGCAGCATGGTTAGTGAACAAATGCGTGACGTTAGTGTCCTGAGTACCGGCACGGTGACTGTCTTAACTAAAGCAAGATTACGTCAATTTGATACATCAGGCGCACATGAAATCATGTTGACGGAATTTGAATTCGCGCCATCGAGCAATTACAAGATGTTAGATTCTGACCGGCATG
Organism: Arbacia lixula; assembly: GCA_963669155.1. Classification (NCBI taxonomy): domain Eukaryota; kingdom Metazoa; phylum Echinodermata; class Echinoidea; order Arbacioida; family Arbaciidae; genus Arbacia; species Arbacia lixula. The sequence continues at coordinate 738,356 of OZ022576.1, forward strand.
ATAATATATATGTCAGCTACGGAGATGAGAAGGCGATCCACGTCTTCAAGCCGACAGGAGGTAAGCCAGTCAGAACGCTGAAGGTACGTGACATGCCCCGTCAGGTCCACACCACTCGATGCGGGCTCATCGTCGTGCAATCCCAAAAGGGTGTGATAATCCTGGATTCATCAGGGAAGGAGGTCACAACCATCAGCAAGGCTGGGTTCAAGCTCTACCCAGCGGTCGACCAGGACGACAATCTCTACATCGCATCCATCCAACAAACCCAAGGCATCGTGTCACTGGAGAGATACAACCTCAACGGTGAGCATGTGCGCACTATCGTGAAGGATTTCAAGATCAAGATTGCAAAACGAGGGTGGTACTACCTGAAGTGTCTATCCAGGAACGACATAACACTTTGTACGCCTGGAATGATGTATGTATTCAAGAATATGTTCATCTACATCTGAATAAAAAAACTCCTGACATTTGGTTGTTTCACAAATATCTCATCTTGTAAAATGCATATTTCATTTCCGCACTGCAGCGGATATAAGCAAGTTTGAAGTTATTTTTTTAGTGCATTGGCATACTTTTCAAACTATAGTTGCCAAGCTAAATCAAGGGAGCTGAGCTTGCAGCCCGGAACCCTTAAATGAAATAACAAAAACATTACAAAATATCTTTCCAAGATATTGGCATCAATTAAATCATTTTATTTATTATGCTTATGTAGAAACATAAAATGTCATAAGTATATTATATGTTACAAGATATGATAAATATCCATGACTGTATTAACGCATATGTGTTTACTGTATGTATGTGTATGTTGTTACACGACTTGTATGTACATATAGCACGGGGAAACATGAACAAGTGACAGTATTGGTCAAGTTAGGATGATGATCTGAGTCTCCTACTACACAATTCAACTCATTAGAGGGAGTGGAGCCACTGGACACAATAAGGAGTGCACCAGAAGAAGGTACTTGCAGTCATTTATATGAAATTACGTTTTTGTGGGGAGAAAAATCATGCATTCTGTAAATAAAAGTTAACGTGTACATGTGTCGCTATGTTGTGTATTAAACTTATCTTCTTGTACTAGCATTGACACAAACATGGCAAGAACTGAAGAACAACATGTCTCTCTCTCTCTCCCCTTTTCCTCTTTCTCTCACTCTCTCTCTCTCTCTCTCTCTCTCTGTGTCTCTCTCTCTCTCTCTTTCCCTCTCTCTCCCCCCCCCCTCTCTCTCTCTCTCTTTCCCTCTCTCTCTCTCTTTCTCTCTCCCTATCTTTCTATGCATCTTCTCATTTTTGTTTTTGCTATTGACCCCTGTTTCCTTTATTCCTCTCTTCCGCTGCTGTCTATCTTTCTCTCTCTCTCTCTCTCTCTCTCTCTCTTCCTATCTCTCTATGCATCTCCGCATATTTATTTTTGCCATTGGCCCCTGTCACCCATATTCCTTTCATTTGTTGCTACTTATTTTGAACAAAAATCTTTGTACTATATAGCTCATGTATTATCAATGTATGCCTATGTATGAATCATACTTCCAGTCAATGTAGTTATACATGTATTTTTAATCCAAATGCGATCAACAAATAGCTGTAAAAGTTTTTTTTTTAAGTGCTCATTGATAGTGAAGATTCTACTGCATAATTCAGATGCAAACGACATGACATTCTTTTCACCGTGTTCAGAGACTTCACACATTGTGGCTTTAAAACATCAACGGAATGCTTGTCAATAAATAAATGCCATAGTTCGTAATCATTGGATCTTTGTAGCGCTTTGATTCTTGTATCAATGGCAGAATCCCTCAGTATTTGTTCCTTGTTCTTAAAAAAACGCATTTTATTAGATTAAATCCATGTACATGTACGTAGATGGACAACTACTCGCAGGTAGACGGATTATTTATTTTTTAAAGTTGTTTAACTTCCTGGGAGGTTCAATGCTCAATATTTCGGTAATAGACCTTTATCTTTTCTGGCGTTTTTATTCATATCTCTATACTTTCATGTTCATTGTTAGCGCCATCGCATAGATTATACTGTAACGAAAATGACTGAATGAATACGGACGGTGCGTGCGGGTAGGCGCGCGCGTGTTATGTAACGCCTGTATTGTCTGTATAATAGATGTACATGCACGAACGAGAAAAAGGGCAATTGTGTTTCAGCCACGCCGGAGGCGACACGTGTGTGCGGCGAGTCCCGGTGATTTACTTTTACAACGATTAAAGGCGAGTGTCTTCAATTATAATTTAATGATTCTGTCTATGTTGTTTTATTTATCTTTGAGTTGATCAGTGCGTGAATGCTAGCTGAGTCTTTTGAGAGAGTTGAGCAATTCCAATGTACATGTATATGTGAAGCAATAATATCCCAAGTACAACGCGTAACTGGACAGAAAGAGAGAGAGAGAATGATCCATGATCCAGTTACGTTACATTTGGTGGCAGCGGTGGGATACGCTTCGAGGAGTTAGCTGGCTCTTCAAAGAGTTCCTGAAATACTGAAATATTGCAACGATCGGCTGAAATACTGAAATATTGCAACGATCGGCTGAGAGAAAGGCCTGAAAAATGGCGGACGCACAGTACAGCACTTTCAGGATCGGGCGATAACAAAGGCGCCGTCATCTGTGCGCAACGTGCACGCCTAATTCAGGCGCTGATCCAATTTTCACCCACAGGCGCTAACTTTAGGCGCTAACCTTCAGGCGCTGATTTATCAACAGGCGCTGACGCTACACTCACCTTCAGGCGCTGATTTATCTACAGGCGCTAACTCAACAATCACCTTCAGGCTCTGATTCAATATTCACCCGCGGGCGCTATTCGCTATTTTATCGCCTTCAGGCGCTTTCTTTTTCTGGTCGCCTATAACGCCTTCTATACTACACTGCAAACAGGCGCCATCGCCTTCTCATTCACTCGTGTGTCTTCATTTCTATTGCGCCTACCACTTCAAAGTTGTAGGCAATGGCGGAAAATTCAGATATAAGCCACGAAGCTGAATTCGATATGTTGGTAGCAGAAGTGCAGCGTGGTAACGAGGAACTGCAACACTCTCGAGATGTGAATCAGTTGTTGCTGGAACAAAATCGTCTCCTACGGGAAAAGCTAGAAAGATTGGAAATGGAACAATCAACCATCATATTTCCTTCGGTACGTGAACGACAAAGGACACAAACAGGGAGTGTAAGTGATGATGGTGTTTCAGCGAATGCTCAAACCAGGGGTGAGAGACCTATCTCCCCATCATTGGAACAGCAACGAGGACCATCCGTTTTCACTCGTGAGTGGGAAAAGACATCTACTGGTTTAAGGATGCCGGCACAAAACAGGACAACAAGAATCAATACACATGAGGAACAATCTTGTGAACCAGGACATGTGAATATCTTATATTCGAAACCAAGGACTACACATTCAAGACCGAATATCGTTCCTGATAGATTTGATGGGAAATCTTCATGGAATGAATACATCGGCCATTTCGAAGCATGTCGAATGGCGAATGATTGGGATGATACCCAGGCAAAAGTGTTCTTGGTGGCCAGCCTCAGGGGGCCTGCTCTGAAAATCCTGGGCGGGAAGACCAGTGATTCATCCGGCCTTTCATACCATGAACTGGTGCGCCTCCTAGAAAAGCGTTTTGGTCCCGGGCAGTTAGCCGAAAATTATTTACTTGAGCTGCGGTACCGCCGTCAAGGCCCGAGGGAGACAATTCAGGAATTGGGGCAGGCAATAAGAGAATTGTCCATGCTCGCCTACTCTGAATTACCCGAAGAATCACAGGATCGACTTGCAAGAACTCACTTCATGGAAGCAATCGAGGATCAGTCTGTCAGAGAAGGAGTCTTTCGCTCCAAACCTATTTCACTGGATGAAGCCATTCAGGCGGCACTACGCACAGATAATTTCTACAGATTGGAGGAACAAAGGACCGGAAGGAGATATAAGCAGTCCAGGGTCCTGGAGGGGAATTCATCAACAGAAGTAGATGAGTTGAGGCAGGAATTACAGAGGATCAGAGAAAGACTTGAATGTCAGGAGCAAGCTGGCAAAGAGTGGTCCAGACGGCCGAGGTGGAGCACACCAAGTACAGAATCAAAGTGCTATAAGTGCGATGAAAAAGGGAATTTCCAACGAAACTGCCCACAAAAGACGAGAAAAAGGGAAACTCCACAGCAAATGAAGAATTCGGAAAACGAGGAACAGCCGACTCAGAGTCCCGAGGGGAGGCTGGATCAGAATTAGGGGCCAGCAGATACCGTGAAACAAAGAATGAGTTGCCAATAGTCTCAGAGGTGCAACCAATTGTTAGAACACGTCCCGACGTTGCCCACAGTGGTCTTCTTGTTGAGGTGGAAGTGCGGGGAATCACGGCTAAGATGCTGGTAGACACTGGTGCTACCGATACGATCTTGTCGTTCACGTTATATCACCGTATTCCAGGGGTAAAAAGACCACATTTGAATACCAGTAATTCAGGGGTCCGGAATGCAGATGGTAGTGAGCTATCAACGCTTGGTAGAGGATGGGTCGAACTTCGAGTAGGGGCTTGTATCTCTTCACTTCATGTTGTTTTCGGCAACACCGGCTCCATAGATGGAATACTAGGCATGGATTTTCTTCTACAAAACCATGCAAACGTAGATCTGAAAACAAAGGAATTGAGCCTGAAAGGGGAGAGAATCAAATGTACCGACGGACATGGGACATCATTCTGTGCGAGAGTAGTGGTGGGAGAAACCACTAGAGTACCTGCCGGCCATGAGGCATTGATTTCAGGTCACGTGAAATCGAGTAGGGATAGGACAGGCCTTGGACTAATTGAGCCTGCACACAACGAACTAACTCAGAAAGGAATATTAGTGGCACGCGTACTAGTTGGGGCCGAGGAAACCACCCTTCCTATTCGAGTATACAACCCAAGTAACAAGGAATGCGTTGTTAAGCGCGGTGCCCTTGCTGGATACATAACTCCTGTGGCTGCAGATGATGTCAAAGAGAAGCAGGCAGACTCCATGGAGACTGGAAACATGGAAGAGGTGCCTGAGCATCTGAAAGACCTTTATGAACGGGCCAAACAAGGAGTGGAAGAATCACACCACAGCGATATTGCTAAACTTCTATGCGAATATCAGGATGTGTTTGCCAAATCTGACGTAGACATCGGACGCACACATAAAGTGCGACATGGCATTAACACAGGAGATCACCCACCTCTCAAAGAGCGTCCAAGAAGATTTCCTCGCAAGGAACAAGAGGAAATTGACCGTCAAATCAAGCAATTGCTGGACACTGGCATGATTAGACCCTCTGATAGCCCATGGGCTTCCAACGTCGTACTTGTGAAAAAGAAGGATGGCACGAAAAGATTTTGCATCGATTATCGGCGTTTGAATAATGTGACAATCAAAGATGCGTATCCCATCCCAAGAATAGACGATTCGTTGGATGCCTTTGGAGGATCAAAGTGGTTTTCAACCCTCGATCTTGCCTCTGGTTATTGGCAGGTCGAGCTTGATGACGACGCGAAGAAAAAGTCAGTGAGAGGAGGTCTGTATTGTTGGAATGTGATGCCCTTCGGTCTTACAAATGCACCCTCGACTTTCGAAAGACTAATGGAACGAGTTTTGGCCGGACTGCATTGGCAACTTCTCTTGGTCTACTTGGACGATGTCATAGTATATGCCAAAACGGTAGAAGAGGAACTTCGACGATTAGCAACCGTCTTCCAGCGCTTGAGAGAATCTGGTCTCAAACTCAAAGCAAAAAAGTGCCACCTATTCAAGGAAAGTGTCCTTTACCTAGGTCATATCGTTTCTGCCGAAGGAATATCCACTGATCCAGAGAAAGTCAGAGTGGTTAAGGAATGGCCAACTCCAACTACTGTTAAGGAAGTCCAAAGTTTTTTGGGGCTTGCCTCATATTACCGCAGGTTCATCGCTGGATTTTCCAACATTGCTCGACCTCTACATCGGCTGACTGAGAAGGGTCAACCATTTGCATGGTCTGAAGCTTGCGATGCTGCTTTCATGGAATTGAAAGAACGGCTACTGGAGGCGCCAATTTTGGCATATCCTATCCCTGACCTTGAATACATCCTGGACACTGACGCTAGTAATGAGGGCATAGGTGCTGTGCTGTCACAGGTGATTGACGGGAAGGAAAGATTAATTTCTTATGCCAGCAGGGTTCTCAACAAAGCCGAGAGAAATTATTGTACAACCCGTAAGGAATTACTGGCTGTCGTTGTTTTCCTGAAGCAGTTCCGGCAATACCTGTATGGTCAACGCACAACAATCAGAACAGATCATGGAGCTCTCCGCTGGCTTCTGAACTTTCGAGACGTTCAAGGTCAAATGGCACGATGGCTCCAAGTCATCTCAGAGTATGACATTAACATCGTGCATCGTGCTGGTAGGTCTCATTCAAATGCTGATAGTCTATCACGACGACCGTGTACGGAGTGTACTCAGTGTGATAGTGTCAAGGGAGACTATTCAAAGACAAACACAAGTAACGAGGAAAACCCAGACTCAAGCTCAGATGATTGGCCACAGGTAAATGCCGTCCACGTGGTGCCTTCCATCAAAATGTCTGATTTCAGAGAGGCACAACTTGGGGATGACACCATCAAATGGATAGTAGAATGTAAGGAGAAGGATGGCATCCGGCCAGATTGGTCCAAAATCGAGTCGCAGTCAAACATCACAAAGTCATACTGGTGTATGTGGGAACAGTTAGAAACGAAACAAGGTGTTCTTCATCGTCGTTGGGAATCTGACAGCGGAGATGTCATACAATGGAAGATAATTCTTCCAGAGAAGTACCGAAAACATGTAGTGACCGAGCTGCACGGCGGTCAGTCAGGAGGTAACTTGGGGTCAAAGAAAACAATCGCAAAAGTTCGTTTGAGGTACCTCTGGCCAAAAATGGATGCAGACGTGAGATCGATCATTCGTATGTGCAATACGTGTGCCAGCAAGAAGTCCCCTAACAGAACAAGACGTGCGCCCCTACAACAGCGGCCGGTAGGAATGCCCATGGAACGCGTTGCCTTGGACATTGTTGGTCCTCTCCCAGAAACAGATAGAGGCAACAAGTATCTGTTGGTTGTTGGGGATTACTTCAGTAAATGGGTGGAGGTGTATCCAATCCATGATCAAACATCGAAGACAGTAGCTGAGAAATTTGTCCAGGAGTTTGTATGCAGGTTTGGAGTGCCCCATGTTCTGCACTCGGATCAAGGACGAAATTTCGAATCTCAGGTGTTTGCGGAGATGTGCTCTATCCTTGGGATCGACAAAACTCGCACAACGCCATACAACCCCAAATCCGACGGTTTCGTAGAGAGGTTCAATCGCACGATCATATCCATGGTGTCTATGATGATCGACCCGAACAGAAGACAACGAGACTGGGATGAGAAAGTTCCCCTGGCCCTATTTGCCTGTCGGTCTTCTCCCCAGGAATCTACGGGGGACACACCGAATATGATGATGCTAGGCCGCGAGGTATGTCTCCCAATTGATCTCACTACGGAAACGACTAGGGAAGACGAGAAAATCGACCCTGAAATGAAGTCTGATTACGCATACGAGTTGCGGGAGAGGATAAGGATGGCTCATCAAAGAGCGAGGGGGAATTTAGCCAAAGCAGCTAGACACCAGAAGCGGACATATGACAAGAGAGCTGAGAAGGATGGTTTGGAAGTTGGAAAATTCGTGTGGTATTTCAACCCCGCAAGGACAAAGGGATTGTCTCCAAAACTACAGCGAAGATGGAAAGGACCATATATTGTAACTCACAAGCTCTCCGAAGTAGTGTACAGGCTTCAAATGAAAGCGAACGGCAAAATGATGGTTGTTCATTCAGACCGTTTGAAGCCGTATGAAGGGGAAAAGTTAGATTCTTGGATCGAAGAGCCAGAGGTAGAATTGAGCTACCGTCCCGGCGAGGAGAAGGATAACGATCAAGATGTCTCAGAGGAGATTCCGTCCTTATCAAACAGAGAATCAGAAGCATCACCTGAATCTGACCCAAATGTTCCCATTCCGGCACCCAGAAGAGTGATGCCCTTTCCTGCACCACGTAGAAATCCACCGAGGCAAAGAATTGCTCCAAAAATATTGATTCAAGAGATGTGATGAATGAATGAGAGATTTGCGTTTTCTGTTTTCTTTTCGTCTGGGCGGATAATAATACACCAGCAATATCAACTGAGGTGTAACCAGCAGTGTTTTGTTCTTTCTATTTTCAATGCTGCAGGTTTCCACGTTTCAAGATGGGCGGAAACCTCAAGTGCTACACGTGCCAGAAGTCCTTCAGCCACTATCGGAGCCTGCAGAGACACATAGACAGCCAGCACAGGAATCCCAGGCGTTTTGAGTGTCACGAGTGTGACCGGACATATGGCCGAGCTGACAACCTGCGGGTCCACGCAAGAAAGCATCATGACACGTGTGAGGGAGAGAGTCATGTGAGGGGGAGGAGGCCCCAAAGGAGAAGTCCCCAAAGGAGAAATCCTCGAAGCAGAAGCCCCCGGAGCAGAAGTCCGCGGCGGAGGACCAGTCGGCAGACCAGCCCACCACGGAGAAGAAGCGAAGCTGGGGAACCAGGGAGCCGGGGGTCCGAGGTAGTCCGAAGGGATCCGAGGGAGAAACGGCAGGGTCCGAGGGAGAAAGTAAAAGAGGTGAAAGGTCAGGAGAGTCCACAGATTGTTTCCTCGAATGAAGATGGCGAGAAAGGAAGCGAATGTGTCGACGAATTGGCTGTCGACGTGTCCCCAAATACACGTCAATGCGTGGAGAAAGGTGGGAAGACCCCACTATCAGGCAAGGCTAGAGGGATGTGGGCCTTGCATGAGGCGGAGCGTCGGGCGGCGGACAGCACGTTGGAGGAAGTGACGGAATCGGACGGTCCTGGTGATGTGCTTGGCGATGTGCCTTTAATCGATGTCAGGCACGTCCAGCTGGGAAAGGACTTAGGGAGTATAGATGCGTCCCGTACCTTAAAGGGAAAACTTGTCGATGTAAGAGCTCTTCTACGGTGTATGGTGATCGAGGCATAAAAGTCTTCCAAGAAGGAAAAGAAAGGATTTACCGCCTGGTGATCAAGCACTCGGCCGATCAGCATGCGCAAGCTAGTGGCACCACCAAGTTGCGCAGAGTGAGCAATGAGGGAGAAGTAGGGACGCCATTTACGTCGAAAGAGTTGGAAGGAGCCTGTGTGGGGAAAGTGACACACATCAAGCAGACTTTCAAGAGAGAGACATTTCGGGATGGAGTAATCTGTAGTAGAGAGGAAACTGTAACGGACTTCGACGTAGATGTAGAAGCGGGGTTCCTGTCCAAGGATTGTTAATTTAACCGGACTGTTATTAACTTTTATAGTTTGTATAATTTGTATTCAAAGAAAATAACGTCATTATCAAAGTGGTAGAATACGCCCAAATATTTTCTGCTTTTAAATTCGCATATCTTCCTTGTCAAAATGAAAGAATATACAACATAAACACTTTTATATGCCATCATTGTGAAGATTAGGAGCGTTCGATTGTCGAGAGAGATATACGCAGGACTTCTTTGAAAGAATCTTTTGTTAAGCTAATGGTTACGTTGAATAAGAGTTTTAAATGAAAGTGCTATAAGATATCACGTAATATTAAGACTGAAGGATATGAGTCTTATCGAATCTAACTACGTGTATTATGTTTGTCTTCCAGTCAGGATGTTATTTGTCGGGTGATAGATAAGTAACGTTATATTTATAGCAACTATGACGTTGAGTATTTTTATCAACATGATCAATATAGTGTTTTATTGGTGCCATTGTATTTGTATAACTATACGCCATTTTGTTTTCAGCACTAAAGGTTGATTTTAAAACAATGCAACCTGTGATTTGTACCAAGTTTTGTCAGGATGTACAGAAACCGCATTATTAATAAGGATGGTGATGTAATGTTTTTTACGCTTGATGAGATAAGTGAAATATGTGGGCAGATTCAGCATATTCTCCTTATATTGAATGTTAAGGTTTAACTACACCTTCTTCTATTAAGCAAATCGTAAATTTTTAATACATATTTAAACATTATTTCGTATGCAGTTATGATCTGTAGGCCTATGTAGTTATAGGATGAAGCAAACTTTGTGGAATTTTTGATAGAGTTGTTCAACTTTGTAAACCATTCTCATTTTTCGTTGTTCAGCAAACTAAATTACACAGTCAAGGGACTGACTAGTTTTCGAGGGGGGCAGTGTAACGAGAATGACTGAATGAATACGGACGGTGCGTGCGGGTATGCGCGCGCGTGTTATGTAACGCCTGTATTGTCTGTATAATAGATGTACATGCACGAACGAGAAAAAGGGCAGTTGTGTTTCAGCCACGTCGGAGGCGACACGTGTGTGCGGCGAGTCCCGGTGATTTACTTTTACAACGATTAAAGGCGAGTGTCTTCAATTATAATTTAATGATTCTGTCTATGTTGTTTTATTTATCTTTGAGTTGATCAGTGCGTGAATGCTAGCTGAGTCTTATGAGAGAGTTGAGCAATTCCAATGTACATGTATATGTGAAGCAATAATATCCCAAGTACAACGCGTAACTGGACAGAAAGAGAGAGAGAGAATGATCCATGATCCAGTTACGTTACTATACTTACACGTATACATACACTTGTATTCCTATATCGATAGCCTATATCGTTGGGTTAATTCTGCATTCTTCTCCTCTCCTCTCCTCTGTCGGTCTGTGACGTCACAGCCCTGCCTATTATAGTCATATCTTTATGCTTCGAACACATATAACTGTAATATATTATTGTTTTGTCTGATGTAGCTCAAAATGTATGGGATGTATTTTTCTTATTTTCGGCATTTACTGCATATAATTTGTTATAGGTGTAAAACTGGCACTTATAAAAGGAATAAAACCTTTGCAATAATGTAAATTGAATAAAAGCAGACCTTTTCTGAGAAACAGATACCTAATCAGGATATATACCTTTTTTATGTATCTTTTGATTATCTGATGATGGCAATAAGACAATCAATTCATGCTCTGTTCATTACCTATTATTTGTAGTACATAAGAACAATGAACGGCAAACAGTGCTTCGTTCCATACCACCAGAGTGCCATTTTCCAAAAGTCATAACTTCCTTACGACACATTCCAGTGTCGTTTCTCTGTTTGTTCTACATAGATTCATTTCATCCGATTATCCGAGTTTCCCTTTCCTTTTACCCTTTGTGTGCAAAGTAGAACTATTTTTTTTTTACAATTAATATCCACAATTACCATAGATCAGCAAATGATGTGGCACACAAAGGCTACAACTTAATCAGCACCGTCTATACAGGTACTTACTTTGCTGGTAATATTATGCATGTACTTATTTCATTGCTGTCTATACGGATTCCGGAAACTATAGACTAAACCAGAGATATCAAAACTTGCGCGTCAATCGATTAGTACTTTTGTTCCCACGCTCGAAATATCGATTAGTGTTGGGCGCATGTGACGTGTGCAAAAGGCCGAACGACCTCCTCTCGTGCAGACGAGCATGATCAGAGAGATAGATTGTGTTAAGAAGATCTATACACTTCGTTTAGGGTGTGAGAGCGTCAATCCCGATGGACAGGAAGCTACACCATCCAAGGACTCCCTATAGCATGTCACGTACGCAACATCTGTTGCCATCGCTGTTTCATCACGATGATACATGTGTAGGGGATGTAATGTACATATCATTGGTATACAAAGAAACAAAGAGGTCACCGAAATATTGAGCATACCTCTCTTCGCTGGCGTGTTTATTAGTCTATTTGTATTTTTATATCCAGCGCCATCACAGCTTCCTATATGCTTTTATCATTGGTATACTATACATATGTATATATATATATATATATATATATATTTTGTGAAAGAAATGGATGAAGAGAACAATGGTAGGCGTAGCTTAAATCAAGGCTCCCCAGAGCTATCTACCCTTTGGAAAAATTGGTAATGCCGAAAAAATGTCTCTGCCGGGAATCGAACCCGGGCCCCCAGCTTTGAACGCCGGTGCCTTAACCACTAGACCACAGAGACGGGTTAGTGGCTAAGGCGACCCCGATCCGATTGACCGTCAGATTGACAAATTCTCGACACTATACCAATTATAATTTCCTTTGTTGGGTGTAGGTGGGTTTTGAACAATGACAAGCCGCCATGCCTCAGCTGGATCAAAGCTATTTCTTTGATGCAGTACACGTATGGGAGAAAGTATATAAATGTGAGAAATTGTACATATACAACAGCTTTGGCAACTCTTTTATTTAAATATTTTGTGAAAGAAATGGATGAAGAGAACAATGGTAGGCGTAGCTTAAATCAAGGCTCCCCAGAGCTATCTACCCTTTGGAAAAATTGGTAATGCCGAAAAAATGTCTCTGCCGGGAATCGAACCCGGGCCCCCAGCTTTGAACGCCGGTGTACAATTTCTCACATTTATATATATATATATATATATATATATATATATATATATATATATAAATATATATGTAAGAAATTATACATATACAACAGCTTTGGCAACTCTTTTATTCAAATATTTTGTGAAAGAAATGGATGAAGAGAACAATGGTACAATATATATATATATATATATATATATATATATGTATATATATATATATAAAGACAATGAAGAATGAATGATATATGCCTATATGATATATTGAAAAAAAGTATATGGAATGAAATAAACTGTTATATACCAATATAGATTCCTCTTAAGGGAATGGTTAAATTATTGCTACTAGGTGATACAAAAAAAAACCTATGTTCATTTATGAAAATTGACAAGAGTTCTGCTCTAAAAAATATTTCATGGTTGAAGGCTCGAAATATCTTAGTTATTCAACATTATTTTATTCGGTGTAAAAAGATATAAACTGCTGTGATATTCAAGAAAAGGTTTAACTATAGGTCAGCTGTCAATAAAACAACGCTATCATCATGAGGACGCAGGCTGAGTGATATTAACATTGTTTTAAAACACCCTCAAGAGCAAACCATATTATTCCTGTAATGGGCCAGCGTATTTGACAGTCTTCTTTGAAAAAAAATCGCCTGGTACTTACCTTAAGATGTGATTTTGTACACAAAATCAGTCATGAACAATGTCAATTTTCACTAAAAAAAAATGTATATATCGTCGGGACCAGGGCTTTTTCCTCGTTATAACGAAACCTCGTTGTATCCAAACAGAATAAAAAACAATAAAATACATTGAAAACTTGTGTGCTTGTGTGTTCATTGTGTTTTACTATGTTTTCATATCCATAGCCGTCTTGGAAACATGCGTTATCAAACTGAAAAAAAGGGGATTGGATCCTGCGTTTTCAAACTGAAAAGGGATTGGAAACATGCGTTTCAAATTGAAAAGGGGATTTATTTTTGCTCAACACATTATCCTACCTTGATACATTTTGACGTTTCAATAACTAATTGCATTCAATGTATTATAGACCATTCCCGATACGATGGGTGTTATTTTGCAGTAAATTAATAGGTCAATCGTTCTCGTAATCTTCTGGACAAGAAAACATGCTGTTTCATTGTTTGGACAAACAAGAGAATAGGCGGCGCAACGGGTTGAACGGCCGGGATATGAGGGGAAGGTGGAGTTAGATAAGAGCGTCTCGCTCGCCTGATAGGTTTTGCACAACGACGTAGCAACACCGTTATGATCGGCACTTTCTTTGTGGGTCATTCCAAAATTATTAGGGGGTTCCATGTAGAAGATTAACGCTGCCCTGCATGCTCATACATGTATTTCATTTTATATCGTGATGATTTCCAGCGGTATTCTAATTTCAAGAAGAATTTTTTATTATCTCTTCAAATCTTTCAATGTCATATTTCAGTGCGTGAAATGTACTTCACCCGTCCGAGATCACATTTGTTTTTGTCAAGAAACCTAATCAATCGCTGCTCATCAGACACACACCCAATCATACCAATAAGCCAGTTCGTAATTACAATTTGCGCATGAGCAGATGAAGGTCATAGTGACCAAACCAGCTTGTTGGTTTTTAAATCACTGAAATAAGCATCATCATTAATAAGTTATTTTAGAATATGCTTGTCATCCAATTTATAAAAGAACATCAAGGTGTTCAATCATGGGGTATTTGACAACAGGCCAAACGACAATAATTAGTTTACAATAAACAATATAATAGAAGCTTTCCCAATTGTTCACAGACCGTGGCCTACTATTCTTGTCACCTGTTTTGAGATGGTTCCTTTATTAGAGGTTGAATATCGCAAATTGCTATGTCGGGTAAGCACATTACGTAACATCTCCTTTTGAAATGATATATTAATCAACTGCTTATCCTAATGAAAAAGGGAAAGATCATAGTGACCAAACTTGCTCCAGAGCTAACTACGAACTGGTGTTTTCAGCACGCACCGTGTCATTGATTGCCGCGATGGGATCGGACTTGCAAACAATGTGCTTCCAATGTACGTACGCTGTGCGAAGGAGTGATGTATCACAAAAACTGTGCACACGCGCCGTATATCATTGATTGCCGCGATGGGATCGGACTTGGAAGCCATGTGGTTTCAATGTACGTAAGCTGTTGCGATCGCGAAGGAGTGATGTATTAGAAACTGTGCACATGCTCGCGTTGTGTGGCCGTGTATTACGAGATGTGTGTCTGGCTCCTTGCGGTGCCGGTGTTTTCATGTCTCGAGTTTTCCTTCCTCGTTGTAACGGGACGCAATTGTTATGTTTTTCTTTGTCTTTGGGTCAACAGAATAAGGTCGTTATAACGAAATCTCGTTGTAACCGTGCTCGTTGTAAGCGACGTGTTGCACCATAGGTTTGCATGTAGAAACATTTGGGATCGAGAGATTTCTCTCGTTATAACGAAACCTCGTTATATCCGTGCTCGTTGTATCGAGAGTAAGCTGTACATAATTTACAAACTGTTTTGATGCATAAAACATTAATACTACATGTCATGCATTTTGGATTGTTCGTAATGCCTTTAACAGCTTAAAGTAAAACCCAGAATATACCTAATCGATATCATTGTACGTTATAGTAGACTTGGTACGTAGCAATGGCGGTATACAGGGTTTGTAGATAATGTAATATAAATAAAGAACTAGGGAGATTATGCCATGGTTACTGTGTTCTACATGCTATGGACTGATGAATAATAGAGGTATAGATTACGGATCCCGTAATCATGGTAAATCAGCCTCGTTCGATGTCAATAACTATATCACTATGAAACGATTCCATCACGTGATCCTGCTTTTTTCATGATACCGATACCGTCATCCTGACCGATACTACCCTTGGCCTTTTCAGGAGAGTTTATTGCATAGTCTGCTTCGTGCTGAGAGCACACGGCCTCTTCTTAGAATCAAACATAGTCAAATGTGTGCATACAATTCGTTTTTCTTCTGAAACTTTTCTATGAATACGTCATGCTTGCATCCTAATGGAAAACGAAAATAATTTATATACATGTATTTGTTTGACTTGATTACTTGATTATTTGACGATGCTGAGTTCGGAGCGAGAAATTAAATCAAGATCTATTTTATTATATATATATATATATTGTGGATCCGCTGTCAGATGGTTGTCTTCAGGAGCATATATGGATTAGTATTAGAAAATATATGTACTTATAACGTTATTTCTTTCTAAACTTCACTAAGCTGAGATGAATTTTCTGTTGTGGAAAGGGAAATGCAGAAATGTAATCGTGATTTATTCTAGAACATAATAAACAGCCATGGAACGCAGTTTCAATGCAGTGATTGCATGGTTCTTGACATACTTGAGTTATGTGAGTTGAGACACGTAAAGAGAATATAGAGAGAAGGAGGAAGAGAAGGAGGAAGGCGTGGGTAAGATGGAGGACGGAAGAGCACAGAGCGATGGCGGGCAGGGCGGGGTATATGGAGAAGGGGGAATAGCGAGCAAGAATGGGAGGTGGGAGAAGGTGAAGGGGCTATTGAGAGAGATTGGAATGGAGATGGGGGTGGAGGTGAACGTGGTGAGGATTTTTTGAATGATTTTGTGTTTATGAGGAGAGAGAGAGAAGTTAGTATGCAAGAAAGATTTATGGGAGTACTAATCCGTGGGAGAACAAGGAAGGTGAAAAATTGTGTGTGCGTATGTGTGTGTGTGTGTGTGTGTGTGTGTGTGTGTGTGTGTGTGTGTGTGTGTGTGTGTGTGTGTGTAGGGGGTGGGTGGGGAGAATTGTTGAATGCGTTTGTATTTGAGAGGCGGAAAGAGAGAGGAGAGAATAAGTAAAACAGTTGGGAGAAGGGGAAAGAGCAGGGAAGAGAGGGAGAGAGAGAGAGAGATGAAAGCGGTGTGTGTGTGTGTGTGTGTGTGTGTGTGTGTGTGTGGGGGGGGGGGGGGGGTTATAGAATGCTTCTGTGTAAATTTGTGAGGGGAGGAGAGAGAGAGGTATGCAATATAAGGAAAAGGTAAGGACCAAGGAAGAGAGAGTGAGATAGAGAGAGAGAGCGAGAGAGAGAGAGAGAGAGAGAGAGAGAGAGAGAGCGGGGGGGGGGGGGGAGGGGGGGGGGGGGGTGCTTGAGAATTAGATGATTATTTATAATGGGTGAAAGAGATCGGGAATTCCACAACCAGTTTGTGGAGGGGGGGGGGGGGGGGGGGGGGTTAAGAGGAAGTGGATATTAAAGTAAGAATATGTTGGTGCGTGAGTTGCGTTGATTATTGCAGCCAACATATTTGCACGCCTGCGGAGCGTGTTTTGATGTATACATGCAGGACGTGGTGACCCCAGCGACAAGATACTGACATTGGGGACACCGCGGTGAGGGCGATATACACTTCTTCAGGTGACACATCACAATCAAAGTCGAATGCTTCTCTAGCCCCCCCCCCCCCCCCCCCCTTCATTCTTTGTGATGATCGTAATGATGGATGTATGTTTATATCATGTATGTTTATTTACGTGTTTACGTGTTTACCGTATTATACTGTCAGACAATATTTTTAATTTATATTCAACTGCATTTTACAATATCTTGCTGCAGTCAATATGTGTGGTGTATTATTGTGAGTTATGATCCATTTGTATGTACACAGGAGTAAATTGGTACAGTGTATAATGTACCAATTGTGTCATTCAAATTTGTCTTGTTAGTGGTCAAAATGAGAAATTATCGCAATCACGACAGTCATGACAGTGCAACTAGGGCTTTAACAATCAAACCATGAACCATTTCCATTATCCAATCAGAGTAGAGAAGTCGTACTAGGTTTGCAAGTCGCCGTGTGAAGCGGGGAATCCCCCTCCTGGGTTTCCCCGCTGACTGAATGCCAACGTACGTTATAGCGTATGTCATAAAAATACACTGGCACCAATCATGAATAACCACAGAGAGTACGGGCGTACATGCCAGGTTTCTCTGTAGTGTTTAGGTGGTCTGTCGCCAACGACAGATCACCTCTTAATTTCGTTAGAATTTTCTTTATCTTCTTCTTCTTCTTCTTTATTGTTATTCTTTCACCCCCACTTTTTTGTGCCGCGCATCAGTGTTGTAATCAAGACCAGACCATCCGAGACCAAGATCAAGACCAAGACCAAACACCCCGAGACCAAGATCAAGAACCAAAAAATTGGTTCAAGATCAAGAACAGAGGTCCGAGACCAAGAACACCAAATTACGAGATCAAGACCAAGACCAAGACCACTCATTAGTATTTAAATTTCTACTAGTTTTGAGGAAACACGCGTTATTTGTGGACTATGGTTATGAGTATAAACTGTCTAATACTTGCACAACTTGCACAACATGAGCAGTCTGTAATATTCTTCTATATGGCTGAATTAAATGAAAAAAAAATTGTTTTAAAAAAGTTATACTTTCAATGTGCTTTTTCAATCATTTCACAGGCATGCTCAAAGTTAAATGCACAATACAAGTCAGTAGCTAGTAGTTTAGCAACAAACTGCACAAAGGATCCAGGATCGTGATAATATGTATGATGGGGAAAATACTTCTTTATTTCTGCATGAACATATTTGCCTGAGTTACTGAAAAACATATCAAATACTGTGATTTTTTTTAATGACAAAGGCACAAGGCATACAAAATGAACACAACTTCTTTCAAGAATGATGATTGTTTTCCGAAATATATTCAAGTCATTCGTTTTTCTCTATAAACACATGCACATGACTTGAGTTACTTAATACTTATATATTCTTCTTGTATACTTCTTTATTTCTGCATGAACATATTTGCCTGAGCTCCTGAAAAACATCAAATACTGTGAAGTTTTTTATAATAATGCCAAAGACACAAGGCATACAAAATAAATACAACTTCATTTTAAGAATGATGATTGTTTTCCGAAATATATTCGTCATTCGTTTTTCTCTGTAAACACATACACATGATTTGAGTTACTTAATACTTATATATTCTTCTTATATACTTCTTTATTTCTGCATGAACATATTTGCCTGAGCTCCTGAAAAACGTATCAAATACTGTGAAGTTTTTTTTAATAATGCCAAAGACACAAGGCATACAAAATAAGCACAACTTCATTTCTAGAATGATGATTGTTTTCCGAAACAGATTCGGAAAACATTCGTTTTTCTCTACAAACACATACACGTTACTTATATATAAGTCAGGCAAATTGAGTATTGGTCAAACTTTATCTTAGTAACCAAAACCTGCACTATTATGATATAAATTTTGTTGTAGAATTTAGAAACACAAGCCTTCAAAGGGGACCTTTGCTAGGCACACTTTGTCTTTGCCATTTAGCTTCTTTTTTTTTCTGTCTGTACAACTGAAGACGGCTATCTATCAGTATCAGTACTTTAATTTAGCATGAGTTTTTCTTCTTCCGGTAGAAACAAGTGAAGACACTGCCATGATTTAGTATACAATTAAATTTTAGCATGATTATTGTTTTGTTTTTTGTATGGTAAAACTTGTAAAACTTTTTAGTCGTCCCAATG
The DNA here is from genome assembly GCA_963669155.1 of Arbacia lixula. Taxonomy (NCBI): domain Eukaryota; kingdom Metazoa; phylum Echinodermata; class Echinoidea; order Arbacioida; family Arbaciidae; genus Arbacia; species Arbacia lixula. The sequence continues at coordinate 757,412 of OZ022576.1, forward strand.
GCACACATTTTGGAATTATTTCAACATAATTTAGTAATTTTTGCAGCTCAGTGTCCTCTTTTCATTTGGCGTAATTAAGACATAGTGTTGGCTCCTCTAGTAAATTTTTCTTTACGCTATTCGCACTAGCGAGCTTCGTGCCAAAAACATAAACAATACTCTATCTCGGCTGGGAGGGGGGACTCTCATACTCTTTCAGTCTCGCACGTGTATTGTATGCGATCACGCTTGCAGCATGGCACAGCTTGAGAGCTGGCTTGGAGAGTTTTACTACATCTACACACCATCGATCCAACTCGCAACACTGACCTCTTGGCTGGCATAAAGACGCATGTATCACCCAGTGTGATGCGCTTTGCATGTATGAGTTGGCACATATATTGCATGCTCGCTAATCTGCATCTCACGCTTCCCGTGTTATGCAGTGATCGGGCAGGGGCCGGGCCGGGTCGGCGGCAGGCTTGCACAGTATAGTAGGGATGATTGTAACTCCAAATTGTATGCGCTCCGACCAAGGAGAGTGATGTATTGTATCTCCTTTCTACGACATGCATTATCAATATGATTTAAGTGTAATACTGCCGCGCATAACTCAAAATTGCCTCCATCATTTTTATCGAAACTTTCGTCACTACTTGATATTAATGTAATCTTTTAGGAATAAGCTTTCCAAGGTCATCACATGATCGTGGCGTCATCAACGAGCAATTTAATGAAAAACTATTACTTCATCCTACTGTAGAACGGATAGTTGGATCAAAATGAAATTTGACATGAATAAATTTAACAAGTAGCCAATTGATTACATAACAAAAAACGCGCGCGTACGCGTACGTTATTGCATTTACAAGCGTGCAAAATTTTAAAATGCTCTAAATCAACTAGAATTTTTTTTGCATATGTCCTAGGCCATTTCCCCGGGGGGGTCACTCTCCACATAGCCTGCTACGCACCCGCGTCCAGAAAAAGCGTCGAAAAGGGTCCCGTTTCAGGCACTCCGGCGTCGTCGACGTCTTTGGCAAAAAGGGTTGCATTTCAGCACCATTCGCTGGTGAATCGCCGTTTAGGGTAGCCTTTTCTCACTCTTCACGCCGTTTAGGGTTGCTAATTTGGTTATGAAGACAATAACTTCAAAAAAATGGAATTTATACCTGTTGTATTTAACATCAATTTAACATCAGTCATCAGTATGGTATCAAATTAATCGATTTCAATGTTCACGCCATTTAGGGTATCAAATTAGGGGATTTCCCTGTTCACGCCACTTAGGGTGGCTTTTCTCATGGGTTACGCCCCCGTTACGCCATTTAGGGTTCCAAATTTAGTTAATGTAGTTACGCCATTTAGGGTGCATTTCTGAGGTTGTCGGACACGGGTGGGTAGCAGGCCATGTGGAGAGTGACCCCCCCGGGGCCATTTCGAGCATTTCAAAAATTTTCGCGCGTGCGAGCTTCTAGGGGCTGTATCTCACTAATATGTCAAGCTTTCACTCTGAAATTTCAGTATGTTGTAGCTGAGTCTACTAGCTTTCGGGATGGTTGCCTCCGTTTTTTAATCAGATGTCGGGATCATGCCGAAATTTCCATTGAAACTTGAAATTGTGGTATCAAAATCGAAACGAGATAAACAGCTTTCGTAGAATAACGCCATCTACAGTTTAAAGCATTATAGTTATAATAAAAACGCTGTCAGAATCTATAATGAAAATTTCACAGTATCTTTGTTTCATAGACTTGTACAAAATGATTTGATTTTAACGTGGTGAACAGTCAGTCGTGACGTCATCTAGGTGGCATTTTGTGTTTTTGCCATGAAAAGATGTTATCAACGATGGTGCAAATCATTTTCATGGTATTTTCTAGAGTGGGTAGGGTCATTACTTCATTCCTTTTTCAAAGTGGTTTTTGCCTCCTTCTCCTATTCTTTACTTTACTTTGTCCTTCTCTTTAATAGTCTCTTCACCATTTTTTTTTTCTGACGAACTTTTTTTTTTATAAGTGACTATTATTAACATTTCAGACAAATCTCTAAAATGTTAGTATGTTGCAGGTGCGCTTTGACCTTTCTTCGTCGTTGCCCCTGAATTTTAATGACTAGATAATATCACCGTGCATCTGTCAGAACTTAGCATGAATTTGCATTGACAGACCACCTCATACTTGTACACAAGTATTTCTCGTTGTTTATATTCTATCCGACACGGTGTTCTAACACACACGGGACGCTATGAGCACGTCGTTATTTTATCATCAGATCATTAAGTAGCACACACAAGTACTGCCTGTAATGGACATGAAAAGGGTCCTGGTCCCTTGTTAGTGTGATGATATGTTTTGTGTGTGATTATATTATTCAGTATTGTATTAGCTATAGTAAGAACCATGATTTTGAACTGATGTATTCCTGTACCTGAATAAAAGTGTGATTATTTATGCTAACGACGATTAACAAAATGGAAGCTTTTCTGGTACACGTATGAATTAAGTTATACGAACAGAAACACAAATAGTATCAGCTTCATGTTGCATGGTGCACAAGGTCTTTGATTTAAATATCTGCACTAGAAGATCTTCTGTGTTAGCAATGTACAACAAATATATTTAAGCATTTTCCATCGTATCCCTATTTGTAAGTTATTCCATAAATCATAATATGACATGATTTGAGTGTTAATGTATCTGGAATCTGCAGCCACAGCCATGGACCTTATCATTTGTAGATTGCTTTTTTTTTCAGCGAATTTACTCAAAGTGACAGTACATTGATACGTGCATAATCAAACTTGGGCTCATTATGTACAGGCTTTAATAAGAAACATTGTTTATAAAGGGAAACGCAACTTAAAGATAGGTGATCTTTCTATAAAGTTAAAAAAAAAAAAAACCTTTTGACATTTATGACAAATTATTAAAAATCGGTTTTAATTCAAATCAAGCTGAAATTGAGTCATCATAAAGTAAATTTTTGTAGAGACAAGTTTTGTGACATTTCATTGATCACTTTTCTTTATGTAATCCTTGGAATATTAAATTAGCTTTTCACTTTTGGACAAATTTGGATCTCAAAATGTGTGGGTATGAGATAATTAATTCAGAACATAGCAATGTGTATCATTTTGTATCACACCTGTTAATCCACTAGCACCTGCCATCACAGTGTCATTGATAATGCATGATGCTTCTGGCAGAAAAGTAGTTGCAGGTTGCCATGATGAACATTAATCATTGTTGTGTTCTGAATTAATTATCTGATACACGCACATTTTCAGATCCAAATTTGATCAAAAGTGAAAAACTCATGAAATATTCCAAGGATTATTACAAGAAAAGTGATTGATGAAATGTCACATGTCAAATATGATATACCTTGACTTTATAATGTGTCAATTTCAGCTTGATGTGATTTGAAACTGACTTTTCATTATTTTTCAACTGTCAATTTTTTTTAACACCTAGTACTTCAGTTACGTGATGATGAACTATTCCTCAGCGCTTTTCCTAAGTACACAATCAATTACATGTACAAGGACGTGTGGTTTATGAGTTACACTGTTACATTATGAAACAGCCGAGTACAAAATACAATATACATAATTATATTCACATAGAGACATATTTAGAGTCATGAACACAACAGCTCAGTGTATAATGAGATGATTTTATAGATACATGTATATGTTTGAATACATAATATTAAAAGTATTCATACTCTGTCTCTTCCAGTGCTTTTGTTCCCATTCATGGCACGATATTGTAATACTGTCTATGGTAATGAGAGTGTGGTTCAGCAAAGTTGACAAAGTTGGCAGATACGGGGTCTGCGGGAAGGAGATAAAAATCAATGTTTGAGTGAAACCAGACAAGTTGTTGGCCGTAAGAGATGAGACTGAAAATTTGAAGTGATGATTTTCTTTGATCCTTTTGCATTTATCATCAGAAATGTTGTGTTTGTGTTTATGTTGTTTATGTTTGTAAGTACGTGTGTGTGTGCGCGTGTGCGTGTGTGAGTGTGTTTGTGCGTCGATGGTGTGTACTTTTGTTTATGTATTACTTAGACACTTTATATAGCTCATTCACCTATTGATGCTCTCCCCTTGGACATAGAGAGAAAGTCAAGTATATCTAAATAGTATTATCAATACATAAATATATAGTACATCCACTACCTGTTATTGTATCCACCGAACAGAGTTCGGAGGATACTATGGATTCGGCCTCGTCGCGCTGTCGCCGCCGCCGTAGAGATTTTCTCGTGAGCGCTCTATTACTAGCTGCAGTTCTTTTCGGATCATCTTCAAATTTGGTATGAAGGTGTATTATGGTAAAGTGAAGACGCCTATTGTTTTTGGTGGTGGCGCCCTCACTTGGTCCGTCTTTATACACAAAAAGGTACATTTTTTCAGGATCTGCTTGTGTGCACGATAATGGCCGCATTTCTCTAATGATCTTTTTTTTCTTCAAATTTGGTATGTAAGTGTATCATAGTCAACTCTAGACACCTATAACTGTTGGTGATGCTGCCCTCAATGTTCCGCATTTTTCAGTGTCTGTCAAAGGTCAACCTGATAGGTCTAAATTTGCAAAAAAGCTTATTTTTTAATGACATTGTTGTTACCCAAATGATTTGATGGGAAGGCCATATAAGTATTCGGCGATGACGCCCTCACCGTTCCGACTTGGGTGCCATGTCACATTACCGGTACTTGTATATGATCTATCGGCCATATTTCTTGTCTGAATTTTTTTTCTTCAAAATTGCTTATTAGAGGTTTATTGGGGGGGGGGGGGGGGGGGGGGGTGTCATTCTATGTAACAATAGTTTTTCAGTGGCAGCGCCTTCATTTTTCCAACTTTATAGGATTCCATGTCATATTTCTGTTTTTTTTTTCGGTTTGTCATAACAGTTACCACACAGAAGCAATATTAGAAGATCATTTTTGGTGGGGGGGGGGGGGGGGGGGGGGTAAATCGCGATGATGAATGATGCGGTGGGTTCGGAAGATACATGTGCTAGTATGCAAATTAGATGTATATTTTACAAATATACATTTCATTGAAGAAAGATAGTATAAAGGTCGAACTTTTGTTAAATATGCCGATTAGTGTGATCAACAATGTCACAATGTCATATCAAAACACTTTGAAAAGAATATCTGGTTTCTCGCAATTTTTTTTTCCAATGCCTGTCTCAGATATTTCTTCTTGCATTCCGTCTAGTTAAACTTTCACCCTCCTTACGTTTATTTTTGTTGCCCTAATATGCATTTTTTCGCCTATTGAGACTGAATCACGAGGGACAATGAGTGAGTACGGTAGCTCATACATCACATTGATGTACACACAGGCTGGTTTGATATGGTCATTCGAAGATGATCTGCCTCCATGAATCTGTGAAACAAACATCAAATGATTAACCCCGGCGAACAAGAACGAAGTGCAAAGAGTGCCCAGTATTCTCACAGTGCGTAGCACATCATTACATTGCATCAAGGAATGCACTGAAATGTCTGAGCACAATGTATATTATATATACTTTATGAATCTTTTGTCATATAGATGAATTATATTGATCATTTAGATCATGAAAAAGAAGCTTCTTTTTCATGATCTAAATGATAAATATTATTAACCACCCTCGTGCACCAAGGATTAATGTATTGGCAGATTGTGACCCATTTCTTCAGATCGATACACATATAACGGTGCACAATTATGTTGTTATCATGATGACAAAAGGCAGCTTCGCTTCAGCATGTTCAGCGCGAGTGATCAACAGATGTTTATCAAACTTTGAACTTCCGCTGTGGGAAAACCCAGTGCTTTATTTGGCCCGCTCTTAACCTTGGTGCAAGCCTGAGCCGATCTTTTATGTACGCTGAAGATTTATTTCGCTCATGACTCACGATATTTATGTGACTATATTTAATGAACTTTTCATTGTGCAGTCTTGTGATCAGAATAGTATTTCATATTGCCCAACGTCATACCTAACTTATAGGATCTGATATCACGATGAAGGTGCGGTGAATGCTTCGATTTCCTTCTCTTCGTGAGCTGGTATAGTTCGGTTCTGTGCATAATGGCGGAGAAGGGGTTGGAAAGCTTGAACTGCCCGCTGTGTTTGGACGTGTATGAGGAGGCTACCCTGCTCGTGTGTGGACACACGTTCTGTCGGACATGCCTCGTGCAGTACCATACATCCAGGCAGGATGATAATGAATCGATCTCGTGTCCATTATGCCGCCGGGAGACTCAGTTGGGTAGCGGCGGAGTCGCTGGCCTACCGGCAAACATTACGGTAAATGGTCTAGTGGAGGAATACAACAGTAGGTGCACCCCACTGCAAAAGCTCTTCGAAGAATTCCCGAAATGTTCTCAATGTGAAGCGAGCGGGAAGGGACAAGAAGGCAAGGGTGATGCGGATGTTGCTGTAGTCTTCTGCCACGACTGCGGAAATTTCCTGTGTGGACCCTGCAGGGCTGCACATGAGCGACTAGTCATCCCTTTCCAGGATCATAGAGTCGTTCCGGTTAAAGACGTGCTGAGCGGGAAGGTCCAAACTACCAGCAATGTGGACAAATGCCCCCTACACCCAGCAGAGAGCAGAGAATTCTACTGTGACAAATGCCGCGTGTTCGTCTGTCACAAATGTACGATCGTCAAGCACAACGTCCGTGAGCACGAGATCAGGGAACGCGATGACTTCGAGAAAGAAATCCGTGATAACGTAGATGACGTCACCGATCGACGCGAGACGATGAGACAAATCCTAGAGAGCCATATCCGGAATACGGAGCAAGAGCGGAGAGACGTCAATGCCGCAGCTGAAGCTCTGCAGCTGAGCATCAATGATGCGTTTGCAAAAAAACAGCGGGAGTTGGAGGAACAGAAGCAGAATATGAAAGCGGAAGTCCGGGTTCTTTAAGCGCACTGCAACGAAAAGCTAGACACCATCAAGACAATCGCGAGGAAGATGTCAGCCCAGCTGTCAACCTCGGTGGATTTTCTGGCTCGAGGAAGCCGTGGGGGTCTGGAAGGAGACTGCCGAACGTTATACGATCAGCTTTGTGGTGACGTGGATGAGTTGTTCCAAAGGTGCGAAACATGGACCACTGAGGCCGAGAATCGCTCAGGAGAAGTACGAAAGATCGCTGAGACGGTCAAGTTTGAGGAGAGCCATAATCTTGATCTCCGTATCGGAAACCTAGTCGGATTGCCAGGGAAGGAGTGGAACATGGTCAAGGAGATCGTCCTTCCAGGCGATGAACCAATGAACGGCCTCTGTGTTGCATCCCCTGACTCCGTGCTGATCGCCTCCAATAGACCACCGCGTGTCTACAAAGTGACACTGGACGGGGAGCTCAGTACCTTCTGCAGCATGGTTAGTGAACAAATGCGTGACGTTAGTGTCCTGAGTACCGGCACGGTGACTGTCTTAACTAAAGCAAGATTACGTCAATTTGATACATCAGGCGCACATGAAATCATGTTGACGGAATTTGAATTCGCGCCATCGAGCAATTACAAGATGTTAGATTCTGACCGGAATGATAACATATATGTCAGCTGCTGGGATGAGAAGGTGATCCACGTCTTCAAGCCGACGGGAGGTAAGCCAGTCAGAACGCTGAAGGTACGTGACACGCCCCAGCAGGTCCACACCACTCGATGCGGGCGAATCGTCGTGCAATCCCCAGAGTGTGTGATAGTTCTAGAAGCGTCAGGGAAGAAGGTCACCACCATCAGCAAGGCTGGGTACGTCCTCTACCCAGCGGTCGACCAGGACGACAATCTCTATATTGCATCCATCCAACAAACCCAAGGCATCGTGTCACTGGAGAGATACAACCTCAACGGTGAGCATGTGCGCACTATCGTGAAGGATTTCAAGATCAAGATTGCAAAACGAGGGTGGTACTACCTGAAGTGTCCATCCAAGAACGACATGGTACTGTGTACGTCTGTAATGATGTATGTATTCAAGAATATGTTCATCTAAATCTGAATCAACAACTCCTGACATTTGGTTGATTTACAAATATCTCATCTTATCAAATGCATGTTTCATTTCCACACTGTTCGAAGTTACAGTTCACAAGTTCGAAGTTAATTTTCTTGGAGGTGCATTGGCATTCTTTTCGAACTATAGTTGCCAAGCTAAATCATTAATCGTAATCAATTATGCAATGACATGATGCCATGATATTTATATAAATCGGAGAGTGGAGGAGTCCATGAGCTTGCATCCCGGAACCCTCAAATGAAATAACGAAAAACATTAAAATTATTTCCAAGATATTGGTATCAATTAAATGATTTCATACTACATGCATTATACTCATGTACAAACATAAAATATCATACGTGAATATATATTACAAGATATGATGAATATTCCTGTTTGTAAGTATATGTTATTACATGACTTGTATATAGCAAGGGAAAACATGAACAAATGACAGTGGCTTAAAAAGTGACAGTGTTGTTCAAGTTAGGATGATGATGTGAGTCTCCTACTACACAATTCAACTCATTAGAAGGAGTTGAGCCACTGGACGCAATAAGGAATGCACCAGAAGAAGGTACTTGCAGTCATTGATATGAAATGAGGTTTTCCTGGAGAAACAAATCATGCAGTGTGTAAATAAAGGTTAACAGGTATATTGTGTCGCTATGTTGTGTATTAAACTTATGTTCTTGTACTAGCATTGACAAAAGGGTCAATCCACGCCAAATCAACCAATTTTCAGACAATTTATAACCCGACCCCCTTCAATGTTCTTTAAACTCGCACCAAATGTTCCCCCAAGTGTCTGACGGAAGATTCTGAAATATTTTGCCCCAAGGTCAAATGGTTGCTAAGATACGGCCTCCCTTAGCAACCAATGCGTGGTCGAACAACTGAGTTTAAATACAATTTGCTATTTTTGATTGACCGCTGCAGCCAAGTTAAATGAGTTAAATTGCTCATTTCCTGTAAATTGTAAGAACTTTATAGTCTTAACATGCACAATGAATTGTGGTGCCAATCTGACTACCTGTTATTACGCATGACATCAGCCAAAATGGTGTTAAGCGTCAATGGCAATGTGTTTGGGGGCATGTTTGGAAGCTGATAACTTTAAAACTCAATTAATTCAGAACCCAATATTATGCTGATATATAGTCTTCTCCTTGTTATACCCACCTACCAAAAAAATGGTCAAAAAACATGCATCATTTGATCCTTTCATTTATTGCTACTTTTATTTATTGCTACTTTAAATAAAAATCTTTGTACTATATAGCTCATGAATTATCAATGTATGCATATGTATGATTCATATATCCAGTCAATGTAGCTATATTCTTTAATCCAAATGCAATCAACAAGTAGCTTATTGATGGTGAAGATTCTTCTGCATAATTCAGATGCAAACGACATGACATTCTTTTCACCGTGTTCAGAGACTTCACACATTGTAGCTTTAAAACATCAACGGAATGCTTGTCAATAAATAAATGCCATAGTTCATAATTATTGGATCTTTGTAGCGCTTCGATTCTTATATCAATGACATAATCCCTCAGTATTTCTTCCTTGTTCTTCAAAATAACGCATCTTATTAGATTAAATCCACGTACATAATTTACAAACTGTTTTGATGCATAAAACATTAATACTACATGTCATGCATTTTGGATTGTTCGTAATGCCTTTAACAGCTTATAGTAAAAAAAAAACAGATTATACCTAATCGATATCATTGTACGTTATAGTAGACTTGGTACGTAGCAATGGCGGTATACAGGGTTTGTAGATAATGTAATATAAATGAAGAACTAGGGAGATTATGCCATGGTTACTGTGTTCTACACGCTATGGACTGATGAATAGTAGAGGTATAGATTACGGATCCCGTAATCATGGTAAATCAGCCTCGTTCGATGTCAATAACTATATCACGATGAAACGATTCCATCACGTGATCCTGCTTTTTTCATGATACCGATACCGTCATCCTGACCGATACTACCCTTGGCCTTTTCAGGAGAGTTTATTTCATAGTCTGCTTCGTGCTGAGAGCACACGGCCTCTTCTTAGAATCAAACATAGTCAAATGTGTGCATACAATTCGTTTTTCTTCTGAAACTTTTCTATGAATACGTCATGCTTGCATCCTAATGGAAAACGAAAATAATTTATATACATGTATTTGTTTGACTTGATTACTTGTCTATTTGACGATGCTGAGTTCGGAGCGAGAAATTAAATCAAGATCTATTTTATTATATATATATTGTGGATCCGCTGTCAGATGGTTGTCTTCTGGAGCATATATGGATTAGTATTAGAAAATATATGTAATTATAACGTTATTTCTTTCTAAACTTCACTAAGCGTACACTTACGAATTATTAATGCAATCGAACATATTGCATATCAAATTTAGCTGAGATGAATTTTCTTTTGTGGAAAGGGAAATGCAGAAATGTAATCGTGATTCATTCTAGAACATAATAAACAGCCATGGAACGCAGTTTCAATGCAGTGATTGCATGGTTCTTGTCATACTTGAGTTATGTGAGTTGAGACACGTAAAGAGAATATAGAGAGAAGGAGGAAGAGAGAAGGAGGAACGGGTGGGTAAGATGGAGGACGGGAGAGCACAGAGCGATGGCGGGCGGGGTGGGGTATATGGAGAAGGGGGAATAGCGAGCAATAATGGGAGGTGGGAGAAGGTGAAGGGGCTATTGAGAGAGATTGGAATGGAGATGGGGATGGAGGTGAACGTGGTGAGGATTTTTTGAATGATTTTGTGTTTATGAGGAGAGAGAGAGAAGTTGGTATGCAAGAAAGATTTATGGGAGTACGAGTCCGTGGGAGAACAAGGAAGGTGAAAAATTGTGTGTGTGTGTGTGTGCGCGCGTGCGTGCGCGCGTGCGTGCATGTGTTTGTGCGTGCGTGTGCGTGTGTGTGTGTGCAGAGAGGTGGTGTGTGTGTGTGTGTGTGCGTGTGTGTATGTGTGTTTAGGGTTGGGTGGGGAGAATTGTTGAATGCGTTTGTATTTGAGAGGCGGAAAGAGAGAGGAGAGAATAAGTAAAGCAGTTGGGAAAAGGGGATAGAGCAGGGAAGAGAGGGAGAGAGAGAGAGAGAGAGAGCGAGCGAGAGAGAGAGAGAGATGAAAGCGGGGGGAGGGGGGATTGCAGAATTCTTCTGTGTATATTTGTGAGGGGAGGAGAAAGAGAGGTATGCAATATGAGGAGAAGGTAAGGACCAAGGAAGAGAGAGTGAGAGAGAGAGAGAGAGAGAGAGAGAGAGAGAGAGAGAGAGAGAGCGGGGGTTGGGGGGGGGGGTGCTTGAGAATTAGATGATTATGAGGGGTGAAAGAGATTGGGAATTCCACAACCAGTTTGTGGAGGGGGGGGGGGGGGGGGGGGGCTGAAGAGGAAGTGGATATTAAAGTGAGAATATGTTGGTGCGTGAGTTGCGTTGATTAGTGCATCCAACATATTTGCACGGCTGCGGAGCGTATTTTGATGTATACATGCAGGACGTGGTGACCCCAGCGACAAGATACTGACATTGGGGACACCGCGGTGAGGGCGATATACACTTCTTCAGGTGAAACATCACAATCAAAATCGAATGCTTCTCTCGCCCCCCCCCCCCCCCCCCTTCATTCTTTGTGATGATCGTAATGATGGATGTATGTTTATATCATTTGTGTTTATTTACGTCCTGTTTACCGTATTATTCTGTCAGACAATATTTTTAATTTATGTTAAACTGCATTTTACAATATCTGGCTGCAGTCAACAATATGGTGTGCTATTGTGAGTTATGATCCATTCGCATGTACATAGGAGTAAATTTGTACAATGATATTATGTCATTCCAATTTGTCTTGTTAGTGGTCAAAATGATAAATTGACGCAATCACGACAGTCATGACAGTGGAACTAGGGCTTAAGCAATCAAACCATGAACCATTTCCATTATCCAATCAGAGTAGAGAAGTCGTACTAGGTTTGCAAGTCGCCGTGGGAAGCGGGGAATCCCCCTCCTGGGTTTCCCCGCTGACTGAATGCCAACGTACGTTATAGCGTATGTCATAAAAAACACACACTAGCACCAGTCATGAATAACCACAGAGAGTACGGGCGTACATGTCAGGTATCTCTGTAGTGTCACAGTGTTTGTATTATTGTTTATATTCTATCTGACACGGTGTTCTAACACACACGGGACGCTATGAGCACGTCGTTATTTTATCATCAGATCATTAAGTAGCACACACAAGTACTGCCTGTAATGGACATGAAAAGGGTCCTGGTCCCTTGTTAGTGTGATGATATGTTTTGTGTGTGATTATATTATTCAGTATTGTATTGGCTACAGGAAGAACCATGATTTTGAACTGATGTATTCCTGTACCTGAATAAAAGTGTGATTATTTATGCTAACGACGATTAACAAAATGGAAGCTTTTCTGGTACACGTATGAATTAAGTTATACGAACAGAAACACAAATAGTATCAGCTTTATGTTGCATGGTGCACAAGGTCTTTGATTTAAATATCTGCACTAGAGGATCTTCTTTAATAGCAATGTACAACAAATATATTTAAGCATTTTCCATCGTATCCCTATTTGTAATTTATTCCATAAATCATAATATGACATGATTTGAGTGTTAATGTATCTGGAATCTGCAACCACAGCAATGGACCTTATTATTTGTAGATTGCTTTTTTTTCAGCGAATTTACTCAAAGTGACAGTACATTGATAAAGTTCATAATCAAACTTGGGCTCATTATGTACAGGTTTTAATAAGAAACATTGTTTATAAAGGGAAACGCAACTTAAAGATAGGTGATCTTTCTATGAAATTAAAAAAAAACTTTTGACACTTATGACAAATGATTAAAAATCGGTTTCAATTCAAATCAAGCTGAAATTGAGTCATCATAAAGTAAAGGGATGTAAATTTTTGTAGAGACAAGTTTTGTGACATTTCATTGATTACTTTTCTTTATGTAATCCTTGGAATATTTAATTAGCTATTCACTTTTGGACAAATTTGGATCTCAAAATGTGTGGGTATGAGAAAATGAATTCAGAACATAGCAATGTGTATCATTTTGTATCACACCTGTTAATCCATTAGCACCTGCCATCACAGTGTCATTGATAATGCATGATGCTTCTGGCAGAAAAGTAGTTGCAGGTTGCCATGATGAACATTGATCATTGTTGTGTTCTGAATTAATCATCTGATACACACACTCAGATCCAAATTTGTTCAAAAGTGAAAAACTCATGAAATATTCCAAGGATTATTACAAGAAAACTGATTGATGAAATGTCACATGTCAAATTTGATATACCTTGACTTTATTATGTGTCAATTTCAGCTTGATGTGATTTGAAACTGACTTTTCATTATTTTTCAAGTGTCAATTTTTTTTAACGCCTAGTACTTCAGTGACGTGATAATCAACTTTTCCTCAGCGCTTTTCCTAAGTACACAATCAATTACATGTACAAGGACGTGTGGTTTATGAGTTACACTGTTACATTATGAAACAGCCGAGTACAAAATACAATGTACGTAATTATATTCACATAGAGACATATTTAGAGTCATGAACACAACAACTCAGTGTATAATGAGATGATTTTATAAATATATGTTTGAATACATAATAATAAAAATATTCATACTCTGTCTCTTCCAGAGTTTTTGTTCCCATTCACGGCACGATATTGTAATACCGTCTACGGTAATGAGAGTGTGGTTCAGCAAAGTTGACAAAGTTGGCAGATACGGTATCTGTGGGAAGGAGATAAAAATCAATGCTTGAGTGAAACCAGACAAGTTGTAGGCCGTAAGAGATGAGACTGAAAATTTGAAGTGATGATTTTCTTTGATCCTTTTGCATTTATCATCAGAAATGTTGTGTTTGTGTTTATGTTGTTTATGTATGTATGTACGTATGTGTGTGTGCGTGTGCGTGTGTTTGTGTTTACAGTGCGTCGATGGTGTGTACTTTTGTTTATGTATTACTTAGACACTTTATATAGCTCATTCACCTATTGATGCTCTCCCCTTGGACATAGAGAGAAAGTCAAGTATATCTAAATAGTATTATTAATACATGAATATATAGTATATCCACTACCTATTATTGTATCCACCGAACAGAGTTCGGAGGATACTATGGATTTGGCCTCGTCGCGCTGCCGCCGCCGTAGAGATTTTCTCGTGAGTGCTCTACCTGTCTACTGGCTGCAGTTCTTTTCGGATCATCTTCAAATTTGTATGAAGGTGTATTATGGTAAAGCGAAGACGCCTATTGTTTTTGGTGGTGGCGCCCTCACTTGGTCCATCTTTGTACACAAAAAGTTACATTTTTTCAGGATCTGCTTGTGTGCACGATACTGGCCGCATTTCTCGAAGGATCTTTTTTTCTTCAAATTTAGTATGTAAGTGTATCATAGTCAACTCTAGACACCTATAACTTTTGGTGATGCTGCCCTCAATGTTCCGCATTTTTCAGTGTCTGTCAAAGGTCAACCTGATAGGTCTAAATTTGCAAAAAAAGCTTATTTTTCAATTACTGAACCGAATGATTTTATGGTGTATGGATGGTCATTCTACATGTAGGCCACATAAGTATTCGGCGATGACGCCCTCACCGTTCCGACTTGGGTGCCATGTCACATTACCGGTACTTGTATATGATCGATCGGCCACATTTCTTGTCCGATTTTTTTTTCAAACTTGCTTATTGGAGGTTTATTGGGGGGGGGGGGGGGGGGCATTCTATGTAACAATAGTTTTTCAGTGACCGCGCCTTAATTTTTCCAACTTTATAGGATGCCATGTCATATTTCTGTTTTGTTTTTTTCAGTTTGTCATAACAGTTACCACACAGAAGCAATATTAGAAGGTAAAGCGAAAATGGCCATCATTTTTGGTGGGGGGGGGGGGGGGGGGGGCGGGGGGGGGGGTTAATCGCGATGATGAATGATGCGGTGGGTTCGGGGGATATATGTGCTAGTATGCAAATTAGATGTATATTTTACAAATATACATTTCATTGAAGAAAGATAGTATAAAGGTCGAACTTTTGTTAAATATGCCGATTAGTGTGATCAACAATGTCACAATGTCATATCAAAACACTTTAAAAAGAATGTCTGGTCTCTCGCAAACCTTTTCCAAGCGCCTGTCTCAGATATTTCTTCTTGCATTCCGTCTAGTTAAACTTTCACCCTCCTTACTTTTATTTTTGTTGCCCTAATATGCATTTTTCGCCTATTGAGACTGAATCAGGAGGGACAATGAGTGAGTACAGTAGCTCATACCTCACATTGATGTACACACAGACTGCATGGTTTGATATGGTCATTCGAAGATGATGTGCCTCCACGAATCCGTGAAACAAACATCAAATGATTAACCCCGGCGAACAAGAACGAAGTGCAAAGAGTGTCCAGTATTCTCACAGTGCGTATCACATCATTACATTGCATCAAGGAATGCACTGAAATGACTGAGCACAATGTATATTATATATACTTCATGTATCTTTTGTCATAGAATTATATTGATCATTTAGATCATGAAAAAGAAGCTTCTTTTTCATGATCTAAATGATCACTATAATTAACCACCCTCGTGCACCAAGGATTAATATATTGGCACGTTGTGAACCATTTCTTCAGATCGATACACATATAACTGTGCACAATTATGTTGTTATCACGATGGCAAAAGGCAGCTTCACTTCAGCATGTTCAGCGCGAGTGCTTTGACGTTTATCAAACTTTGAACCTCCGCTGTGGGAAAACCCAGTGCTTTATTTGGCCCGCTCTTAACCTTGGTGCAAGCCTGAGCCGATCTTTTATGTACGCTGAAGATTCATTTCGTTCATGACTCACGATATCAATGTGACTATATTTAATGAACTTTTCATTGTGCAGTCTTGTGATCAGAATAGTATTTCATATTGCCCAACGTCATACCTAACTTATAGGATCTGATATTACGATGAAGGTGCGGTGAATGCTTCGATTTCCTTCTCTTCGTTAGCTGGTATAGTTCGGTTCTGTGCATAATGGCGGAGAAGGGGTTGGAAAGCTTTAACTGCCCGCTGTGTTTGGACGTGTATGAGGAGGCTACCCTGCTCGTGTGTGGACACACGTTCTGTCGGACATGCCTCGTGAAGTACCATACATCCAGGCAGGATGATAATGAATCGATCTCGTGTCCGCTATGCCGCCGGGAGACTCAGTTGGGTAGCGGCGGAGTCGCTGGCCTACCGGCAAACATTACGGTAAATGGTCTAGTGGAGGAATATAACAGTAGGTGCACCCCACTGCAAAAACTCTTCGAAGAATTCCCTAAATGTTCTCAATGTGAAGCGAGCGGGAAGGGACAAGAAGGCAAGGGTGATTCGGATGTTGCTGTAGTCTTCTGCCACGACTGCGGAAATTTCCTGTGTGGACCCTGCAGGGCTGCACATGAGCGACTAGTCATCCCTTTCCAGGATCATAGAGTCGTTCCGGTTAAAGACGTGTTGAGTGGGAAGGTCCAAACTACCAGCAATGTGGACAAATGCCCCCTACACCCAGCAGAGAACAGGGAATTCTACTGTGACAAATGTCGCGTGTTCGTCTGTCACAAATGTACGATCGTCAAGCACAACGTCCGTGAGCACGAGATCAGGGAACGCGATGACTTCGAGAAAGAAATCCGTGATAACATAGATGACGTCACCGATCGACGCGAGACGATGCGACAAATCCTAGAGAGCCATATCCGGAATACGGAGCAAGAGCGGAGAGACGTCAATGCCGCAGCTGAAGCTCTGCAGCTGAGCATCGATGATACGTTTGCAAAAAAACAGCGGGAATTGGAGGAACAGAAGCAGAATATGAAAGCGGAAGTCCGGGTTCTTCAAGCGCACTGCGCAACGAAAAGCTAGACACCATCAAGACAATCGCGAGGAAGATGTCAGCCCAGCTGTCAACCTCGGTGGATTTTCTGGCTCGAGGAAGCCGCGGGGGTCTGGAAGGAGACTGCCGAACGTCATACGATCAGCTTTGTGGTGACGTGGATGAATTGTTCCAAAGGTGCAAAACATGGAGCACTGAGGCCGAGAATCACTCAGGAGAAGTACGGAAGATCGTTGAGACGGTCAAATTTGAGGAGAGCCATAATCTTGATCTCCGTATCGGAAACCTAGTCGGATTGCCAGGGAAGGAGTGGGACATGGTCAAGGAGATCATCCTGCCAGGCGATGAACCAATGAACGGCTTCTGTGTTGCATCCCCTGACTCCGTGCTGATCGCCTCCTATAGACCACAGTGTGTCTACAAAGTGACACTTGACGGGGAGCTCAGTACCTTCTGCAGCATGGTTAGTGAACAAATGTGTGACGTTACTGTCCTGAGTACCGGCACGGCGACTGTCTTAACTAAAGCAAGATTACGTCAATTTGATACATCAGGCGCACATAAAATTATGTTGACGGAATTTGAACTCGCGCCATCGAGCAATTACAAGATGTTAGATTCTGACCGGGATGATAACATATATGTCAGCTACTGGGATGAGAAGGCGATCCACGTCTTCAAGCCGACGGGAGGTAAGCCAGCCAGAACGCTGAAGGTACGTGACACGCCCCATCAGGTCCACACCACTCGATGCGGGCTCATCGTCGTGCAATCCCTAACGGATGTGATAGTTCTGGATTCATCAGGGAAGGAGGTCACAACCATCAGCAAGGCTGGGTTCGAGCTCTACCCAGCGGTCGACCAGGACGACAATCTCTACATCGCATCCATCCAACCAAGCCAAGGCATCGTGTCACTGGAGAGATACACCCTCAGCGGTGAGCATGTACGCACTATCGTGAAGGATTTCAAGATCAAGATTCCAAATCGAAATTGGTACTACCTAAAGTGTCCATCCAAGAACGACATGGTACTGTGTACGTCTGGAATGATGTATGTATTCAAGAATATGTTCATCTGAATCTGAATCAAAAACTCCTGACATTTTGTTTTTTTTACAAATATCTCATATTGTCAAATGCAAGTTTCATTTCCACACTGCAGCGGATGTAAGCAAGTTCGAAGTTAATTTTCTTGGTGGTGCATTGGCATTCTTTTCGAACTATAGTTGCAAAGCTAAATCATTAATCGTAATCAATTATGCAATGACATGATGCCATGATATTTATATAAATCGGAGAGTGAAGGAGTCCATGAGCTTGCAACCCGGAACCCTCAAATGAAATAACGAAAAACATTAAAAATATTTCCAAGATATTGGTATCAATTAAATGATTTCATACTACTTGCATTATACTCATGTACAAACATAAAATATCATACGTAAATGTATATTACAAGATATGGTGAATATGCATGACTGTATTGATGTATGTGTGTTTCCTGTATGTAAGTGTATGTTATTACATGACAGGTATATCTGTATATAGCAAGGGAAAACATGAACAAATGACAGTGGCTTAAAAAGTGACAGTGTTGTTTAAGTTATGATGATAATGTGAGTCTCCTACTACACAATTCAACTCATTAGAGTGGAGCCACTGGATACAATAAGGAATGCACCAGAAGAAGATACTTGCAGTCATTGATATGAAATAACGTTTTCCTGGAGAAACAAATCATTCAGTGTGTAAATAAAGGTTAACGTGTATAATGTGTCGCTATGTTGTGTATTAAACTTATCTTTTTGTACTAGCCTTGACAAAAACGTGGCAAGAACTAAAGAACAACATGCCTCTCTCTCTCTCTCTCATTCTATCTCTCTTTCTCTTCCTCTCTCTCTTTCCATCTCTCTTCCTCTCTATCTGTCTTTGCATCTCCGCATATTTCTTTTTGCCATTGGCCCCTGTCACCCATATTCCTTTCATGTATTGCTACTTATTTTGAATAAAAATCTTTGTACTATATAGCTCATGTATTATCAATGTATGCATATGTATGATTCATACTTCCAGTCAATGTAGCTATATTTTTAATCCAAATGCAATCAACAAATAGCTGATTGATGGTGAAGATTCTACTGCATAATTCAGATGCAAACGATATGACATTCTTTTCACCGTGTTCAGAGACTTTACACATTGTGGCTTTAAAACATCAACGGAATGCTTGTCAATAAATAAATGCCATAGTTCGTAATTATTGGATCTTTGTAGCGCTTTGATTCTTATATCAATGACAGAATCACTCAGTATTTCTTCCTTGTTCTTAAAAAACGCATTTTATTAGATTAAATCCATGTACATAATTTACAAACTGTTTTGATCCATAAAACATTAATACTACATGTCATGCATTTTGGATTGTTCGTAATGCCTCTAACAGCTTAAAGTAAAACACAGATTATACCTAATCGATATCATTGTACGTTATAGTAGACTTGGTACGTAGCAATGGCGGTATACAGGGTTTGTAGATAATGTAATATAAATAAAGAACTAGGGAGATTATGCCATGGTTACTGTGTTCTACACGCTATGGACTGATGAATAGTAGAGGTATAGATTACGGATCCCGTAATCATGGTAAATCAGCCTCGTTCGATGTCAATAACTATATCACGATGAAACGATTCCATCACGTGATCCTGCTTTTTTCATGATACCGATACCGTCATCCTGACCGATACTACCCTTGGCCTTTTCAGGCGAGTTTATTTCATAGTCTGCTTCGTGCTGAGAGCACACGGCCACTTCTTAGAATCAAACATAGTCAAATGTGTGCATACAATTCGTTTTTCTTCTGAAACTTTTCTATGAATACGTCATACTTGCATCCTAATGGAAAACGAAAATAATTTATATACATGTATTTGTTTGACTTGATTACTTGTCTATTTGATGATGCTGATTTGGGAGCGAGAAATTAAATCAACATCTATTTTATCATATATATATTGTGGATCCGCTGTGAGATGGTTGTCTTCTGGAGCATATATGGATT
The DNA here is from genome assembly GCA_963669155.1 of Arbacia lixula. Taxonomy (NCBI): domain Eukaryota; kingdom Metazoa; phylum Echinodermata; class Echinoidea; order Arbacioida; family Arbaciidae; genus Arbacia; species Arbacia lixula. The sequence continues at coordinate 777,425 of OZ022576.1, forward strand.
AGTATTAGAAAATATATGTACTTATAACCTTATTTCTTTCTAAACTTCACTAAGCGTACACTTACGAATTATTAATGCAATCGAACATATTGCATATCAAATTTAGCTGAGATGTATTTTCTTTTGTGGAAAGGGAAATGCAGAAATGTAATCGTGATTTATTCTAGAACATAATAAACAGCCATGGAACGCAGTTTCAATGCAGTGATTGCATGGTTCTTGACATACGTGAGTTATGTGAGTTGAGACACGTAAAGAGAATATAGAGAGAAGGAGGAAGAGAGAAGGAGGAACGGGTGGGTAAGATGGAGGACGGAAGAGCACAGAGCGATGGCGGGCAGGGCGGGGTATATGGAGAAGGGGGAATAGCGAGCAATAATGGGAGGTGGGAGAAGGTGAAGGGGATATTGAGAGAGATTGGAATGGAGATGGGGGTGGAGGTGAACGTGGTGAGGATTTTTTAAATGATTTTGTGTTTATGAGGAGAGAGAGAGAAGTTGGTATGCAAGAAAGATTTATTGGAGTACGAGTCCGCGGGAGAACATGGAAGGTGAAAATTGTGCGTGTGTATGTGTGTGTGTGTGTGTGTGTGTGTACAGTTGGCAGCAAAATTATTCAACCCCCCTCTTATTTTTGACATTCTGTCATAATGAATAATATTGCAGCAGCAGATTGCTACTTAACCATTAAGATAGTTAGCAGACAGTTAATTACTAAAGAATACCGGAGGAAAAAATCCAATTTTACTGCATAGGTCATCTGAAATTGCAATTTGCGCCCCCAAAACATGTTGCAGAATTATTCAACCCCCTATTTTACACACAAGAAATGAATGCACAAACAATGACAATTTAAAAGCCAGTGCATATATTCTGAGGTGAATGCTGATTTTATTTATCCTCTACCTGAAACTGGAACCTTTATATGCACAACTAACAAGTTGTAACATTATTCAACCCAGATGGGTATGTCCTCCTGCAAACGAGATGAATAGCCTCTCACAAGCTTCTCACAACGCTCCTTGGGGGTGTTGGCCCATTCCTCTTGTGCACCTTGAGTGACCATCACAGTCTCCAGACCTAAACCCAAAAGAGAATTTGTGGTGGGATCTGAAGAAAGCTGTTGCAGCACGTAGTCCTACATGCATCGATTACCTTAAGACCATTGCGCAAGAGGAATGGGCTAACATCCCCAAGGAGCGTTGTGAGAAGCTTGTGGGATGCTATTCATCTCGTCTGCAGGAGGTCATTGCAGCAAATGGATGCTGCACAAAGTACTAAAAGACACACCCATCTGGGTTGAATAATGTCTTTTAGTAGCGTATGTCATAAAAAAAAAAAACACACTGGCACCAGTCATGAATAACCACAGAGAGTACGGGCGTACATGCCAGGTATCTCTGTAGTGTCACAGTGTTAGTATTATTGTTTATATTCTATCCGACACGGTGTTCTAACACACACGGGACGCTATGAGCACGTCGTTATTTTATCATCAGATCATTAAGTAACACACACAAGTACTGCCTGTAATGGACATGAAAAGGGTCCTGGTCCCTTGTTAGTGTGATGATATGTTTTGTGTGTGATTATATTATTCAGTATTGTATTGGCTACAAGAAGAACCATGATTTTGAACTGATGTATTCCTGTACCTGAATAAAAGTGTGATTATTTATGCTAACGACGATTAACAAAATGGAAGCTTTTCTGGTACACGTATGAATTAAGTTATACAAACAGAAACACAAATAGTATCAGCTTCATGTTGCATGGTGCACAAGGTCTTTGATTTAAATATCTGCACTAGAAGATCTTCTGTGTTAGCAATGTACAACAAATATATTTAAGCATTTTCCATCGTATCCCTATTTGTAATTTATTCCATAAATCATAATATGACATGATTTGAGTGTTAATGTATCTGAAGTCCGCAACCACAGCCATGGACCTTATTATTTGTAGATTGCTTTTTTTTCAGCGAATTTACTCAACGTGACAGTACATTGATAAGTGCATAATAAAACTTGGGCTTATTATGTACAGGTTTTAATAAGAAACATTGTTTATAAAGGGAAACGCAACTTAAAGATAGGTGATCTTTCTATGAAATCAAAAAAAACTTTTGACACTTATGACAAATGATTAAAAATCGGTTTCAATTCAAATCAAGCTGAAATTGAAGCATCATAAAGTAAAGGGATGTAAATTTTTGTAGAGACAAGTTTTGTGACATTTCATTGATTACTTTTCTTTATGTAATCCTTGGAATATTTAATTAGCTATTCGCTTTTGGACAAATTTGGATCTCAAAATGTGTGGGTATGAGATAATTAATTCAGAACATAGCAATGTGTATCATTTTGTATCACACCTGTTAATCCATTAGCACCTGCCATCACAGTGTCATTGATAATGCATGATGCTTCTGGCAGAAAAGTAGTTGCAGGTTGCCATGATGAACATTGATCATTGTTGTGTTCTGAATTAATCATCTGATACACACACATTTTCAGATCCAAATTTGTTCAAAAGTGAAAAACTCATGAAATATTCCAAGGATTATTACAAGAAAACTGATTGATGAAATGTCACATGTCAAATTTGATATCCCTTGACTTTATAATGTGTCAATTTCAGCTTGATGTGATTTGAAATTGACTTTTCATTATTTTTCAAGTGTCAATTTTTTAACACCTAGTACTTCAGTGACGTGATAATCAACTTTTCCTCAACACTTTTCCTAAGTACACAATCAAGTACATGTACAAGGACGTGTGGTTTATGAGTTACACTGTTACATTATGAAACAGCCGAGTACAAAATACAATGTACATAATTATATTCACATAGAGACATATTTAGAGTCATGAACACAACAGCTCAGTGTATAATGAGATGATTTTATAAATATATGTTTGAATACATAATAATAAAAATATTCATACTCTGTCTCTTCTAAAGCTTTTGTTCCCATTCGTGACACGATATTGTAATACCGTCTACGGTAATGAGAGTGTGGTTCAGCAAAGTTGACAAAGTTGGCAGATACGGTATCTGCGGGAAGGAGATAAAAATCAATGCTTGAGTGAAACCAGACAAGTTGTAGGCCGTAAGAGATGAGACTGAAAATTTGAAGTGATGATTTTCTTTGATCCTTTTGCATTTATCATCAGAAATGTTGTGTTTGTGTTTATGTTGTTTATGTATGTATGTACGTATGTGTGCGCGCGTGTGCGTGTGTGTGTGTTTACAGTGCGTCGATGGTGTGTACTTTTGTTTATGTATTACTTAGACACTTTATATAGCTCATTCACCTATTGATGCTATCCCCTTGGACATAGAGAGAAAGTCAAGTATATCTAAATAGTATTATCAATACATGAATATATAGTAAATCCACTACCTGTTATTGTATCCACCGAACAGAGTTCGGAGGATACTATGGATTTGGCATCGTGAGCGCTCTAGTACTAGCTGTAGTTCTTTTCGGATCATCTTCAAATTTTATATGAAGGTGTATTATGGTAAAGCGAAGACGCCTACTGTTTTTGGTGGTGGCGCCCTCACTTGGTCCATCTTTATACACAATAAGGTACATTTTTTCAGGATCTGCTTGTGTGCACGATACTGACTGCATTTCTCCAGAGAGGTGTAAGGAATGGAGTCAGCACGAAGTGTAATTTATTCCGACAGCAGTCGCGTGCATTGATATCACAATGGAATATTTGACGCGTTTGGCTTTTTGATCGAGGGAGATCCGCCGCCAAACAAGCATGAAAACTGTAGAATGCATTTTGAGGAATATATATTCTGTATGCGCAGAAGATTTCAGAACCACTTCATGAACTGAAGTGCATGTGCAGTAGTATTACATGTTATAAAGATACGATTGTGTGAATTTCAGATTGTATTGTTTCTTCGTTTTTGTGATAAAAGGAGAATACTGTAGAAAACATACCAGAGAAATGCCTCCATATCGCACATTTCCGAATCATATTTCCTTAAAAATCTCTTGTAAATCGTTTATTGAATGTTTCATCTTTCATGGAAACAACCTCAATTTCGTGTGCGGAGGTGTCCGAAAAAGTAACAGATCAAATTCTTTCTACAATTTTTTCAAAATTTCCCTTCGCTCACCCCAAAACTAATTCACAGTGCGTGATGTAAAAAGATCAGCTACGAGCTCCCAGCGAAGGCTGAACGGTTGACGTACTTCTCAAAACAGATTTTCTTTTGTTATTCAGAGAAGGCACTACCTAATTAGAAATACAGCTAATTGTTTAAAACACCTGAATGTCTTGAATTTTTATGAGGCGGCGGACCTCATAGATCAAAGGAAGTCTATCCGAGCGCAGTCCATCCAGGGAGGTGTTACGAAGGAGTAGAAACTCGAGCATAATATATTCAAACATCTGTATGGGTTCTAAAGCGTGCTCATGAATGCCAAAAGCATTCCATAATCATGACAATGCTTTGATGTTCCATGTGCCGTGCCGACATTTAGCTGATGTCAACTTGAAAAGAAATTTCTTTAATTTCCCATTTGTCTGTAGACGTTTTGTTTTTGACAAATTTGTTTGCAAACTTTAAGGAAGTTAACGGCAGATAATGACAGATCCTTTACTCTGCTTTTGTTTCGAAAAGTATTGAGGAATCATTAAAAATCGGACATATAAGCTATTTTTATTACTTACAAAATTGGCCAATTTCTTCACTTTCCGACAACTTGTGCATCTGGGGGATTCAACCACTCTCAAAATGATATATTAAGCTGTGTATTATCATTAACGGCGTTTGTGTGTGTTTGCGTGAAACAGAGATATTTCACTTGAAAAACTTGTTTATTTGTGTTTGCTGATACCTGTTATGCTCATGGAAGTATTAACAGAACGGGACAAACGAAATGAGACTGTAAATTTCTTTTGTCCTCTCCGAGAAGCCGTTGCCACACAATCATATTCATAATTGTTCAAACACCTGAACAGCACCTGTTGAGAACACATAACTTTTCAGCGGCTTGGCACATGGGTTCAAAGGAAGAAAGTTGCTTCATATCCTTCCATAACACGTCCCTGGTCCATCCATGATAGGTCCATGATTTCTCTAAGGATCTTTTTTTCTTCAAATTTGGTATGTAAGTGCTGCCCTCAATGTTTCGCATTTTTTAGTGTCTGTCAAAGGTCAACCTGATAGGTCTGAATTTGCAAAAAAACTTATTTTTCAATTACTTTGTTGTTACCCAAATGATTTTATGGTGTATGGGTGGTCATTCTACATGTAGGCCACATAAGTATTCGGCGATGACGCCCTCACCGTTCCGACTTCGGTGCCATGTCAGATTACCGGTACTTGTATATGATCTATCGGCCACATTTCTTGTCCGATTTTTTTTCTTCAAAATTGCTTATTGGAGGTTTATTGGGGGGGGGGGGGGGGGGTGTCATTCTATGTAACAATAGTTTTTCAGTGACAGCGCCTTCATTTTTCCAACTTTATATCATATTAAAACACTTTGAAAAGAATGTTTCGTTTCTCGCATTTTTTTTCAAATGCCTAGCTGTCTCAGATATTTCTTCTTGCATTCCGTCTAGTGAAACTTTCACCCTCCTTACGTTTATTTTTGTTGCCCTACTATGCATTTTTCGCCTATTGAGACTGAATCACGAGGGATAATGAGTGAGTACAGTAGCTCATACCTCACATTGATGTACACACAGGCTGCATGGTTTGATATGGTCATTCGAAGATGATATGCCTCCACGAATTCGTAAAACAAACATCAAATGATTAACCCCGGCGAACAAGAACGAAGTGCAAAGAGTGCCCAGTATTCTCACAGTAGTAGCACATCATTACATTGCATCAAGGAATGCACTGAAATGTCTGAGCACAATGTATATTATATATACTTTATGTATCTTTTGTCATATAGATGAATTATATTGATCATTTAGTCATGAAAAAGAAGAACCACCCTCGTGCACTAAGGATTAATATATTGGCACATTGTGAACCTTTTCTTCAGATCGATACACATATAACGGTGCACAATTATGTTGTTTTCATGATGACAAAAGGCAGCTTCGCTTCAGCATGTTCAGCGCGAGTGCTTTGACGTTTATCACACTTTGAACTTCGATCGCTATGGGAAAACCCAGTGCTTTATTTGGCCCGCTCTTAACCTTGGTGCAAGCCTGAGCCGATCTTTTATGTACGCTGAAGATTTATTTCGTTCATGACTCACGATATCAATGTGACTATATTTAATGAACTTTTCATTGTGCAGTCTTGTGATCAGAATAGTATATTGCCCAACGTCATACCTAACTTATATATAGGATCTGATATTACAATGAAGGTGGTATACCAATGAAGGTGCGGTGAATGCTTCGATTTCCTTCTCTTCGTGAGCTGGTATAGTTCGGTTCTGTGCATAATGGCGGAGAAGGGGTTGGAAAGCTTTAACTGCCCGCTGTGTTTGGACGTGTATGAGGAGGCTACCCTGCTCGTTTGTGGACACACGTTCTGTCGGACATGCCTCGTGCAGTACCATACATCCAGACAGGATGATAATGAATCGATCTCGTGTCCACTATGCCGCCGGGAGACTCAGGTGGGTAGCGACGGAGTCGCTGGCCTACAGGCAAACATTACGGTAAATGGTCTAGTGGAGGAATATAACAGTAGGTACACCCCACTGCAAAAACTCTTCGAAGAATTCCCTAAATGTTCTCAATGTGAAGCGAGCGGGAAGGGACAAGAAGGCAAGGGTGATGCGGATGTTGCTGTAGTCTTCTGCCACGACTGCGGAAATTTCCTGTGTGGACCCTGCAGGACTGCACATGAGCGACTAGTAATCCCTTTCCAGGATCATAGAGTCGTTCCGGTTAAAGACGTGTTGAGTGGGAAAGTCCAAACTACCAGCAAGGTGGACAAATGCCCCCTACACCCAGCAGAGAACAGGGAATTCTACTGTGACAAATGCCGCGTGTTCGTCTGCCACAAATGTACGATCGTCAAGCACAACGTCCGTGAGCACGAAATCAGGGAACGCGATGACTTCGAGAAAGAAATCCGTGATAACATAGATGACGTCACCGATCGACGCGAGACGATGCGACAAATCCTAGAGAGCCATATCCGGAATACGGAGCAAGAGCGGAGAGACGTCAATGCCGCAGCTGAAGCTCTGCAGCTGAGCATCGATGATACGTTTGCAAAAAAACAGCGGGAATTGGAGGAACAGAAGCAGAATATGAAAGCGGAAGTCCGGGTTCTTCAAGCGCACTGCAACGAAAAGCTAGACACCATCAAGACAATCGCGAGGAAGATGTCAGCCCAGCTGTCAACCTCGGTGGATTTTCTGGCTCGAGGAAGCCGCGGGGGTCTGGAAGGAGACTGCCGAACGTCA
>OZ022576.1:789837-977337 GCA_963669155.1 Arbacia lixula
AACATATTTGCACGCCTGCGGAGCGTGTTTTGCTGTATACATACAGGACGTGGTGACCCCAGCGACAAGATACTGACATTGGGGACACCGCGGTGAGGGCGATATACACTTCTCCAGGTGAAACATCACAATCAAAGTCGAATGCTTCTCTCGCCCCCTCCCCCTTCATTCTTTGTGATGATCGTAATGATGGATGTATGTTTACATCATGTATGTTTATTTACGTCCTGTTTACCGTATTATACTGTCAGACAATATTTTTAATTTATATTCAACTGCATTTTACAATATCTTGCTGCAGTCAATATGTGTGGTGTGCTATTGTGAGTTATGATCCATTTGTATGTACACAGGAGTAAATTGGTACAGTGTATAATGTACCAATTGTGTCATTCCAATTTGTCTTGTTAGTGGTCAAAATGAGAAATTATCGCAATCACAACAGTCATGACGGTGGAACTAGGGCTTTAGCAATGAAACCATGAACCATTTCCATTATCCAATCAGAGTAGAGAAGTCGTACTAGGTTTGCAAGTCGCCGTGGGAAGCGGGGAATCCCCCTCCTGGGTTTCCCCGCTGACTGAATGCCAACGTACGTTATAGCGTATGTCATAAAAACACACTGGCACCAGTCATGAATAACCACAGAGAGTACGGGCGTACATGCCAGGTATCTCTGTAGTGTCACAGTGTTTGTATTATTGTTTATATTCTATCCGACACGGTGTTCTAACACACACGGGATGCTATGAGCACGTCGTTATTTTATCATCAGATCATTAAGTAGCACACACAAGTACTTCCTGTAATGGACATGAAAGGGTCCTGGTCCCTTGTTAGTGTGATGATATGTTTTGTGTGTGATTATATTATTCAGTATTGTATTGGCTACAGGAAGAACCATGATTTTGAAGTGATGTATTCCTGTACCTGAATAAAAGTGTGATTATTTATGCTAACGACGATTAACAAAATGGAAGCTTTTCTGATACACGTATGAATTAAGTTATACGAACAGAAACACAAATAGTATCAGCTTTATGTTGCATGGTGCACAAGGTCTTTGATTTAAATATCTGCACTAGAAGATCTTCTTTGTTAGCAATGCACAACAAATATGTTTAAGCATTTTCCATCGTATCCCTATTTGTAATTTATTCCATAAATCATAATATGACATGATTTGAGTGTTAATGTATCTGGAATCTGCAGCCACAGCCATGGACCTTATTATTTGTAGATTGCTTTTTTTTCAGCGAATTTACTCAAAGTGACAGTACATTGATGAGTACATAATCAAACTTGGGCTCATTATGTACAGGTCTTAATAAGAAACATTTTTATAAAGGGGAACGCAACTTAAAGATAAGTGACCTTTCTATAAAGTTAAAAACCTTTTGACGTTTATGACAAATTATTAAAAATCGGTTTCAATTCAAATCAAGCTGAAATTGAGTCATCATGGGATGTAAATTTTTGTAGAGACAAGTTTTGTGACATTTCATTGATCACTTTTCTTTATGTAATCCTTGGAATATTAAATTAGCTTTTCACTTTTGGACAAACTTGGATCTCAAAATGTGTGGGAATGAGATAATTAATTCAGAACATAGCAATGTGTATCATTTTGTATCACACCTGTTAATCCATTAGCACCTGCCATCACAGTGTCATTGATGATGCATGATGCTTCTGGCAGAAAAGTAGTTGCAGGTTGCCATGATGAACATTGATCATTGTTGTGTTCTGAATGAATTATCTGATACACACACATTTTCAGATCCAAATTTGTTCAAAAGTGAAAAACTCATGAAATATTCCAAGGATTATTACAAGAAAACTGATTGATGAAATGTCACATGTCAAATTTGATATACCTTGACTTTATTATGTGTCAATTTCAGCTTGATGTGATTTGAAACTGACCTTTCATTATTTTTCAAGTGTCAAATCTTTTTAACACCAAGTACTTCAGTGACGTGATAATCAACTTTTCCTCAGCACTTTTCCTAAGTACACAATCAATTACATGTACAAGGACGTGTGGTTTATGAGTTACACTGTTACATTATGAAACAGCCGAGTACAAAATACAATGTACATAATTATAGTCACATAGAGACATATTTAGAGTCATGAACACAACAGCTCAGTGTATAATGAGATGATTTTATAAATATATGTTTGAATACATAATAATAAAAATATTCATACTCTGTCTCTTCCAGAGCTTTAGTTCCCATTCACGGCACGATATTGTAATACTGTCTACGGTAATGAGAGTGTGGTTCAGTAAAGTTGACAAAGTTGGCAGATACGGAATCTGCGGGAAGGAGATAAAAATCAATGCTTGAGTGAAACCAGACAAGTTGTAGGCCGTAAGAGATGAGACTAAAAATTTGAAGTGATGATTTTCATCTAAGGGAAAGACGTCTTTCTATTTCTGTGGTACTTGTATATGATCTATCGGCCACATTTCTTGTCTGATTTTTTTTCTTCAAAATTGATTATTGGAGGTTTATTGGGGGGGGGGGGGGGTTGTCATTCTATGTAACAATAGTTTTTCAGTGACAGCGCCTTCATTTTTCCAACTTTATAGGATGCCATGTCATATTTCTGTTTTTTTCAGTTTGTCATAACAGTTACCACACAGAAGCAATATTAGAAGGTAAAGCGAAAATGGCCATCATTTTTGGTGGGGGGGGGGGGGGGGGGGGTAAATCGCGATGATGAATGATGAGGTGGGTTCGGGGGATTCATGTGCTAGTATGCAAATTAGATGTATATTTTACAAATAAACATTTCATTGAAGAAAGATGGTATAAAGGTCGAAGTTTTGTTAAATATGCCGATTAGTGTGATCAACAATATCACAATGTCATATTAAAACACTTTGAAAGGAATGTCTGGTTTCTCGCAATTTTTTTTCCAGTGCCTGTCTCAGATATTTCTTCTTGCATTCCGTCTAGTGAAACTTTCACCCTCCTTACGTTTATTTTTGTTCCCCTAATATGCATTTTTTCGCCTATTGAGACTGAATCACGAGGGACAATGAGTGAATACAGTAGCTCATACCTCACATTGATGTACACACAGACTGCATGGTTTGATATGGTCATTCGAAGATGATATGCCTCCACGAATCCGTGAAACAAACATCAAATGATTAACCCCGGCGAACAAGAACGAAGTGCAAAGAGTGTCCAGTATTCTCACAGTGCGTAGCACATCATTACATTGCATCAAAGGAATGCACTTAAATGTCTGAGCACAATGTAAATTATATATGCTTTATGTATCTTTGTCATATAGATGAATTATATTGAATATTTATAGATAAATGATCAATATAATTAACCACCCTCGTGCACCAAGGATTAATATATTGGCACATTGAGAACCATTTCTTCAGAGCGATACACATATAACTGCGCACAATTATGTTGGTATCATGATGACAAAAGGCAGCTTCGCTTCAGCATGTTCACCGCGAGTGCTTTGACGTTTATCAAACTTTGAACTTCCGCTGTGGGAAAACCCAGTGCTTTATTTGGCCCGCTCTTAACCTTGGTGCAAGCCTGAGCCGATCTTTTATGTACGCTGAAGATTTATTTCGTTCATGACTCACGATATCAATGTGACAATATTTAATGAACTTTTCATTGTGCAGTCTTGTGATCAGAATAGTATTTCATATTGCCCAACGCCATACCTAACTTAAAGGATCTGATATAACGATGAAGGTGCGGTGAATGCTTCGATTTCCTTCTCTTCGTGAGCTGGTATAGTTCGGTTCTGTGCATAATGGCGGAGAAGGGGTTGGAAAGCTTTAACTGCCCGCTGTGTTTGGACGTGTATGAGGAGGCTACCCTGCTCGTGTGTGGACACACGTTCTGTCGGACATGCCTCGTGCAGTACCATACATCCAGGCAGGATGATAATGAATCGATCTCGTGTCCGCTATGCCGCCGGGAGACTCAGTTGGGTAGCGACGGAGTCGCTGGCCTACTGGCAAACATTACGGTAAATGGTCTAGTGGAAGAATATAACAGTAGGTGCACCCCACTGCAAAAACTCTTCGAAGAATTCCCTAAATGTTCTGAGTGTCAAAAGAGCGGCAAAGGACTAGAAGACAAGGGTGACGCGGATGTTGCTGTAGTCTTCTGCCACGACTGCGGAAATTTCCTGTGTGGACCCTGCAGGGCTGCGCATGAGCGACTAGTTAGTGCTTTCCAGGATCATAGAGTCGTTCCGGTTAAAGACGTGCTGAGCGGGAAGGTCCAAACCACCAGCAATGTGGACAAATGCCCCCTACACCCTGCAGAGAACAGGGAATTCTACTGTGACAAATGTCGCGTGTTCGTCTGCCACAAATGTACGATCGTCAAGCACAACGTCCGTGAGCACGAGATCAGGGAACGCGATGACTTCGAGAAAGAAATCCGTGATAACATAGATGACGTCACCGATCGACGCGAGACGATGAGACAAATCCTAGAGAGCCATATCCGGAATACGGAGCAAGAGCGGAGAGACGTCAATGCCGCAGCTGAAGCTCTGCAGCTGAGCATCGATGATGCGTTTGCAAAAAAACAGCGGGAATTGAAGGAACAGAAGCAGAATATGAAAGCGGAAGTCCGGGTTCTTCAAGCGCACTGCAACGAAAAGCTAGACACCATCAAGACAATCGCGAGGAAGATGTCAGCCCAGCTGTCAACCTCGGTGGATTTTCTGGCTCGAGGAAGCCGCGGGGGTCTGGAAGGAGACTGCCGAACGTCATACGATAGGCTTTGTGGTGACGTGGATGAATTGTTCCAAAGGTGCGAAACATGGAGCACTGAGGCCGGGAATCGCTCAGGAGAAGTACGAAAGATAGCTGAGACGGTCAAATTTGAGGAGAGCCATAATCTTGATCTCCATATCGGAAACCTAGTCGGATTGCCATGGAAGTTGGACATGGTCAAGGCGATCATCCTGCCAGGCGATGAACCAATGAACGGCCTCTGTGTTGCATCCCCTGACTCCGTGCTGATCGCCTCCTATAGACCACAGTGTGTCTACAAAGTGACACTTGACGGGGAGCTCAGTACCTTCTGCAGCATGGTTAGTGAACAAATGTGTGACGTTACTGTCCTGAGTACCGGCACGGCGACTGTCTTAACTAAAGCAAGATTACGTCAATTTGATACATCAGGCGCACATGAAATCATGTTGACGGAATTTGAACTCGCCCCATCAAATAATTACAAGATGTTAGATTCTGACCGGGATGATAACATATATGTCAGCTACTCGGATGAGAAGGCGATCCACGTCTTCAAGCCGACGGGAGGTAAGCCAGCCAGAACGCTGAAGGTACGTGACACGCCCTATCAGGTCCACACCACTCGATGCGGACGCGTCGTCGTGCAATCCCTAACGGATGTGATAGTTCTGGATTCATCAGGGAAGGAGGTCACAACCATCAGCAAGGCTGGGTTCGAGCTCTACCCAGCGGTCGACCAGGACGACAATCTCTACATTGCATCCATCCAACACAGCCAAGGCATCGTGTCACTGGAGAGATACACCCTCAGCGGTGAGCATGTACGCACTATCGTGAAAGATTTCAAGATCAAGATTCCAAATCGACAGTGGTACTACCTAAAGTGTCCATCCAGGAACGACATGGTACTGTGTACGTCTGGAATGATGTATGTATTCAAGAATATGTTCATCTGAATTTGAATCAACAACTCCTGACATTTGGTTGATTTACAAATATCTCATCTTATCAAATGCATGTTTCATTTCCACACTGCAGCAGATATAAGCAAGTTCGAAGTTAATTTCTTGGAGGTGCATTGGCATTCTTTTCGAACTTTAGTTGCCAAGCTAAATCATTAATCGTAATCAATTATGCAATGACATGATGCCATGATTTTTATATAAATCGGAGAGTAAAGGAGTCCATGAGCTTGCATCCCGGAACCCTCAAATGAAATCGAAAAACATTACAAAATATATTGCAAAGATATTGACATCAGTTAAATCATTTTATACTACATGTACATACATTATGCTTATGTACAAACATAAACTGTCATACGTAAATGTATATAACAAGATATGATGAATATGCATGACTGTATTGATATATGTGTGTTTCCTGTATGTAAGGGTATGTTATTACATGATTTGTATATAGCAAGGGAAAACATGAACAAATGACATTGGCTTAAAAAGTGACAGTGTTGTTCAAGTTATGATGATGATGTGAGTCTCCTACTACACAATTCAACTCATTAGAAGGAGTGGAGCCACTGGACACAATAAGGAATGCACCAGAAGAAGATACTTGCAGTCATTGATATGAAATAACGTTTTCGTGGAGAAACAAATCATGCAGTGTGTAAATAAATGTTAACGTGTATAATGTGTCGCTATGTTGTGTATTAAACTTATCTTCTTGTACTAGCATTGACAAAAACGTGGCAAGAACTAAAGAACAACATACCTCTCTCTCTCTCTCTCTCTCTCTCTCTCTCTCTCTCTCTTCCTTTCTCTCTTTCTCTTCCCCTCTCTCTCTCTTTCCATCTCTCTTCCTTTCTCTGTCATTGCATCTCCGCATATTTCTTTTTGCCATTGGCCCCTGTCACCCATAATCCTTTCATTTGTTGCTACTTATTTTGAATAAAATCTTTGTACTATATATAGCTCATGTACTATCAATGTATGCATATGTATGAATCATACTTCCAGTCAATGTAGTTACATTTTTAATCCAAATGCAATCGACAGATAGCTGTAAAAAAAAAATAAGTGCTGATTGATGGTGAAGATTCTACTGCATAATTAAGATGCAAGCGACATGACATTCTTTTCACCGTGTTCAGAAACTTCACACATTGTGGCTTTAAAACATCAACGGAATGCTTGTCAATAAATAAATGCCATAGTTCGTAATTATTGGATCTTTGTAGCGCTTTGATTCTTATATCAATGACAGAATCCCTCAGTATTTCTTCCTTGTTCTTGAAAATAACGCATCTTATTAGATTAAATCCATGTACATAATTTACAAACTGTTTTGATGCATAAAACATTAATACTACATGTCATGCATTTTGGATTGTTCGGAATGCCTTTAACAGTTTATAGTAAAACAGAGATTATACCGAATCGATATCATTGTACGTTAGTAGACTTGGTACGTAGCAATGGCGGTATACAGGGTTTGTAGATAATGTAATATAAAGAAAGAACTAGGGAGATTATGCCATGGTTACTGTGTTCACACGCTATGGACTGATGAATAGTAGAGGTATAGATTACGGATCCCGTAATCATGGTAAATCAGCCTCGTTCGATTTCAATAACTATATCACTATGAAACGATTTCATCACGTGATCCTGCTTTTTTCATGATACCGATACCGTCATCCTGACCGATACTACCCTTGGCTTTTTCAGGAGAGTTTATTTCATAGTCTGCTTCGTGCTGAGAGCACACGGCCTCTTCTGAGAATCAAACAGAGTCAGATGTGTGCAATTTGTTTTTGTTCTGAAACTTGTCTATGAAGACGTCATAGTTGCATCCTAATTGAAAACGAAAAATTATTTATATATATTTTTTAACTTTATTACTTTAGTATTTGACGATGCTGAGTTCGGAGCGAGAAATTAAGAACATCTATTTTATCATATATATATATATTGTGGATCCGCTGTCAGATGGTTGTCTTCTGGGGCATATATGGATTAGTATTAGAAACTATTATGTACTTATAACCTTATTTCTTTCTGAACTTCACTAAGCGTACACTTACGAATTATTAATGCAATCGAACATATTGCATAGCAAATTTAGCTGAGATGAATTTTCTTTTGTGGGAAGGGAAATATAATCGTGATTTATTCTAGAACATAATAAACAGCCATGGAACGCAGTTTCAATGCAGTGATTGCATGGTTCTTGACATACTTGAGTTATTTGTGTTGAGACACGTAAAGAGAATATAGAGAGAAGGAGGAAGAGAGAAGGAGGAAGGCGTGGGTAAGATGGAGGACGGAAGAGCACAGAGCGATGGCGGGCGGGGCGGGGTATATGGAGAAGGGGGAATAGCGAGCAATAATGGGAGGTGGGAGAAGGTGAAGGGGATATTGAGAGAGATTGGAATGGAGATGGGGGTGGAGGTGAACGTGGTGAGGATTTTTTGAATGATTTTGTGTTTATGAGGAGAGAAAAAAGTTGGTATGCAAGAAAGATTTATGGGAGTACGAGTCCGAGGGAGAACAAGGAAGGTGAAAAATTGTGTGTGTGTGTGTGTGTGTGTGTGTGTGTGTGTGTGTGTGTGTGTGTGTGTGTGTGTGTAGGGGGTGGGTGGGGAGAATTGTTGAATGCGTTTGTATTTGAGAGGCGGACAGAGAGAGGAGAGAATAAGTAAAACAGTTGGGAGAAGGGGATAGAGCAGGGAAGAGAGGGAGAGAGAGAGAGAGAGAGAGAGATGAAAGCGGTGTGTGTGTGTGTGTGTGTGTGTGTGTGTGTGTGTGTGTGTGTGTGTGTGTGTGTGTGTAGGGGGTGGGTGGGGAGAATTGTTGAATGCGTTTGTATTTGAGAGGCGGACAGAGAGAGGAGAGAATAAGTAAAACAGTTGGGAGAAGGGGATAGAGCAGGGAAGAGAGGGAGAGAGAGAGAGAGAGAGAGAGATGAAAGCGGTGTGTGTGTGTGTGTGTGTGTGTGTGTGGGGGGGGGGTTATAGAATGCTTCTGTGTAAATTTGTGAGGGGAGGAGAGAGAGAGGTATGCAATATAAGGATAAGGTAAGGACCAAGGAAGAGAGAGTGAGATAGAGAGAGAGAGAGAGAGAGAGAGAGAGAGAGAGAGAGAGAGAGAGAGAGCGGGGGGGGGGGAGGGGGGGGGGTGCTTGAGAATTAGATGATTATCATGATTATAATGGGTGAAAGAGATCGGGAATTCCACAACCAGCTTGTGGAGGGGGGGGGGGGGGGGGGGGGTTAAGAGGAAGTGGATATTAAAGTGAGAATATGTTGGTGCGTGAGTTGCGTTGATTATTGCAGCCAACATATTTGCACGCCTGCGGAGCGTGTTTTGGTGTATACATGCAGGACGTGGTGACCCCAGCGACAAGATACTGACATTGGGGACACCGCGGTGAGGGCGATTTACACTTCTTCAGGTGAAACATCACAATCAAAGTCGAATGCTTCTCTCGCCCCCTCCCCCCCCCCCTTCATTCTTTGTGATGATCGTAATGATGGATGTATGTTTATATCATGTATGTTTATTTACGTCCTGTTTACCGTATTATACTGTCAGACAATATTTTTAATTTATATTCAACTGCATTTTACAATATCTTGCTGCAGTCAATATGTGTGGTGTGCTATTGTGAGTTATGATCCATTTGTATGTACACAGGAGTAAATTGGTACAGTGTATAATGTACCAATTGTGTCATTCCACTTTGTCTTGTTAGTGGTCAAAATGAGAAATTATCGCAATCACCACAGTCATGACAGTGGAACTAGGGCTTTAGCAATCAAACCATGAACCATTTCCATTATCCAATCAGAGTAGAGAAGTCGTACTAGGTTTGCAAGTCGCCGTGGGAAGCGGGGAATCCCCCTCCTGGGTTTCCCCGCTGACTGAATGCCAACGTACGTTATAGCGTATGTCATAAAAAAACACACTGGCACCAGTCATGAATAACCACAGAGAGTACGGACGTACATGCCAGGTATCTCTGTAGTGTCACAGTGTTTGTATTATTGTTTATATTCTATCTGACACGGTGTTCTAACACACACGGGACGCTATGAGCACGTCGTTATTTTATCATCAGATCATTAGTAGCACACACAAGTACTGCCTGTAATGGACATGAAAATGGTCCTGGTCCCTTGTTAGTGTGATGATATGTTTTGTGTGTGATTATATTATTCAGTATTGTATTGGCTACGGGAAGAACCATGATTTTGAACTGATGTATTCCTGTACCTGAATAAAAGTGTGATTATTTATGCTAACGACGATTTAACAAAATCGAAGCTTTTCTGGTACATGTATGAATTAAGAATTAAGAAACACAAATAGTATCAGCTTTATGTTGCATGGTGCACAAGGTCTTTGATTTAAATATCTGCCTAGAAGATCTTCTTCGTTAGCAATGTACAACAAATATGTTTAAGCATTTTCCATCGTATCCCTATTTGTAATTTATTCCATAAATCATAATATGACATGATTTGAGTGTTAATGTATCTGGAATCTGCAGCCACAGCCATGGACCTTATTATTTGTAGATTGCTTCTTTTTTCAGCGAATTTACTCAAAGTGACAGTACATTGATGAGTGCATAATCAAACTTGGGCTCATTATGTACAGGTTTTAATAAGAAACATTTTTTATTGAGGGAAACGCAACTGAAAGATAGGTGATCTTTCTATAAAAAAAAAACTGTTGACATTTATGACAAATTATTAAAAATCGGTTTCAATTCAAATCAAGCTGAAATTGAGTCATCATAAAGTCAAGGGATGCAAATTTTTGTAGAGACAAGTTTTGTGATATTTCATTGATTACTTTTCTTTATGTAATCCTTGGAATATTAAATTAGCTTTTCACTTTTGGACAAATTTGGATCTCAAAATGTGTGGGAATGAGATAATTAATTCAGAACATAGCAATGTGTATCATTTTATATCACACCTGTTAAACCACTAGCAACTGCCATCACAGTGTCATTGATAATGCATGATGCTTCTGGCAGAAAAGTAGTTGCAGGTCGCCATGATGCACATTGACCATTGTTGTGTTCTGAATTAATTATCTGATACACACACATTTTCAGATCCAAATTTGTTCAAAAGTGAAAAACTCATGAAATATTTCTAGGATTATTACAAGAAAAGTGATTGATGAAATGTCACATGTCAAATTTGACATCCTTTGACTTTATAATGTGTCAATTTCAGCTTGATGTGATTTGAAACTGACTTTTCATTATTTTTCAAGTGTCAATTTTTTTAACACCTAGTACTTCAGAGACGTGATAATTAACTTTTCCTCAGCGCTTTTTCTAAGTACACAATCAATTACATGTACAAGGACGTGTGGTATATGAGTTACACTGTTACATTATGAAACAGCCGAGTACAAAATACAATGTACATAATTATATTCACATAGAGACATATTTAGAGTCATGAACACAACAGCTCAGTGTATAATGAGATGATTTTATAAATATATGTTTGAATACATAATAATAAAAATATTCATACTCTGTCTCTTCCAGAGCTTTAGTTCCCATTCACGGCACGATATTGTAATACTGTCTACGGTAATGAGAGTGTGGCTCAGCAAAGTTGACAAAGTTGGCAGATACGGTATCTGTGGGAAGGAGATAAAAATAAAAAGTAGGCCGTAAGAGATGAGACTGAAAATTTGAAGTGATGTTTTTCTTTGATCCTTTTGCATTTATCATCAGAAATGTTGTGTTTGTGTTTATGTTGTTTATGTTTGTAAGTACGTGTGTGTGTGCGCGTGTGCGTGTGTGAGTTTGTTTGTGCGTCGATGGTGTGTACTTTTGTTTATGTATTTCTTAGACACTTTATATAGCTCATTCACCTATTGATGCTCTCACCTTGGACATAGAGAAAAAGTCAAGTATATCTAAATAGTATTATTAATACATGAATATATAGTATATCCACTACCTGTTATTGTATCCACCGAACAGAGTTCGGAGGATACTATGGATTTGGCCTTGTCGCGCTACCGCCGCCGTAGAGATTTTCTCGTGAGTGCTCTACTGGCTGCAGTCCTTTTCGGATCATCTTCAAATTTGGTATGAAGGTGTATTATGGTAAAATGAAGACGCCTATTGTTTTTGGTGGTGGCGCCCTCACTTGGTCCGTCTTTATACACAAAAAGGTACATTTTTTCAGGATCTGCTTGTGTGCACGATACTGGCCGCATTTCTCTAAGGATCTTTTTTTCTTCAAATTTGGTATGTAAGTGTATCATAGTCAACTCTAGACACCTATAACTTTTGGTGATGCTGCCCTCAATGTTCCGCATTTTTCAGTGTCTGTCAAAGGTCAACCTGATAGGTCTAAATTTGCAAAAAAGCTTATTTTTCAATTACTTTCTTGTTACCCAAATGATTTTATGGTGTATGGGTGGTCATTCTACATGTAGGCCACATAAGTATTCGGCGATGACGCCCTCACCGTTCAGACTTGGGTGCCATGTCACATTACCGGTACTTGTATATGATCTATCGGCCACATTTCTTGTCCGATTTTTTTTTTCAAAATTGCTTATTGGAGGTTTATTGGGGGGGGGGGGGGGGGGGGGGTCATTCTATGTAACAATAGTTTTTCAGTGACAGCGCCTTCATTTTTCCAACTTTATAGGATGCCATGTCATATTTCTGTTATTTTTTTTTTCAGTTCGTCATAACAGTTACCACACAGAAGCAATATTAGAAGGTAAAGCGAAAATGCCCATCATTTTTGGTGGTGTTAGGGGGGGGGGGGGGCGGGTTAATCGCGATGATGAATGATGCGGTGGGTTCGGAAGATACATGTGCTAGTATGCAAATTAGATGTATATTTCACAAATATACATTTCATTGAAGAAAGATAGTATAAAGGTCGAACTTTTGTTAAATATGCCGATTAGTGTGATCAACAATGTCACAATGTCATATTAAAACACTTTGAAAAAAATATCTGGTGCTCGCAATTTTTTTTTTTCCAATGCCTGTTTCAGATATTTCTTCTTGCATTCCGTCTAGTGAAACTTTCATCCTCCTTACGTTTATTTTTGTTCCCCTAATATGCATTTTTTCGCCTATTGAGACTGAATCACGAGGGATAATGAGTGAGTACAGTAGCTCATACCTCACATTGATGTACACACAGGCTGCATGGTTTGATATGGTCATTCGAAGATGATATGCCTCCACGAATTCGTAAAACAAACATCAAATGATTAACCCCGGCGAACAAGAACGAAGTGCAAAGAGTGTCCAGTATTCTCACAGTGCGTAGCACATCATTACATTGCATCAAGGAATGCACTGAAATGTCTGAGCACAATGTATATTATATATACTTTATGTATCTTTTGTCATATAGATGAATAATATTGATCATTTAGATCATGAAAAATAAGCTTCTTTTTCATGATCTAAATGATCAATATTATTAACCACCCTCGTGCACCAAGGATTAATATATTGGCACATTGAGAACCATTTCTTTAGATCGATACACGTATAACTGTGCGCAATTATGTTGTTATCATGATGACAAAAGGCAGCTTCGCTTCAGCATGTTCAATGCGAGTGCTTCAACAGACGTTTATCAAACTTTGAACTTCGATCGCTGTGGGAAAACCCAGTGCTTTATTTGGCCTGCTCTTAACCTTGGTGCAAGCCTGAGCCGATCTTTTATGTACGCTGAAGATTTATTTCGTTCATGACTCACGATATCAATGTGACTATATTTAATGAACATTTCATTGTGCAGTCTTGTGATCAGAATAGTTTATTGCCCAACGTCATACCGAACTTATATGATCTGATATTACGATGAAGGTGCGGTGAATGCTTCCATTTCCTTCTCTTCGTGAACTGGTATAGTTCGGTTCTGTGCATAATGGTGGAGAAGGGGTTGGAAAGCTTTAACTGCCCGCTGTGTTTGGACGTGTATGAGGAGGCTACCCTGCTCACATGTGGACACACGTTCTGTCGGACATGCCTCGTGCAGTACCATACATCCAGGCAGGATGATAATGAATCGATCTCGTGTCCATTATGCCGCCGGGAGACTCAGTTGGGTAGCGGCGGAGTCGCTGGCCTACCGGCAAACATTACGGTAAATGGTCTAGTGGAGGAATATAACAGTAGGTGCACCCCACTGCAAAAGCTCTTCGAAGAATTCCCTAAATGTTCTCAATGTGAAGCGAGCGGGAAGGGACAAGAAGGCAAGGGTGACGCGGATGTTGCTGTAGTCTTCTGCCACGACTGCGGAAATTTCCTGTGTGGACCCTGCAGGGCTGCACATGAGCGACTAGTCATCCCTTTCCAGGATCATAGAGTCGTTCCGGTTAAAGACGTGTTGAGTGGGAAGGTCCAAACCACCAGCAATGTGGACAAATGCCCCCTACACCCAGCAGAGAACAGAGAATTCTACTGTGACAAATGCCGCGTGTTCGTCTGTCACAAATGTACGATCGTCAAGCACAACGTCCGTGAGCACGAGATCAGGGAACGCGATGACTTCGAGAAAGAAATCCGTGATAACATAGATGACGTCACCGATCGACGCGAGACTATGAGACAAATCCTAGAGAGCCATATCCGGAATACGGAGCAAGAGCGGAGAGACGTCAATGCCGCAGCTGAAGCTCTGCAGCTGAGCATCGATGATGCGTTTGCAAAAAAACAGCGGGAATTGGAGGAACAGAAGCAGAATATGAAAGCGGAAGTCCGGGTTCTTCAAGCGCACTGCAACGAAAAGCTAGACACCATCAAGACAATCGCGAGGAAGATGTCAGCCCAGCTGTCAACCTCGGTGGATTTTCTGGCTCGAGGAAGCCGCGGGGGTCTGGAAGGAGACTGCCGAACGTCATACGATCAGCTTTGTGGTGACGTGGATGAATTGTTCCAAAGGTGCAAAACATGGAGCACTGAGGCCGAGAATCACTCAGGAGAAGTACGGAAGATCGTTGAGACGGTCAAATTTGAGGAGAGCCATAATCTTGATCTCCGTATCGGAAACCTAGTCGGATTGCCAGGGAAGGAGTGGGACATGGTCAAGGAGATCGTCCTTCCAGGCGATGAACCAATGGCCGGCCTCTGTGTTGCATCCCCTGACTCCGTGCTGATCGCCTCCTATAGACCACAGTGTGTCTACAAAGTGACACTTGACGGGGAGCTCACGACCTTCGGCAGCATGGTTAGTGAACAAATGTGTGACGTTACTGTCCTG
Source organism: Arbacia lixula (assembly GCA_963669155.1). Lineage (NCBI taxonomy): Eukaryota > Metazoa > Echinodermata > Echinoidea > Arbacioida > Arbaciidae > Arbacia > Arbacia lixula. Next base: position 804,843 of record OZ022576.1, read on the forward strand.
AGTACCGGCACGGCGACTGTCTTAACTGAAGCAAGATTACGTCAATTTGATACATCAGGCGCACATAAAATCATGTTGACGGAATTTGAACTCGCCCCATCGAGCAATTACAAGATGTTAGATTCTGACCGGAATGATAACATATATGTCAGCTACTGGGATGAGAAGGCGATCCACGTCTTCAAGCCGACAGGAGGTAAGCCAGCCAGAACGCTGAAGGTACGTGACACGCCCCATCAGGTCCACACCACTCGATGCGGGCTCATCGTCGTGCAATCCCTAACGGATGTGATAGTTCTGGATTCATCAGGGAAGGAGGTCACAACCATCAGCAAGGCTGGGTTCGAGCTCTACCCAGCGGTCGACCAGGACGACAATCTCTACATTGCATCCATCCAACCAAGCCAAGGCATCGTGTCACTGGAGAGATACACCCTCAGCGGTGAGCATGTGCGCACTATCGTGAAGGATTTCAAGATCAAGATTCCCGAACGAGGTTGGTACTACCTAAAGTGTCCATCCAAGAACGACATGGTACTGTGTACGTCTGGAATGATGTATGTATTGAAGAATATGTTCATCTGAATCTGAATCAACAACTCCTAACATTTGGTTGTTTTACAAATATCTCATCTTATCAAATGCATGTTTCATTTCCACACTGCAGCGGATGTAAGCAAGTTCGAAGTTAATTTTTTGGAGGTGCATTGACATTCTTTTCGAACTTTAGTTGCCAAGCTAAATCATTAATCGTAATCAATTATGCAATGACATGATGCCATGATTTTTATATAAATCGGAGAGTGAAGGAGTCCATGAGCTTGCATCCCGGAACCCTCAAATGAAATTGAAAAACATAAGAAATATTTCCAAGATATTGGTATCAATTAAATGATTTCATACTACATGCATTATACTCATGTACAAACATAAAATATCATACGTAAATGTATATTACAAGATATGGTGAGTATGCATGATTGTATTGATATATATGTGTTTCCTGTATGTAAGTGTATGTTATTACATGACTTGTATATAAGCAAAGGAAAACATGAACAAATGACAGTGGCTTAAAAAGTGACAGTGTTGTTCGAGTTATGATGATAATGTGAGTCTCCTACTACACAATTCAACTCATTAGAAGGAGTGGAGCCACTGGACACAATAAGGAATGCACCAGAAGAAGATACTTGCAGTCATTGATATGAAATTACGTTTTCGTGGAGAAACAAATCATGCAGTGTGTAAATAAAGTTTAACGTGTATAATGTGTCGCTATGTTGTGTATTAAACTTATCTTGTTGTACTAGCATCGACAAAAACGTGGCAAGAACTAAAGAACAACATGCCTCTCTCTCCCCCCCCCCTCTCTCCCTCTTTCTCTCTCCCTCTCTCTCTCTCTCTCTCTCTCTCTCTCTCTCTCTCTCTCTCTCTCTCTCGTTCTCTTCCTCTCTCTCTCTCTCTCTTTCCATCTCTCTTCCTATCTCTCTGCCTTTGCATCTCCGCATATTTCTTTTTTCCATTGGCTCCTGTCACCCATAATACTTTCATTTGTTACTACTTATTTTGAATAAAATTTTTGTACTATGATATAGCTCATGTATTATCAATGTATGCATATTTATGAATCATACTTCCAGTCTGATGAATAGTAGAGGTATAGATTACGGATCCCGTAATCATGGTAAATCAGCCTCGTTCGATGTCAATAACTATATAACTTAGAAACGATTCTATTACGCGATCCTGCTTTTTTCATGATACCGATACCGTCATCCTGACCGATACTACCCTTGGCCTTTTCAGGAGAGTTTATTTCACACAGCCTCTTCTTTAATAGAATCAAACAGAGTCAGATGTGTGCATACAATTTGGTTTTGTTCTGAAACTTGTCTATGAACATGATGAATACGTCATAGTTGCATCCTAATTGAAAACGAAAAATTATTTATATATTTTTTTTTCAACTTTATTACTTTGGCATGTTTGGTATTTGACAATGCTGAGTTCGGAGCGAGAAATTAAATCAACATCTATTTTATCATATATATATTGTGGATCCGCTGTCAGATGGTTGTCTTCTGGGGCATATATGGATTAGTATTAGAAAATATATGTAATTATAACTTTATTTCTTTCTAAACTTCACTAAGCGTACACTTACGAATCATTAATGCAATCGAACATATTGCACATCCAAATTAGCTGAGATGAATTTTCTTTTGTGGAAAGGGAAATGCAGAAATGTAATCGTGATTTATTCTAGAACATAATAAACAGCCATGGAACGCAGTTTCAATGCAGTGATTGCATGGTTCTTGACATACTTGAGTTATGCGAGTTGAGACACGTAAAGATAATATAGAGAGAAGGAGGAAGAGAGAAGGAGGAAGGCGTGGGTAAGATGGAGGACGGGAGAGCACAGAGCGATGCCGGGCGGGGCGGGGTATATGGAGAAGGGGGAATAGCGAGCAATAATGGGAGGTGGGAGAAGGTGAAGGGGATATTGAGAGAGATTGGAATGGAGATGGGGGTGGAGGTGAACGTGGTGAGGATTTTTTGAATGAATTTGTGTTTATGAGGAGAGAAAGAGAAGTTGGTATGCAAGAAAGATTTATGGGAGTACGAGTCCGTGGGAGAACAAGGAAGGTGAAAAATTGTGCGTGTGTGTGTGTGTGGTGTGTGTGTGTGTTCGTGTGTGTGTGTGTGTGTGTGTGTGTGTGTGCACAGAGGTGGTGGTGTGTGTGTGTGTTTGTGTGTGCGTGTGTGTGTGTGTATGTGTGTGTAGGGGGTGGGTGGGGAGACTTGTTGAATGCGTTTGTATTTGAGAGGCGGAAAGAGAGAGGAGAGAATAAGTAAAACAGTTGGGAGAAGGGGATAGAGCAGGGAGAGAGAGAGAGAGAGAGAGAGAGAGAGAGAGAGAGAGAGAGAGAGAGAGCGAGAGCGAGAGCGAGAGATATATATATGAAAGCGGGGGGGGGGTGGTGCAGAATGCTTCTGTGTATATTTGTGAGGGGAGGAGAGAGAGAGGTATGCAATATAAGGAGAAGGTAAGGACCAAGGAAGAGAGAGTGAGATAGAGAGATAGAGAGAGAGAGAGAGAGAGAGAGAGAGAGAGAGAGCGGGTGTGTGTGTGTGTGTGTGGGGGGGGGGGGGGGGTGGTGGTGCCTGAGAATTAGATGATTATAAGGGGTGAAAGAGATTGGGAATTCCGCAACGAGTTTGTATGTAATGCTAAATATGAGTTTGTATTTGTTTGTATTATCTATTATCTGCACCATTGGTTGATACGTTTGTTTCTGTACGTCATGTATGTGTGTCGTCTTTGTATTTTGCCTTGATATTTTTGAAATAGGTACACTACCTTCGAGGTTGTGTGGATATTAATCTTGCACGCATCCAGGTGGCAACGGACAAAAGAAAATAAATGCACGTTATGGAATGGGGGGGGGGGATCAACTTTAGAATATATATGCTGGTGCGTGAGTTGAGTTGATTAGTGATTAGGGGAGGGGAGGGGAGGGGAGGGGGCTGAAGAGGAAGTGGATATTAAAGTAAGAATATGTTGGTGCGTGAGTTGAGTTGATTAGTGATTATGGGAGGGGAGGGGGGGGGGGGGCTGAAGAGGAAGTGGATATTAAAGTAAGAATATGTTGGTGCGTGAGTTGCGTTGATTAGTGCACCCAACATATTTGCACGCCTGCGGAGCGTGTTTTGATGTATACATGCAGGACGTGGTGACCCCAGCGACAAGATACTGACATTGGGGACACCGCGGTGATGGCGATATACACTTCTCCAGGTGAAACGTCACAATCAAAACCTGTATACCAATGCTTCTCTCGCCCCCCTCCCCCCCCCCCCCCTTTCATTCTTTGTGATGATCGTAATGATGGATGTATGTTTATATGATGTATGTTTATTTACGTATTTACGTGTTTATCGTATTATACTGTCAGACAATATCTTACATTTATATTCAACTGCATTTTACAATATCTGGTTGCAGTCAACAATATGGTGTGCTATTGTGAGTTATGATCCATTCGCATGTACATAGGAGTAAATTGGTACAATGATATTATGTCATTCCACTTTGTCTTGTTACTGGTCAAAATGAGAAATTATCGCAATCACGACAGTCCTGACGGTGGAACTAGGGCTTTAACAATCAAACCATGAACCATTTTCCATTATCCAATCAGAATAGAGAAGTCGTACTAGGTTTGCAAGTCGCCGTGGGAAGCGGGGAATCCCCCTCCTGGGTTTCCCCGCTGACTGAATGCCAACGTACGTTATAGCGTATGTCATAAAAAAAAACACACTGGCACCAGTCATGAATAACCACAGAGAGTACGGGCGTACATGCCAGGTATCTCTGTAGTGTCACAGTGTTTGTATTATTGTTTATATTCTATCTGACACGGTGTTCTAATACACACGGGATGCTATGAGCACGTCGTTATTTTATCATCAGATCAGGAAGATGTGAGTTTTCTCGGATCGGACCTACTGACAAATTGCACTCTGGTCTTGAGGTACATCGTTATCGGTTGTAGTCAGTAGGCCTACTAGACTGCTGTTTCTTGGAAATATTTGAGCTTTAATTGTGAACGCTAACACAAGATTGGCCCACCTCAGATTTCATTATTTAATTTAGCCAATTAAGCACAATTTCTCACAATGTATATTATATTTCTTGATTGGGGCCTCGATCGCTTTAGTTCCTTTTCCGTATTTGTTCTTCGGATGTGTTTATATGTTATTTATTTCGAAATGAAAAAGTGACTTTATACAGGGCTATAGCCTCAGTAAATGTATGATAAATTACATAATGAAGGCTATAAACCAACTAGTTGTTTGTATAAGTGCTTTGAAGCAGGTGTGATACGTTAGCAAGCATGTACATCGAATCCATGAAGCTATGGAATTAGGCCTTCTTCCTAATACATCGTTATTTCAGTGACAATTGTTATAGAATAGACCTTTTGGCTGTACACCTACTATAACTGACATGATATCCTTTTAGACAACTTGTACATGCTGTACATGCTTTTGCAGTTTTCACACTGTGTACATGGTCTAGTGACGTAGGTCGATGGTATGCAAATGAGCAGGATGAATCCAAACACGAAAGTCATTGTAACAGAGCAAGACATGAATGTTTTTAAAAACCGCAGCGGTGTCACTGCCAGGGTTCACTATGCTACTTGCTGTCGATCGGGAGGTAGGTCTATGGTCGGCGTCGAAATGCACTTGTTTTGTCTGTCTGCATGCAATTAGGAGCTGACATTCGGCATCATGTCGACTGACAAGAAGGAGACACCAGAGACACTAATAAGAGTGAAAAATGTGCCAGGAACTATCACCAAAACTAGGCGTGACTACGTTGACATGACTATAACTCATCCAAAACTGGGTGAAAGTACAATGGTCGTTCGCTTCGATGATCTTGACTCGCTCAAGAAATCAACGGGCATGCTGGTGGAAAATATGTGCGAATTTTTGTGTATTTCCGATAGAGTATTGGTTGATACCTCGCAGGGAAAAAAGCGATTGTCAGTTTCTCACCTTCGATTGCTACGCGCACCACGACCGAGCTGTAGTCCGCAGATCAACACGTACCTCGATGAGCCTAAACGACGTCGCAAGTTCCCGAACTCTCATGTTCCCGCGACGCGTACGGGCGAGATCGTCGCCCTGGTCAGCGACGCCCTGGGAAGGTGGTGCAAGGTCCCCACTGAGCACCTCGTCAGCGAATTCGTTGGCGAGCGACGGTACGATCCCGGCGGGGTATTTCAGATGTATCTGAAGTCGGCAAAGGCACTGAGAAGCTTCGTTCGCAGCGTACCGGATTACTTCGACATCGACAATGAGGACCGGGTGTGTGCCTACGAAGGCTTCAACGCACACCAATTCACTGAGGCATTCAGAAAGCGGTGTACGGTACGTTTCAGAGAAATATTGACAAAGTGTTGATTTAATTCGTAATCATATCCAATTGTTTGTCATTTTATCGTAAATTATTTGAACATGAATGGTGACGTTATTTACAACACTCAAATCTATACATTTTTTCTATACATCTATACATCAAACATTTTTTTTATTAAATCGATGCTGATGACGATGTTGATGATACTATTACTCACATAGTACTGTTAACTCCAACTCCTACCTGTACTTCTCCTGATACCGCCTCTATACAACTGCTAACATTAATCCTATTATTACTACGTCTTATACTTCAAACACTAGTACTTCAACAATTAGAACTACGACGACGACGATGATGACGATGACGATGACTACTACCTCTACAACTACCGCCACTCCTCATATTACCACTACCATGACTGCTACCTTTACTACTTATTGTACTACTGCTACTGCTACTACTACTACTACTACTACTACTACTACTACTACTACTACTACTCCTACAACTAATACTACTTCTACTACTTCTACTACTAGTACTTTTTCTACTACTATTACTACGTACTATACGAGTTTCTATGATATTTTTTGTCTAGTAATGTGATAATTATCAATTACGAGTGCACCAAATTGTCAAACTAACGGTTGTAAGCACTGACCCACTGTTTGAAAAGTGACAGCTGCCTTGAGTATCACTTTTTCTAGTATGATGTTAGTGTCATGTAATTATAATTATGATTATTAGGATAACTCATTATAGGAGTGCATATTTTGATTACACCGTTTTCGGGGTTGTATGCATTGTATCACATACAAGTTTAAAATGCATGTTTTTTTCCTTCAAATTATCATAAATAATATGATAATTGATCTAGCATGTCGATACGTTTTTGTAGTACAATATCGATGATTTGCAACAACGTCCCATGAGACGCCCCGTCCAGACCAAACGGGTCACCATGTCTCAATTTCTTTCTTAAAGACATACATGTAGCAATAGATATGGGCAGCGAAACTTGATTGCACAATCTTGCCTTCGTTGGGCTATTCATGTGTAGCGGATATTGCAATCTCATGTTGTGCTGTTCATGACAGGAAGGTCGCAAGTTCGAAATACAAGAATGTCCTGATCAAAACATAGTACGAACATCGGCACATGATACTAAGAACACTTTATCTACTACTAGTACTTCAACTACTACTACTTCTACTACTACTACTACTACTACTACTACTACTACTACTACTACTGCTGCTGCTGCTGCTGCTACTGCTATTACTACTACTACTTCTACTACTACTACTACTACTACTACTACTACTACTACTACTACTTCTTCTACTACTACTACTTCTTCTTCTTCTTCTTCTTCTTCTTCTTCTTCTACTACTACTACTACTTCTTCTTCTTCTTCTTCTTCTTCTTCTTCTTCTTCTTCTTCTTCTTCTTCTTCTTCTTCTTCTTCTACTACTACTACTACTACTACTACTACTACTACTACTACTACTACTTCTACCACTACACCTTCTACTACAGTACTACTACCACTATACTATACACGACTATCATTCCCTTCTTCTATTTCTACTACTAATTTGTCTATTATTGCAAACGGCTGCGTTAGGGTGAAAGAATATTGCGCAATCCTGCCTACTTTGTGCAGCGGAAGTTGCAATCCCTGTATGGAAAGGAGATCAGGATTTCGAAATCCTACAATTTTTTGACAGCACTTGGGTAAGGACATGGCGGTATATAACCAGAGAGGTGGCAGAGACCATGGCTCGTATGTTAATACATTGACGAGATAGAGATGGGGAGGGGGCGAGCGAGAGAGAGAGACAGAGAGAGAGAGAGAGAGAGAGGGAGGGAGAGAGACAGAGAGAGGGGGATAGAGTGAGTGAGTGAGAGAGAGAGAGAGATAGAGAGAGAGGGGGGGGGAGAGGATAGAAGGAGTGAGAGAGAGAGAGAGGGGGGGGGAGGGAGGGAGTAAGAGAGGAGGTGGGGAGGGGGGAGGGAGAGGGTGGAGAATGTGAGAGAGAGAGCGAGGGAGAGAGAGATGGATGAAAAAAAAACACGCTGGATGAGGAGAGCATAGAGAGGGAAAGCAAAAGAAGACGGGAGAGGTAAAACAACTCCCTCCTTATTCATGTTATTTGTGATAATGTCCATTGGAAGTGTATGTGGTTCACATCTCGCTGTCTGATTGGAGTAGGCATATTCCTGTTTTTACATAAAATTGAATGTCACAACCAACATTTCTTCAAATGATCTGCGGTGAAGGGTGTGTTTGTGGGTGTGAATGCAGTCACATATTTTTTTTGCATGATAATCTATATTATCATTTCAAATCGATGGTCGAGTTGAACTATTAAGGGCGTCACTGTAAAAAAAAACACCTGTTCTCTGTTGCTTTTCTCAAAAAGTTGTAAGGGATAGCTAAAAAAAAATCAGTCGTTTTTGCTCTTTCCGAAATCTTGCGAGTGTGTTGGAGGCAATCATCATGATCATTGTCAAAATGATATTTCAAGCTGTGTATTCAGTTAACAGTGTTTGCTTGCAGCTGAGATATTTTAATCAAAAGCCTTGTTTATTTTTGTTTGCTAATATCTGCTATGCTCACGGAAGTATTGATGCCATTAACATAACTGGATAAGCGAACCGAGAGCTCCGCATGTACTTACGTGAAACCTGCTGTTGTTTTATCCAGGACTTCCCCCTGCAAGGCCGACTGTACAGCATGGACCAGGTGCGCATCATCCCGAGCGTGCGGGACGCCTTCAGCTTGCTGCGACCCATGCTGAGGAGGGCTGAAGCGAGCTGGGCACAGGGTCGAGGCAACGCCCTAGTCATCGGGCTGGACTGCGAGGGGTGTAATCTGGGTAAGGAACAGACAATGCTTGCAGCGATAGTTTGATAAGGAGGGGTTGGCGATTTGTGTTCACCGCCTTCCCCCACCGCTCATCCTCCCGATGTGTTCGATCTAAATATTCAATCATTGTCAACGGAACAGCAAATACATGTATAAACATTACTGTGTCCCTCCATTGGTCAGAGTAGTACAGCTAGAGCGGAAGGTCCCCATGGAAACGGGTTGATGTTGTCCGGAGATTCGGGTTTCTTAAAGTACGAGCTGCATTCCATTTATTGGAAGGGGGAGGGGGGGGGGGGCAGAAGACATGAGCTATCATGAACCTTATCCAGAATATATGTTCAATATTTTGTTGAATAGGGCTAGTCTGTAGAACGTACGTGCAAGTTCTGCCCACGCCTGGTGGCATACCCTTCTTTTTCACTTTGGAGATATCAGATGCGTCTTCTTTTCTTTCTCGGTTGACAGGTAAGACGGGGCGGCTGACCCTGGTCCAGCTCTCGACCGTCGAGGGGTTGGTGTTCCTCTTCGATGTGGTGCGATGCCCCCAAATCATCCAAGACGGCCTTCTTAAGGAGGTCCTAGAGAGCCCCGCCGTAATTAAGGTATGCCCCCTCCACGCCCCTCCCCCCTCTCTCTCTCTATCTCCCCACCTCCCCCCTCTCTCTCTCTCTCTCTCTTCCATATAATTGTTCATGCATAGTTTCATCGAATGTTTGAACCTTATTGTATACAACGTGATAAGTTAAGGATTGACAATGTAATTTCATCGCCATATGTGATCTCTTTAAAATGTAGATCTCCCACCTCAAATCGTTAAAGATTGTCCGTCCCTTTTGCAAGCTTAGAATTTGAAATCGTCTATCACGATCGTAAATTGAAGAAAGTGTGATTCAAGACCATTTCTAAGAATATAGCATGTTGAAGCTTTCTGTATATGTAAAAAATTTCAGCCGTTAAATTTCAAACCGACTTTTTTCGTACTACGAAAAAAGTATTAGTCTTTGTTACAGTATCTATGTGGTTATTATGCGTGTGTGAAATCCTAATTTTATGAGTAACTACCAAACTTTGGAGATGATTCCTTCCATAGAACATTTTTTTTCATAATGCGTTTTATGATTTAATAAACAGATTAATCAATAAAGCAGATATTTCAACACAAACTGCTAAGAGCCTGAAGTAAAGACTATTAATCAGACGTTGTTTACGTGCATTATTTGAATTTTACACTACGTATCAGTTTCAAATTGTGAATATAGAGCTTGCTAACACTTCTCCATATGTTTTGCCAATGTTTCGATGGTTTTGTGGTGATCTGAAAAAGGGACGGGCTGTCTTTAAGGATTGACAATGTAATTTCATCGCCATATGTGATCTCTTTAAAATGTAGATCTCCCACCTCAAATCGTTAAAGCTGGATAATTTGTGCTTTGACAATGTATGTAAGCCGTTATTTACTTACTTATTTGATCTAATAGGTGATTCACGATTGTCGACAAGATGCTGCGGCTCTCTATCATCAATATGGAGTGAGGCTCACCAACATCTTTGATACTTCTGTAAGTTATTTGTATACGCAATATCAATCAATTACATCGATCCAGGAATAAAGCACCCAACTGTATCAATTCTAAGTGAAATTTAACAGTGCAAGCTACACTATAAATTCAGAATCACGACATGGCTTAAGCGAGTTTTGTTTTTATATTAAATCGTGCTTGTAGATCCACATGCTTGTGTTATTCGTTATTTCCGCTTAGTGAATCGACGAAATCCGAGGGGATGTGTTTGACTTACAACACAGACTTGAAGAAAAACACACAGAGGTCAACAAGCTAAGTGAAACGGTAAAAAAACAGCATCTGGAAATTGCTGCTCTACAGAATTCCGTTAATGCAATGGAGCAATACTCCAGACGGACTAGTATCCGAATCTTCGGCGTGCTCGAAAAGCCGGGAGAGAGCACAGACTCAATCGCCGTTGACATCGTCAAAGAAAGATTGGGGGTGACCATCGATCTGGAGAAGGATGTCGACCGGAGTCATCGGACTGGGAAGATGCCTGATCCAGCGACTGCTTCATCCTCCAAGGATACTCAATCGCGAGCGCGGTCTATCATCGTGAAGCTGACTAGTTATAGAAAAAAGAGAGAAATCATCCTCAATAGGAGGAAACTGAAAGGGACAGGCGTGTCCATTGTGGAAGACCTTACTCCTCGCAACCAAGCATTACTAGCGAAAGCAAGAAACTCGGAAAAGGTGAACTCGGCATGGTCGAGCGATGGGCGCATTATCGCACTTATACCCGCCTCCGGAGGACGAACAATCACAAGACTAATAAGAAATGAGGAAGATTTAAACAAACTTTAAACAACTTTGTTGATAGTTAAGGAGTGCCTTCCTCTCTGACTTTGTCCCGATTGTAGGCCTATATGGTGATAAACTGAAATCTGAAACTGATTAATGTACTACTCTTCCCTGTTTGGGAACTTTTTGTATTTGTTTTGTATTTTAAGTGATTTTCTACAATAGTTACTTTTCAATGTCATGATGTTTATGGTATATCATACATTTGTCAATTTCTTCTCTGTATCCCTGTTTTCTTTCCTCTCTGTACTCTTTCTAAGTTCTTGCATTTGGAGAATACTCCTAATTGTACAAACGACTAGACAACACTTCGATGTCGGGTTGTAATATGCAAAGCCATGATACCGTTAGTTCACCTCTTGTTCTACACACTGTAGTCTGTACTATATGTTTGTCGTCATATACGACACCTATTGAACACATCAGTGTTACTGCCTGTAATAACTACATATGTATTTTGTGTATGGGTGATATATTCCCTTTTAATCATTTTGATAGACATGACGATTATGTACAAGCCATTGGTTCCTTTTTCTATGATTCAGTTGTTGTTCCTACCACTGTTAATAAATCGTGCAATAATGTTGAAAATATGCGTAATTTACAGGAGTTTGTCTCTGAAAATGGAAATTCAAGTGACATGTACATGTCTGAGGATTTTAATTCCAAACTTTGTCATGGTGACGTACAACATAATCTTTCATTGCTTCATATCAATTGCCGAAGTATCTCTAAAAATTTTGAGAATTTGGATACATATCTGGATACCCTAAAACACAAATTTAGTATTATTGGTTTAACCGAAACATGGCTTACAGACAGTTCTTTGTTAGATCTCTACAATATCTGTGACTATGATTTTGTTAGTAACCCAAGAACTGTAAAGCGAGGTGGAGGAACTGGTTTTTACATTCACAAATCTCTGTCTTTTAACATAAGAAATGATTTAACACTTGTTCATAATTCAATTGAAAGTATGTTCATCGAGATTCCATGTAAAGGTAAAAATAAGAATAAACTTATTGGAGTAATTTATCGCCCACCTTGCCAATCCATAGTTAATTTTCAAAATGAATTGAAGATTCTTTTGAATAGAATGAATACCAGGTCATACGATTGTTTTATCATGGGTGATTTCAACTTAAATATGCTTAAAATTACCCAAGATAACAATGTTGATATGTTTGTGAACCTATTGTTCAGCCAATCGTTTCAACCATTAATAGACCAACCTACCCGTATCACAACCTCATCTGCCAATCTGTTAGACAACATATTTATAAACGTAGATGATAGAATTATCTCTGGAATTCTAATTACAGACATTAGTGATCACTTGCCCATTTTTGCAATTCTTGGAACACGTACAATGACTAAACAAAAAACAGTATATTCCTTTAAAAAGCGTTTAATTAATGATGATACCTTGTATTCGTTCTATTCAAAACTGAACAATATTCAATGGAATGTACCTAATAATGCAGATATAAATATTACGTATAATGTATTTTTTGATAAGTTTACCAAGATTTATGAAAACTGTTTTCCAGTAAAAACAATCACATATCGAAACAAGTGCAACAGAAAACCGTGGATGAATCGTAAGTTATTAAAATTATGCCGTAAACGACACAAGTTATACAAAAAATATGTAAAGCATCCAACCTCGTATAAAGAACGAAATTATAAAAGATATCGAAACTTTGTAACAATGAAATTAAGGCAAGCAAAGTCTGAATATTATTTTCACAAATTTAATAGTATAAAGCATAGCATAAAATCTACTTGGAAATTGATAAACGATATATTGCAGAAAAAATCTGGAAAATCTAATCATATTGAATCACTTTTAGTTCATAATGAGGTTATAACAGATAAACATGAAATTGCAGACGCGTTTAATGATTTTTTTGTGAATGTTGGCCATAGAATCAATGACCTAGTCAGAAGCCCACATGTCAAATTTGAATCTTACCTAAGCAGTCCGAATACACACTCTATATATTTTAAGCCCATTGAATGCCGAGAAATATTGGATATTGTTGCAACTATGAAAAACAATACTAGTGCAGGAATAGACTCAATTAGTATTACTGTTGTTAAAAAAATAATTTCATTAATTTGTGCACCACTTTGTCAAATATTCAATTTGAGTTTGTCTACTGGTAGGATCCCAATACAACTAAAAACAGCACGTGTTACCCCTGTTCACAAAAAAGGTCATACGAATGATCTAAATAATTATAGACCAATCTCTGTACTTTCAATTTTTTCAAAAATACTAGAAAGATGTATATTTAACAGAATGATGTCATTTATAGATAAGCATAATATATTATTTAATAGTCAATATGGTTTTAGACAAGGGCACTCCACATCTAATGCAATTTTGGAACTTATACACTATGTTAATAAAGCCTTTGACTCCAAAAAGTGTACACTTGCTGTTTTTATTGATTTAACAAAAGCTTTTGATGTTATAAATCACTCGATATTAATATCTAAATTAAGTCACTATGGTGTAAGAGGCTTGCCCTTAGAATGGTTCATTAATTATTTGCATGAGCGTGAACAAATTACATTTGTAAACGGATGTCAATCTGAACCTAAATGTATTACATGTGGAGTGCCCCAGGGCTCTATACTGGGACCACTTCTTTTTCTCATATATATAAATGACCTGCCCATGAGTGCTCCACTACTTAACTTTTTACTATTTGCAGATGATACAAGTATTTATCTATCTGGTAAAAATATGACGTCATTGTATCAAACAGTAAACTCCGAACTTGAATCTATTAATGAATGGATGTCTGCAAATTATCTCATCCTTAATGTTAACAAAACAAAATGTATGTTGTTTAGTACTGTAAGCAGAAATACCAATTTATCATTAACGTATTCAAACAAGAATATTGAAATGGTTCATAATGTAAAGTTTTTGGGAATTAATATCAACGAAAAATTATCATGGAACTATCATATATCTCAACTGTGTAATACTATTGCCAGGAATGTAGGTGTCTTAAGTAAATTACAATTTCTTCCTGAGAATGTTTTAAAGATGTTATATCATACTCTTATATCATCACATTTGAATTATTGTCTTTCAATCTGGGGTCTCACAAGTAAATGTAATATTGCCCGTATCCATGTGTTACAGAAAAAAGCTATGCGAATAATTTCCCATTCTCCATATACATCCCATGCTGCTCCTCTTTTTGTCAAGTTGAATATACTTCCGATATATGATATGATCTCACTACAAATAGGTGTTTTTATGTTCAATTGCTATAAAGATTTATTACCTTTACCATTTAAAGGCTATTTCCAATTGAACTGTCACATCCACTCATACAATACACGAAACGCAAATAATTTTCATACCCCTCTAGCACAAACCTGTTCAACAAAAAGAAGTATTTTTTACTTTGGACCAATACTTTGGAATGACTTACCATTATCAATGAAGCAAGCCAATAGTGCAAATTATTTCAAATTCTTACTAAAACGGTACCTACCATTGAAAAACATTCTTTACATTCTCCTTTATTCCCATTAATAAAACTATAACCCCCCTTCCTCCTTTTCCTCTTCTCCCCTTCCTCATTACCAAGGTATATTTTGTATGCTTGTATTTTTTTATATTTCTTTGTATGTTTTGTTAAGTTATGTAGTTAACTGTGACTCGTGTGCTTATATGTGCAATGGAACCATACCAACAAGCCTGCGTGCTTATTTTGGTTCCCCCACAAACTTGTGAATCTACAACATTATGCAGTTTTTTACATCTTGTTTTTTAAAGTGGAATAAATTGAATTGAATTGAATTGAATTATGAACCATTTTATTAAGCATCGTGAAGTGTAGACGTCATTGGTGTCCTTGATAAGGACTCATAGGCCTACAATCTATAGAATGAATTAATTTATGAGCTGGTTGATAATTACATGGGAAGAGACAGATATCATGGACCTTGTCCAAATAAACCGTTTTAAATGGTTTGAAATGTGAATTCAAGAATTGTTACGTTCCTCAAAAAGTCTAAATAGCGACATGAGAGGACTTGTGATCTATATATTTGAAGATAAAGAAGCTACTCCCTGGATAACAAAGCATGGAAAAAGACACGGTATACAAGCCCTGGCGCACCAAGATGTACTCAGACGAGACAGGACTCGGCCAGTGCAAGACCATCGAGTAGGCCCATGGGGAGCCATTGTGGATAAAGAACACCACTCGAACCTTTTCCTTGGTTAGTTGACAAAAAACGGGGTGGTATTCTGAAAAAGTTTTAACTTAAGTTCTAACTTAAGTTTTAACTTAATTCCCCTACAATCCATAGCAATGATTGGCCTATTAGAAACAGTATATGACGTCAGCCATTTTTCAAAATACCAGCCAACTTAGCTAAGATAGTTTATCTCAGAAGACCACCGCTAAACTATTACCACCGTATCTGGTCCACAGGTGGCCTACATGGTCCTCCAGGACCAGTGTCAGGTGAGCTGGTCTAAGACCAGGCCCCGCATCAGCTTCAAGAACCTGTGCGAACTGGTGGGAGAGGACGCGAGCCATAAGACCAAGGCCATCACAAAGAAGATGCGCTACGTGCCAGACTTCTGGGCCCGGCGGCCGCTGAGGGCGGGCATGATCAACTACGCGGCTGCAGATGTCTACTTGCTGCTCCCTAACCTCTACAATGCACTGGTCAGGTAAGGGTAATCACGGGGGCTTACAACTCGATATTTCGAAGGTTCATTATTCTGAACGTTTGATTCCTACGAAGGTCTATTATTCGTACGGTTTGGTATTCCGAAGGTTCCATGTCATTGTGCATACATGAAAAAGAAGTCGTTGATCAGAAAACAAGAACTACACATTTGTTTAAATCTAAAATGATAATGGTTGAATTATAAAACGGCGATACGATTAAAGTGTTTACATGATCTATATTTTAGAATTTTAGGATCCATCGAAAAGTAACAACTTCCAGTTCACTTTGAGATGCACAAAAAAGAGTTTGGCGAACTTCAGAAGTTTTTGAAAGGAAAGAAGAGGGTTGATTGGGAAAGAAAGAAGGGCTCGGTATGCAGCAAGCTGATAAGACTTGATTGTTCCTCCCTTGTACATGTTGCACACAGCTTGATCCACCCCAACTGGTGGAACCTGTTCCAGCTCAGGTGCAGAGACACTCTGCAGCAACAGATGGACGAAACAGGAGGAACATAGACCACGCTCATACCAGACCACGCCCACATTAGACCACGCCCACGCTCACACCAGACAAAGTCCTTACCAGGACACGCCCACACTAGCATGAACAGTGCAATAGTCTTAAGTGCAAGTACCCTCTACTGGAGCAGATGGATGACAATGGAGAAATAGATACCACGTCCACACCCCCACTCACATCAAACCGCGCCCACATCCTCACCGGACCACGCCCGCTCCAGCATGCACACAGTGCAATAGGCTCGAGAGGTCCTCTTTAACTGACACTGTCTACCATTGTTCGACACGCACCTCTGTCTCATCAATTATATACTAGTAGGATGTGATCAGTTGCGCTCGCATATTCTCATATAACATATCTTTGATATGACATTGACAATTTGTTGTTGAAAAAAATCTGAAAACAGACATTGGCCGAATCACTTGACGTAAGCGATGGTGTGGATGAATCTACGTATCTTTGGTTCGGAGGACCTCGATGCTTGAAGGTAAGAGGTAGCAGTGGTAAGGTTGTGCCATGGATATTGCTTAATTTCAGGGTACTCGGAAGGAATCGTCTAAACATCATGAAATTGTTGAAATCAAACAAAATCCGGATCTGTTATTGGAGGAAGGATGATTATGGCCACTCGACCCGTAATCATGACCTCTACTACCTTTACCCTACTGTTGTACATATAGAAAGTCTCCTGTTACTATGTTAATGTCATGAGGAAGAAGGCGTTACAAATGACCCGGGTGAGAGAGAGGAGGGCGTTAACACTGCCAGTACCAAATGGATTGTAGCATGGTCTACGTTGGTGTAATTATTGGCTGTCACAAAGATGGGATGGACGCCATAGAAGCGACCTGGAGTCAATGAGTGAAGTAAACTAAGCGTCTTACGACTCCAAAGCAATCGTCTTGCGTTTTATATAGACCAGTTTGTAATTATACCATGGTCGGACAATCCACTGAATAAATACTACGAAATGGCTTACGAAATGGATTATTATCACTTGGACTTTACACGTCCTTCAGCATTCATTTAGCTGCATCAAATTGATGCTGTAAATGCAGTTTTTCCAGTGACTTCAATTCAGTTTTTAGCTCTTTGCCAGGGACAAAAGATAATGTCCAAATTGGAAAAGAGTGAAACTCAAAAAAGTGTTTTGATCATTTAAATCATTTTCGTTTATCATGATATACAGCAGTGTGCTAGTTTTGATGATTTGTTTCACTTGAAATATTCATGAAATAAGGCGGTCTCGTCTTACCTCATATTTTTCCGAGACGCTAAGGCAGAATGACTACGCTAACATGGCTAATTTGATACAGTGTTTAGCCAATTTATTCTTTACATCCATGACATTTTGTTCTTTATATCAAGAGTTATTCTACTCTACTGAGATGCATCAGGGTATATACACATGTACATTGTCTTGTTCTTCCTCTCACACGGCCATCTCATCACTGCATATCCAATTAGAGAAGACAAAGGAGAAAAAAAGGAGGAAAAGGATTTGAAAACGAAACTAAATGTTGATGGCGTCAGACAGGGCCCTGATCATATATTACACCTAGTCCAGATTCTGTAAACATTGTAGTTTGCGGCTTTCTAAGCATGTTGATGATTCCACCTTGGTATCAGTACCTGTACAGCGTAGAGACTATTTAATGAGAATGAAACTTTAACAATAAGTTTGAAATAAAAGCAGAAACTAAGAAACAGATTGGAAAATTGAGAACATTTCCTGCACGTACTACTGACTAGCCTTCTGTCTGATTTGTTTACGGTTGTGTAATTATCAGTGTGGTCATGGTTTCATTTCCACACAAAACCGTGACACCATAGCACTAGGTGTTGACAATTTTGGTTGACACTTTCGAAAATTACATTTTAAGGAAGTTACATCTTGAATTGAGCTGATGTTCACAGGACGTCTAGCCAAAGGGTGTCATTTTTAAGTAGGTTTTGTTTGATTTCATAAACGATTATTCTTGCACTAATCCTTGGAATATGTAATGATATTTTCACTTTTGAACAAATGTGAACCTAAAGGATGTTGTGTATCAGATAATCAATTCAGAACACAGCAATGACCATTGTGCATTACACCCGTGAATTCACTAGCGACTGCCACCATAGTGCACTATGCTTCTTGAGAAAAGACCTTTTGCGTTGGCATGTGTAACACACAGTGGACATGCTGTGTTCTATCACGAACCCGTTTCTAAAAATTGACATTCTCTAAGTAAATGTGTAGATTTCCTTTTGATTGAGTTGTATTCTGTTGTGTTTTTAGTGAAAAGTTTTTTTTTCACATCTATTATGTCGCTTACATATAAATCTATTATGTCGCTTACTTATAAATCATGATAATGCATGTACGCTATATTCATAGAAAAGGCTATCTGTAAAATTTGCTAGAACTGTTCCCCTCGTTCATACACGAAATGATCATCGTATACCGAAACAGTATCCAGGGATGTGTTATGGAAGGATGTGAAGCAACTTTCTTTCTTTGAACCCATGCGTGGCACCACCGAAAAATTATGCGGTCTCAACATGTGCTTTTCAGGTGTTTTAACAATAACGAACAGGATTGCCTATCAACGGTTTCTCAAAAAGAACAAAATAAATGTATTGTCTTATTTCGCTTGTCCAGTTCTGTTGGATTGCATCAATACTTTTGTGAGGAAAAGAGATATCAGCGAACAAAAATATTCAGTGTTTTTCTCGTAAAATATATCAGCTGCACGCAAATACACGCAAACTATTTTAATGAACATAAACAGCTTAAGATATCATTGTGATGATGATTGAATCCCACATTTCCAGAAATCTCCGGAAAGTGAAGAAATTTGTTAATTGTGTAAGTAAGAATATTATCTTTTATCTCCGTTTGTGCATCATACAACAATTATTTAGAAGAAAACCGAGTACAGGATCTTTAGTGGCGTTGTCCTTAACCTTCTTGAAAAAATGTGTTAAGAAACACAGCTTCGAGAGACAAAACAGGGAATTAAAGATATTTCTTTCCAATTTGACCATGTTGACAGCAGCTAAATATCGGTGCCGCGCATGGGACATCAATGCATTGTAGTGATTGTGGAATGCTTTTAACATTCATTAGCACGCTTTAGTATCCATACAGATGTTTGAATATATCATGCTCGAGTTGTTTCTCCTTCCTAACACATCCATGGTATATCTATAAGATGGACTGCCGTGTGTGGACGTTTTCTAACGATCTTTCCTATAAGATCATATAACAAAGCGCAGAAGCATACTGCGCACCTACAAGACGTTTAGGGCCTATTGAGGGATTATGTGTCTGATATACGTTGATCATGTGATATTAATTACTCCATGTTGTTATCGTTCTTGTTTTTTTTTTTTAGTTTGTTGAAAAAAAAAACTTTTAAAACGACTATATCGTTCATGTAGATATCAGTAGTTATTTTGTCCTTAATCTGAGAGGAAATGTGCCGGGCAGTATGTAAACCCCCGATTTCCTCCGTCTTTTTTTTTTTTTTTAATTCTTAATAAAAGTTTAAAGGAAATCGTTTTTCTTCCTGTATTTTTTTTCGCTTTCTAAAGAATTGTTCATTCATGTGATTTTAATCTGTGAAGAAAGCTCTCTACGAGGACATGTAGATACCACGTCACAGTCACAGTCACAACCTAGACAATGTAAAGCTCTCAACGAGGACATGTAGATACCACGTCACAGTCACAGTCACAGTCTGGGCAATGTAAAGCTCTCTACGAGGACATGTAGATACCACGTCACAGTCACAGTCACAACCTAGACAATGTAAAGCTCTCTACGAGGACATGTAGATACCACGTCACAGTCATAACCTAGACAATGTAAAGCTCTCTACGAGGACATGTAGATACCACGTTACAGTCTGAGCAATGTAAAGCTCTCTACGAGGACATGTAGATACCACGTTACAGTCTGAGCAATGTAAAGCTCTCTACGAGGACATGTAGATACCACGTCACAGTCACAGTCACAACCTAGACAATGTAAAGCTCTCTACGAGGACACGTAGATACCACGTCACAGTCACAGTCACAGTCTGGGCAATGTAAAGCTCTCTACGAGGACATGTGGATACCACGTTACAGTCACAGTCACAGTCTGAGCAATGTAAAGCTCTCTACGAGGACATGTAGATACCACGTCACAGTCACAGTAACAACCTAGACAATGTAAAGCTCTCTACGAGGACATGTAGATACCACGTCACAGTCACAGTCACAACCTAGACAATGTAAAGCTTTTTACGAGGGTATGTAGATACCACGTAACAGTCACAATCACAGTCACAATCTAGACGATGTAAAGCTTTCTACGAGGACACGTAGATACCACGTCACAGTCACAGTCACAACCTAGACAATGTAAAGCTCTCTACGAGGACACGTAGATACCACGTCACAGTCACAGTCACAGTCTGGGCAATGTAAAGCTCTCTACGAGGACATGTAGATACCACGTCACAGTCACAGTCACAACCTAGACAATGTAAAGCTCTCTACGAGGACATGTAGATACCACGTCACAGTCACAGTCACAATCTAGACAACGTAAAGCTCTCTACGAGGGTATGTAGATACCACGTAACAGTCACAATCACAGTAACAACCTAGACAATGTAAAGCTCTCTACGAGGACATGTAGATACCACGTCACAGTCACAGTCACAACCTAGACAATGTGAAGCTCTCTACGAGGACATGTAGATACCACGTCACAGTCACAGTCACAGTCAGTCTGGGCAATGGAATGCTCTAATGCAATGCACAATACGTCATGGTAACCATGGTTACTGGGGCCGTCCATTGCCTATCAGAAAAGAGAGACTGATGCGCGGTGTTTTGTATAGGTGAAGGAATGGATTGTGTGACTTTGTGAGCGTGTATACATACGCATACTTAAGAAATATTGCCATACACTGAAAATACAGTGAAATAATTAGTCTGCACGACAGTAATCCGTTAGAGAGGTTTCTTTAATTATTCCAAAGTTTCATTTTCCAAACAAAAACAACTCAGTAATATTAACTCATACATCTTTCATTTAATGAAAAAATAAACATACGACAAACCAAAACAGAAACAAAAGATTTTCTAACCATTTTTTTTAAACGAAGAGTCATTACCCTTTGACAAAAGCTAGATTAGATCTAACCTAAACGTAAATGACGTAACTTTGTTAATTTTGGGACGATTTTGTTCCCCTATTGAATCTCCTTTAAACACAATTCGAAAATTCGAAAGAACTTTTTTACTGAAACACATTATATTTTGGGTTTATCATCATACACGATAAACAAGGATAAAGCCAGCACAGAAAGCAAAGCAAA
Source organism: Arbacia lixula (assembly GCA_963669155.1). Classification (NCBI taxonomy): domain Eukaryota; kingdom Metazoa; phylum Echinodermata; class Echinoidea; order Arbacioida; family Arbaciidae; genus Arbacia; species Arbacia lixula. Next base: position 826,620 of record OZ022576.1, read on the forward strand.
TACATTTCTGTTTTAAATTCAATTCAGTGTTTTTCATGATTTTCTGCACGTCCCTCCAACATCCAAAATACATTTTGCCTGATCATCCTCGTCGTGTGCTTTTCTGAACGTGTTGGTAAATGCTAACATGGATATTTCTTTGTCAAAACTGTCGTGTTTACCCTGCAAGTAATTCTAAACATTATAAACAATATTTTTACACGATTTTAGCGCGGTTTTTCTTATCAAAGCTACGTTCTTAAACTACCATGTGTAATATCCCATCGTATGTATTACTAGACATGTTCTGCGACAACACTGTGGTCGCATTTCTGCACGAGTATTAAGCAGAAGTCCTAAAGAGCGGCAAATGATCTGGAACGCAAGAGATTAGTAGTAATATGGCTGCATGCAACCTTGAAGTGATGCGAGTCTTGAACCAGAGTCACATAGAGCTAGAATTCATAGAGCTATATTATGGCTCTATATATGGAGTCTTCAAGTTTCAATAACACAACTGATTGTCTATGGGCATAGACGTATTAACGAGTTTTGACTGAGAAGCCTTATCAAAGCGCGCGCAGACGACATCTGTGAGCGCGTTCATGTGTTTTATAGGATGATGTGAGTGGCTGGGGGTGTGCGGAATGGTTGCGTGGTCCCGAAGGACGAACCATCAGAGAAACCACCAGATCAGGGAAGTATCTTCTTCCCTTTCTCTGCAGATTACTCCACAGCAACAGCGACCGGAGTAACAGTGGTCGTAGCAACATCAGCCGCAGCCGCAGCGGCGACAGCACTAGCAGCAGGAGCGGAAGGAGTGTGTGCTTTATGAAGTGTGTCTTCGCAGACCCAGTCAAAGTACTGCTGCCACGCGGGGTGGATGAGGCTGGTCAGGATAGGAAACAAAGATACAAATATCAGATTATCACCATGGTAACTAGAGCTACTTTGATTTCGTGTGTTCGTGATCTCGGCATGAACACCTTTCGGACACTCTTCATTGACATCTCGGGTAATAATGGTTTGGCTCTAGTACTTGTGCAGGGTTAGAAGCAAGAATTGCTCTCGAAGACTAAGACATTAAGGTAATTACTATGAACTAGAGAGAAATTGTTCATATTGTGAACATGTATGAAGCAATACGTTTAAATATGGTCCATACTATGTTTGGAAGTTTAACTTTGAATGGACGAATATGAATGAGGCTTGGAGAACATGTGGCGACGAGAGTTGGATGGGGGTGGGGGTGGGGGGGGGATGGGGGTGGAGAGGCACCCTACTCACCGATCCAGCTTGTTGAAGACCCCTGGTACCAGCGCCTTGACTGACCTAGCAGCATACTGGATGAGGTTCTCTGACAGAGGCCGCTGCTCCCACATGTGCGGATTATTCTTGAGCACCTCTTCCATGTCGTCCGCCTCGCCCCCTGGAGGCCCGGCCTTCTCACCCATCAGCTCCCCGAGCGCCATCAGCCCGATGGGCGCCTTGTCAGCACCGCGCTCCACGGGAAACAGGTTGCACTGGTTCAGCAGCGTCTCGTATGCCAACTGGTCAGAGAGAGTTGGAGATTAACACGACTGTGACTGTGACGTGGAATGTGCATGTCCTATTGTTCGCAGCATCCAATTGGATGAGACGCAATCGCGTATGCAAATAAGTTGGGTGGCAATAGACGCAGGTAAGATAATAGACGAAGAGAGGATACCACTTCAAGAGATAACGAGAGGCGTAGCGTTAGGGTTAGAGGTGACGATACACATGATAATGTGGTAGAATAGATGACGAAATGAATAGAAGGGATGACGAAAGAAATAGATAGAAGAGATGATAATCGGAATATAAGGGTTGACGAGAGAAGTAGAACATTTCGTCCTATAACATATTTTTCCATAATCAACCTTCCGTTCTCAAATGAGAATCTGGTTTTGTTTAAGCGACTTATTCAATACAATGCAAACAAATATGACCACATAAGGCTCCGAAACTATGAATGCCGAAACATTATTTTTGGCAACCCTCTTTAACTAGTTATGTGATCTGGTGGCATCGCAACGCTATTCAGCATCTTTCTCCCTCCATGTCCCAACCTTAAAGTCTTGCAGTCTCTCTGCAACTCACCCTACTGTTTCTGATTTAAACATAATTGCATGCGCCATGGCTAGCAACTGCAGAACATTTTGAGGATTAAACCTGTCTGTACGAAGCCAGGAAATGCCCGTTGACTTAGTACATATTTCATGCAGCTACGATACCGAGAGGCTTAATTCCGTTTGCGTTTACCGTGGTGTCGAAGACGTTGCATAGCTTGACTCCGAATTGGCGGAACAGGTGGGTCGCGTTGTCTCGGCAGTCGTGCATTACCTACACGTATGTGAAAGGAAGAAAAGCATAAAGTGAAACTGACACATTGAACACAAATACGAAAGAATATAAATTATTATCTGACAAACCTGATGAGATCTCAGATTAACGCGAATAACTGCGCGTTTTCTAGGCCAACTTCAGAAAGTTATGTGAGGAAAATATCCATTGATCGTGTCTGAACGCAGACGACAATCGTCTTGTTTAATGCTGCAAAGTAAGGGTAAGGGTAGGATATTGAGAGGGTAACACAAACATCTTATTCCCCAGTCTCATCGTGTACATTTTTGTTGGCGAACTACAACGACATGGCAGAGAGAAATTGCTCTAAAGGTTCTGAATCGATATAGGTCGTTCTTGTTATGATGATGACCTATACATTTTCTAAATGACCTATGCGCATTATGCAAATTCAATTCGTAGAGGCGATACGACAGTTCGATGCTGTCGGAGAGCATCCCACATCTACATGCCCTGCAAGAGGCAAAAACAACATTTTAACAAAAACGATTTTTAAAGAATAAAAAACGATGCCAGGAGGGCATTTTATGAACGTTGTCAGCACTGACCAAATGGTCAGTGCAGACAACTTCAGTGAAATCCTCGGTTTTGATTGGCTGAGAGGCACTAGCCTCTGACTGTTACTATGGTAACTGTCGGAAAAAGACAGCTTGTCAGACGGAAAATGTTCATGAAACGCCCTCCCGATCAATGCTTAAAGCAAATCGCGGAGCGGGGCTACAGTGTTACGGTTGGTGGCTCGGATATGCGCAGTATCATTTACCGATCAATACGTTCATTACGCTTTGAGGATAACGTTGAATGAGCTGGAGATTTTTTTTCGTACTTTCATGATGCAGTCAGCCTCCAATAGCTCGCCGAGGTGCCCCTCCTTCATCAGAGACGTCTTCCCTTCAACCTCCACGATGTCAAAGAGCCAAATCTCGCCCTCTAGCGTCGACAGCTGGACCAGCGTCAGCTTCATGTCGTCATCGCCTGCGAAATCAGCCATGATAAAGCGAAACAAATACTGTCAAGACATATTCAGATCACTAACAGTGCCTCAACATGGAGGCGCTTTGCTGTTGTCGCCCGTCACATTTTTAAATAGTGCGTTACTAGTGCTAATGTTTGAATGACGAGCCGACCAGTTCACTGTCATGTCGGAACGAGAAAATAGTGTGAGCGACAGTGATGTATGTCAAAGAAATCAATAAATTATTTCGTATTTGCGGATACAAACCATTAATAAACTGCTTTATTCACTGTTTTCCATGCTTCTAGGCCTTCTGTGATATTTCTTCACATCAGCCTCTTGCTAAATCGTCAATTAATAACGGAGATATTTTTGTCAAATTAACATACTTTGAATATGACAAGAGAAAGAGAGAGAGAGAGAGAGAGACATACAGACTGAGAAAGATATCGATTGGTGTAAGATCAGTGAGAGATTTTACCTCTCTGCACTCCCTTGCAGTCCAAACTGATGACCAGCATGCCTGCCTTGGCAGCATCTTTGAGCAGAGTGGAGACGACCACGGCACACTTCGCCGACTCGTTAATGACAGGAATACGCCCGCTGCTCGTAGTCGGCGCTGCCCTCATCGACTGTTCCGCGTCGTCGTCTTCATAGGTTGTATCGTGCCCGCTGGTCTCGCTGCCCGATGGGCTACGACCGCGATTATTTCGCTGACCTCCACTACCACTACGATGGCGACGACGACGACGTCGACGGCGCCTGAAGAGGAGCAGAGCGCGACGTCGAAGCTCCTTCTGTATGTCAGCCTCAACGAAGCCAGGGTGAAGGAACACCATGGTCGAACCTTCCTCCTGATGGGTGCGGGACAACAATGGTAAAATGATAAACTTCATTTTACTCCCCCTCCCTCCCTCCCTCCTTCCATATACAACACTGGTCTTCTCGACCCACCCCGTGTTCAGAACAAAGTCGCCACATACAAGGTCTTATCCGATCTACGGGGTATTCCCAGCATTTCAATTTAATATTTATTCATTGTTTTCCGCTTCAAATAAGAAAAGAACCCACTGCATGCATACACGATTATGTAAGTTAGAAATTGGTAAAAATACTAATCTTGTCAATTTGAGATGGAGGTGAAGGAGAAGGAGAAAAAAGACGGGAGAGGGTGGAATGATTAGGGGAGGAAGTGGGTTAGGAAGGGATGAGAAAGTAGAGGAAGATGAAATTTTGTGTAAACGGAGTCAATTGTCTGTTTATACCAAAACAGTAAAAAAAAAATCAGATTACCAGATTGGTGAAAGTGTGGATACAATCGGACATACGCTACAGCTCAAAGGAATTGGCATAGGGAAAGGGAAAGGGAAGAAAGGGAAGGACCCATAGTTTTGAATATATATTTCGTCCAGTGCAGCATGAAACATGATGCTTTTTAGGCTAAAGCATCATGTTTCATGCTGAACTGGACAAAATATACCGCGGTTTAAAACTGCGGCTCCTTTCCTTTCTTCCCTTTCCCTATGCCAATTCCTTTAGAGCTGTAGTGTAACTTTAAAAAGGTTTTATTTTTTGTAAAAAAAAAATTTGTTCATTTACATATATATCTTATCTAACACCTTTATTTAGGTCTACTGTACGCCAGATGCACTGTACGCCAGATGTACTGTACGCCAGATATACCATGTACTGTACGTCATTTCCATTGTTCTTTGTACTCTATGGGTAGAACACTAATTATCACCTTGAAGCTGCAGAGCAAGATGGCAGGCGACTGTGTGGTTTTTGTAATAAAAATTAGCTGATATGCCCTATTTTCTCAATTGTTTTCGAAAAAAACATAATACATAACAAAAAACAACGCGCATAGAGTAAATCATGGTACTAGGAAGTAGGATAGGAACTAGTAATTATCATAGCATTGGTGGACTGTCGATGGATGACTGATCTGCGGCCTCATACAAAATGTATGCGATGTGAATACGCTCCACGATGAGACAATGACCTCCTGTCAAAAAAGTTGTGGTCTGAAATCTGTCAACCTTGAACCTGTCGTTGGGTGTTCACATCTCATATATTAAACATGTTAAACACAAAAAGTGCGATAAGGGGTGAGCGGAGGAAAAATTGAAAAATAAACAAAAACGAAGTTACGTTTTGTGCGGGTCACGTGACCCAATTAAGAATTAAAAAGAATATTAAGAATATCGAGTAACGAACATCGTAGAAATGCATTTTTTGAACTCATATTTGCTAAATATAAGCCTTGCAAATCGTGTAATAAGTCATTAAAGGATTTTCAAGACATCTAGTAGAAAATAAGAGTAATATAAACTAAAAGGAGTGTTACTCGATATTCTCTTCATTTGTCTCATTATTACGGAGGTGATGCAAATCACTCAACATGTTCGTTCCTAGAAACGGATGTTGGAACTTGGTCGCATATTGCCAATATGCGACCAAGTTCCAAAAATGATATTGGCTAAGCATTATGGACGGGGATTTATTTCACACCCTTGCCAATAATTGATTCCATTTTTTTTTCTATACCCCCGTCAAGTGATGTTAAGTGAAATGCAAATTTCCCGTAATATTTCACCCAGATTTAGAATGTTTAGTCCATGAATTGTCTATTTTCCAGGCCCGAGCGTTTGCCCTATAGGTGTGCGGGTCAAAATACAAAGGCCATCCAAGCATGCCAAGCCGTACTCATGGGTCTAGGCTACAAAGCCCCGCTTCTACCAGGAAGGTGTTAGAACTGGAGTCGGCGCGAAGAGTCATTATTCCTACACTATCTGCGTTCATTGACATGATTGATCGCACAATAGAATATTAGACGCGTTTGGTTTTTTGATCGAGGGAGGTCCGCCGCCAAAACAAATTTTGGATGTATTTAGAGGAATATATCTTCTGTATGCGCAGAAGATTTCAGAACCACATCATGTACTGAAGTGCATGTGCAGTAGTAGAACATCGTATGATATGATTCTGTGAATTGCAGATTATATTGTTGCTTCGTGGTTTTTTTTTTGATAAATCGAGAATACTGTCGAAAACATGTCAGAGAAATGCCTCCACAGGCAATCATATTTCCTTACAAATATCTTGTAAATAGTTTGAGTGTTTCACCTTCCAAGGAAACAATCTTGATTTCATGTGCGGAGATCATGGAGATGTCCGAAAAAGTTACGGACCAATTTTTTTTCGACAATTTTATCAAAATTTCCCTTCGTTCGCCTCGATCTAATTTCCAGTGTGTGTAACATGATCAGCTATGAACTCCCAGCGAAGGCTGAACGGTTGACATATTTCTCAGACCAGATTTTCTTTTGTTATTCAGAGGAAGGCACTGCCTAATTAGAAATACAGCGTGTTGTTTGAAACACCTGAATGTCTTGAATTGTTATAAGGCGGCGGTCATCATAGATCAAAGGAAGTCTATCCTAAAGCAGTCTATCCATGATAGGTCCATGCTTCTACTAAGCCGCCAGCCAAACCAGATTCAATCAATGTGCATACTGAATAAGGGGAAAAAACATTGTCTATAAAGACGTCATGAAGACATGAAGCCCAAATGAGCAGGTCGTAACATATATTTCTTTGCCGAAAGCTTTGCATTGTATTTGGCACGATAAAGCGTTATCCTCGGGAAATAAAGAATATGCACGTTTTCAAATTTCCCTGTTTGTAAATGAGCAGTGTGTACCGACCTTGCCCCATCTGAGGGTGAAGTAGAGAGGGATAGTCATCAGGAACCGGCGGAATCTCTGGCTCAGGGACTTGCTCTCACTGTGCAGCGCCGGCAACTCGGTCTTGCTAAACTGCGCCTTCAGCTTCTGCAGCAAGTCGCACACATCGATGCCTTCGACATCCATGTCGGCGAAGATCTTCCAGATCGCTCGAATCACGACCCCAATCATTTCCGGTTTGATGAGGGGTTTGGACCGCTCAAACGGAATCAGCATGTTGCGCCGGCCGATGAAGTACGAGGCGGGGTTAGCAAAAATGGTCGAGGCTTTATCCACGGGCTCGCCGTTGGCGAGACGGATGTTGACCACGTTCCACGGGGCGCTACCCCGCTGGAAGAAGCGCGGGGCCTGGCGCATGGGAACCAGGTCGACATGAACGTGGGCGTTGCGGTGAAGAACATCGCGGAGGTCGTTGATCCCGATGCCGAGCACGCGGCGGAGGATGGCGATGTCGACGCGTGCCTCCTCGTTCTCCAAGCCGAAGAGGCGAACGCGAGCGCAGGTCTTCTTAATGCGGAATAAGCGGCCATACACGTCCGTTTCTGTGGCTTCCATCCTGGAGCGTGGTCGTGGTGATGTCGCCATGGTGGATGTCGTCTTTCAGGGCGAGCACCTAACGTCACGATGTCACACGACAGCTAGCTGAACTGTGTCCTCAGCCACGAATATAGACATACGTGCGTGTGCTGCTGGCGTTGCCCTATACTGCATACAGCCCTGCATGCTTCGTTCATTTCACGGCGTTTTGGGAATTTTCTGTGAAAGCGCGCCAACTCTGTATGCATTCCAGGAATTCTAATTGTATAGTTGAAACAAGTGTCCAATGAAAGCTGTTTCGTGCGCGCTCTCTGGCTGAATTCAATTTCAGCTGATGATTATGCAAATCCGCAGTCAGTTATGCATACGGATGTGGGCAAGTCTATTTTATTATTCAAATTCATCTCGAGACTTAGGCCTATGCAGAAGAGGCCGTGCGCTATAAATCGTCTTCAGTCACGCATATCCCATTATGCTTCCAAACAACCGCTGTTATGTCGGGCAAGCGGTATTATCATGATTATAATTTTGTTCTTTAGAGCATGGCGACGCAGGAGCTTACCATCGCGCTAACGCAAGAGGGCATAGCAAGGATCGAAGAACCAGAGCCATCTATAAACAGAGTTTGGCCAACTCGGTTTCAGTAGGTAACAACATGGCGCGTGTTGCTTTGTTGGGCAAGCGAATAACAAAAGAAAATGTAACCGAATGAAACCGAATTGTCCAAACTCTGTATATAGATGGTGAAAGGAGAGCGTGTGCATAACAGTGGGTGATTACCAAATAAGAAAGGGGACTAAAACCCCGGCAAACATGACTGTAGGTCTACAGTACAGTCAATCGGCAGCGCTCGCTCGTTCTATAGAAATCGTGAGCGTTTTATTTTTCGTCTCGCGAAATCTCACGCGCAGATTTTGCTGCACCTAGATTATGAAGGAATTCGACATGCTCGCGAGATCTGTTGCTGGTGTCTTCTGTAAGCATACTGATCAGGAATTTTTTAGGCAGGGATTGAGATTATATGTTTCTTAATAAATCCGCAATAGTCCGCGACACTTGAATCGCCGGCAGTATTTCGTTATTATCGTGGACTATGACTGGCTGGGTAGGATCGTTCACAACTTCGTCATATCTCGCTCATTTTGGATTTGAACATGGTTGATGTTTTGCTGGATCCTGACCCTTCTATGGGGGGAGGTTGAAAAATAATGGTATCTCCATAAAGTACAATAAATTCCGCTTCAGATGACTTCTAAATATTAGGGGCTCATAAGCGATTGACATTAAAATATAGAGTTTATTTTATTTTTTTTTATTTTCATTAGAACCACATATTTATCTCGAATTTACAATATTTTTCTGCCTATTTTAAAGAAATGTTTTTTCATACTTGGTAAATTTCGACCTCCAACATACAGTTACAAAAGAAAGTGTACGAAAATATGGTGTATTCATGAAGATATCGCAGTTTAAAAAGGAGACGTTTTCCGCGGTTCTAGAGGTCAAGTGAAGGTCACGACTACCTCGCTGAAAATAAAATAAGCGTATTTTCCGGTGCCTGCCATTTGGCTGAGTACTGGGTATTCACTCACGTTGATGCTTTACATTATTGCAAATTAACAATTACATGTTTCTTTCTCCTGTTAGTCTTAAAGTTGAATTAAGAAGGGCGCGAATTCCCGTAAATTTTGGTTATACACACTTTATATAGTTCATATAGGCTGTTCAAACAGAGAGCATATCAGAAAACTCATTTGAACGCTCAATATTCTGGTTTGAAAGTCGATATAAATTAGCCTGTTTAGAGTCCCCGATAAGCCTTGGACGCATAGGTACACGCTGAGCGTGACGTCACGGACGGGATTTGGGTAATATCCAGTGTCTGGTATCAATACAAAAATCAGTGCAGAAAGAGAGAGAAGATTTTACCAATGTTTTTCAAAGGAAGCCATATCAAACAATTACAAATCATATATACAAATCTTTACTCTCCCTATGTAGAAAAAAGTATAAATAACGGTTTTCAAGTCTTAAATTGTGAAGTAAGATTGCAAACGATGAGTTATTAGTCAATATTTTCACTTGATTTTCTTATTTTCTACAACTTGAGAATACTAGCGTAAAGTAGATCCGGCCATCGCCACCCAGCTCATACACACTCGAGCGCGCTGCTTGCTTGAACTTGTCCAGTATACTGCATGCTATGCGTATGGGCGCTCGTGTGTGTGTGTGTGTGCATGCTTGCAGCCAGCGCACGTGTACTCTATATTTATGTTGTGACGTGATCGCGAGAAACTTGTGCATGTTGGCTTTCTTTTATATTATTTATCTTGAAATTAATCTTTAGGTATATTGCATCATTTTGAGGGTGTTTACATACGTTGGAGAATAAATACGACCACATATCTGCGTAGAGCATTTTCTATTTCACAAGTTCTCGCACACATATAATCACCAACTGATTGCCAGATGCACTGATTATTACATTGAATTTACAATTTTGTCTCTCATCCGCGGTGTTGAAGTCGAAAGACAAGGCAGTAAAATCGCTTCAAATGAGAAATATTGGAACACTAGAGACACATCATTGACTATATGACATTGCTTAATTCTCATTTATTTTCAAAAATCATTCACATAAAACCATAACAATAGAAGAAAAGTTCTGACGTGAAAGTAAATTCATTCATAATTGTACTAGCGTGTATGTCTATGCACACAATATACTGCACTGCTCGCTTTGTTTACTTTCTCACTGTGACCCAAATCCCGTCCGTGACGTCACAGTGCTCGAACAATAGTCTCGAGTACTCATCGCCGGAGCGATCAGAGAAAATATGGTGAGGGATAAATCGTCTAAATTTAATATTCTAAGCTTATTTTAGGGGGTTAAAAGGTCTCTCATAGGTAAGCTAGTGTCATAAGGATGATATTAATGCAAATATCTCATTATTTGGGATCGTCTTCTTAATTCAACTTTAAACATGTTAAAATGATGCTGAACAACTGGATTGGATTAAACATTGTCAGAGCTGTCATTGCTTACGAGCATTATGAACATACTGCGAGTGCTGTGCGAACATACACTCTTACATTTTCGTTACAAACACGCGATATATCTCCGCCTGTCTAGTTCTCATGATTCACACACATACTATCAACATACGATTAGACGTACACTTTTTTTTTTCCATATTCTTTATTTGATTTCATTCACATAATAAAATAAACAATTTCACTTTATAACAGAATTACAAATCCATAAACGTAATATTTCTATTGATTCAATAAACACAATAAAGTATGATATACCATTTGTATATAAACACAATATATATGTGCCATATTCTACCTGAATATGCAACTTATAAATTATATTCCTATTAAATAGAATAATAATCATAAAACTAATAGATATGTATAATAGTAATGATAATGAAATCTTTTCTGATACCCCTCCCCCCCGAACATATAAATCCACCTCCACACAAAACATGTAAGTCCACCCCATCCCCCTACACACACACACACATACACACTCACGTACATACTCACACACAAAAACACACACACACACACTCACACACATACACACACACACACCACTCTAACCTTATGTGCTATTTCTTAAAAGGTAACATTCTCCCATTTTAACAGATGTAATCCTAACTTGTTTCTTTTTAAAGCACAGACACAGACACAGACACACAGACACAGACACAGACACACACACACACACACACACACGCGCGCGCACACACACACAATACACATACTCATACAACATCCACCCACAAATCACACGTACACATGGAAATCTCGAGACTCGTTTTTAAGGGCATCTGAAGTTAACTTTAATCATGAACCTATCATGGATGAACTTTGCTCAAATAGACTTCTTAAAATCAATCATGACCGCCGCCTCATAAATTTTCAAAACATTCATGTCTTTGAAATAACACGATGTATTTCTGATTAGGCATTGTATTCCTCTGAATAACAAGAGAAAATAATTTTATTAATTAAGGTTGTTTCTGTGGAAGGTAAACCGCTCAAATTATTTACAAGATATTTAAAAGAAAATATGTTTGAAGAATGTGCGATATTAAGTATGTACGTTAAGTGGCTCTGAAATCTGCGCATGTATTTCTCAAAATGCACCCAAAATTTGTCTTGCCTGATTGGCGGCGGTCGTCACTGGATCAAAGAACCAAACGCGTAAAATACTCGTCATCAAGGAACACGACTGGTTTAGGAATGAGGTATTCTTCGTGCTGGCTCCGGCTCTTACACCTCCCTGCATTAATGATCAAACATTTCTACGATTTATTTTAAGAAATGCAAAATTGATGTATTCTTACAAAAGTGCAAAGGTGGGGGATACTTTAATATTAATAATAATACTAATAATACTTTCATTTTGATTGTCTTAATATATTTCTGCTTTAATGTTTTCGTATAGGCTACATTTTTCTAAACCTGGATCTAAACTCTATAACTCCGCTCTTCTCTTCGTCATGTATGTTTCTCTCTTTACAAATCTCCGCCAACCAACCACACACACACACATAATTTATATAAATATCACACACTTGTACACACAAACAAGAAGTACTAGGTGTTAAAAAAAAAAACTCTTGGCACTTTTGAAAAATTAGTTACAACTCGAATCCAGCTGAAATTTACACACCATAAAGTCAAAGTATGTTATATTTTTCTAAAAGCAGGTGTCGTGACATTTCGTTCAATATCATTCTTGTAATGATCCTTAGAATATAAAATGGATTTCAATTTTTGAGAAATTTGAACCCAAACAGAAGACCATTTTCGTTATGTATGCAAATTACATTCACGTTGTTCAAACAATACCTTACTGATGGCAACCCCAAAGCTTGTCCGAGGTTTGTCCGAGTAGTAACAACTAATGGATTAATTCAGAGTGCGTTCCATCTATTGAAACTGAATCACAAATACAGGTGAATGTAAGAACGCATTACCAGGTAATAAGCGGGAAAGTTGTGAATACATTACGAAAATGGCTTACTGTGAGCATCAACCAGAAGCATCATGCATTATTCATGACATGTAGTTGCCAGTGGATTGACAGGTAGGAAGCAAAATAGGCATTGCTGTGTTCTGAAGCACTTATCTTATACACACAGATTTTAAGGTCCAAATTATGCCAAAGATGATTTTTTTTTTTTATATTTCAAGGATTATTACAAGAATAATCCATAAAATGTCACGACAACTGCTTATAAACAATGGCATCCTTTGATTTTAATTATTTTTGATTAAGTTATTTATTCGCGTTCATTGATAACACAATAGAATATTTTGACGCGTTTGGTTCTTTAATTGATCCAGTGACGACCGCCGCCAAATATGCAAGACAAATTTAGGATGTATTTAGAGGAATACATATTCTGTATGCGCAGAAGATTTCAGAAACACTGCATGTACTGAAGTACATGTGCAGTAGTAGTACATCTTATACCATGGATACCATTCTGTGAATTTCAGATTACATTGTTGCTTCGTTTTTTAAATAAACCGAGAATACTGTAGAAAACATGTCAGAGAAATGCTTCCATATCGCACATTGGGCAATCATATTTCCTAATAAATATCTTGTAAATCGTTTATTGCGTGTTTCACCTTCCATGGAAACAATATCGATTTCATGTGCGGAGATGTCCGAAAAAGATACGGATCAATTTTTATGAGGCGGTGGTCATCATAGATCAATGGAAGTCTATCCTAATGTAGTCCATCCACGATAGGTCCATGTTTTGACAAAGATGTGACATGACCTGTTATGTAAGCATTAGAAGTTATTTTTGTGTCATGGTTGAGTGAAAACACTTCAAAAATCGCACAAGAAATGCCAAAATGTATTGTTAAAATGGCATGAACAATAACACTTGTGACTTTTGAAAAGTGACATTTTTGCCTTTAAAATATGCCCGCTCATGCATGACCGATTGGATCAATGTAATTTTCACACAGAAGTTAGTCAATAAGTTAAGAAACAATCCTGCCAAATTACTTTGCCCAAAACCTCTTCAATGAAAAGTTATGGCATTTTGCTTCGGGGGGGGGGGGGGGGGGGGGCTTGCTTTTTTTAGTTGTGTTTAGATGGCTCTGATGACGAACTTTTACGACGTCCTGTACGTCTGTGACTGTGCGTGTGTGTACATATCCAAAGGGATGGTGCCCAACATGTCGCCGTCTGATGATGTCATTTTCATGAATATACAGGGGCGCATACACAGAAGTACATCAATAGGACGAAGGAGGAGGCTTGTTGATACATGTATAATATATCGCCTCTCAAGTGGAAATAAAATAATGTATAAGCTCAAAAACTCGGGACGCAGTGAAACAAGCGATGAGAAAGTTTGAATAAGCACATTTTCAGAGCAATTTGTATTTATCAAAAAGGGTGTAACATGTGTACTACATGCATTCCTATACATGCGACACCCTGACCTAATGTCTCTCTCATATCATACATGTTATGATAGAGGGTATGATCGGTATTTTTTTGACACGTGCCGTCGGGCTCCTATCATAAATAACTTGGCAAGGCAATAACTAGATCGCGGGTGATTAGATTCTACTTGTTTTCCAAATGCATCAAGAATTAGGAGTCATCTCCCCCTGCCTCATAATATCTTCTCACAAATTCATTTCAGTGACAGAGTTACTAAAGTGCTGTTCGTAATAAAGTAGTCAGTACAATATTGTGAAAGCAATGAAAAGGTTGTATAAAAAATAATTCAAAATGGCAATATGATTATACTAAAATTACATTTTTAGTTCTTCTATTCGATGTGAAGCACGTAAACCATATTTTCTTTAATATACAATGACTTTTAGTCCACAACTTTATAGTGGAAGCTAGCGTAAGAGAAGCACTACCTTTAATAGTGAAACTATTTTTTCAGTAATTCATAGGGTGGCTTAAGTATGTTCGATTTAAAATTTCACGATACCATGAGTACGCGACTTTCATTGATACCAATCCAATTATATATCCATTTACAGTGTCACATATGAAAATACAAAACAGTAGCTTTCGTCCTACGCGTCCGCCCTTCCCTTCTCCCCTCTCGGCCTTGCTCCCTTTCTCCCGAGTGGCACCTCAACCCCCCCCCCTTCCCCCCCCCCCCCCCCCCCTAACACCCAGCCCCTCACTCTCATTGCATGTGTTGTATTCCTGCCCTGGTCTCCTCGATACACTACAATACACATTATGTTATTTCATTATATCACATTACACAGAAGGAGTTGATATTCACAAACAAGGTGACCAGATTACTATATACGCAAGATATTGATCGTTTTTATAATGTCATTCATAACTAATGTCATTCGCTGTTCTCATACTGAGTATCAGTGACGTCAGGCGTCGAGAGTTCTTCCCTGCGTCCACGCCAGGTAGCGCGCCATGAGACCCTGAGACGACATCGCGTCAGGGACAGCAGTACATACTTGATTTGGCGGCATTGGAGCATTGGGAGGTGCAGAAACCGAGACCACAGAGGGCGCTAGACTCGAGTTAGTTCCGTGGCCGCAAGAGGTGTTAGCGGACATAGTGATGGCTTGTGGACGTGATCCACTGTTGAAGCTATGGCTGAAGCGCCCAGGTTGAGGGGAAGTCGAGATGGCGGCTTTAGGCTGGTGATGGACAACCCCCGCTGGGCGAATGTTGGTTCCCGGGGCTACCAGGGGGAAGCACTGCTGATTCGGTACACCATTCGACATCACTTCCTGTCCTCTGGGGCCCATAGGTCTGGTATCTGCTGGCGCATGATACTGCTCGTTACGTTGGGGCCAGGAATCATTGGAGATGGGTGGCCTCTCTGGCGGACCTGGTATTCCGGTTCTGCATTGTGACATAGGCGTTTGAGTGATGCCGAGATAAGGTATAGCAGGCGTTATCTGAGGGGGACGGGTTGGGACCGGTCGTATGAGCCCGTTTACCCCATTGCTCATGTCCGCTCTTGTCTTTGGTATCGCGCCGATGCTCATGCCTCCGACTTGTAGTGAGGAAATACCACTCGCAGCATAATGATTGTCTACAGGACCATACTGTAAGTTCCATTCAGGATGCTGGGCTGGGCAGTGGTTGACCCTGCCGTTGGCTTGAGAGGTGATAACGGAACCATTTGAAGGGGTGCCACGTCGCATCATCATATCATCTGGTTTGTGTAGCTGTTGGGGTTCGCTAGGCTCGAGAGAGAACTCGCATTGCAAGGTGGGATCCAGCGGGACCGGATTCTCCGACAAGTGCTTCGCGATCTCAGTGGGTGAAACGGGAATGCTGAAAATAGAGGAGATGCCACTTAAATCAGAGTCCGTTGATTTAGCAGATGGAGGGGAGTTCACACACGTACGTTGTGATTGCGTCATACCTTCTGAGGCGAGGTGTGGATGCATATCATCGCGAGGTGCTATCAATGCGGAATCACTCTGAATACGGCTCCGCTTATTATGCGTATTTCCTTGTCCAGTAGGTGCTGGCTCTTCGTTGTAACCCGGAAGATAATAGCCCAACGGTGACGGTAGCATCTCAGCAAACTCTCTGGCTAGAGTGATATCCGAGAGATCATCGAAGACGCCATCCGGGTTTGGTAGTGCCGTCACGCCTCCATCTGAATCTAGGTGGTCAGGTGGCGCAATGGCAGGAGGGGCGCTCTTTGGCCCGTAGAGCTCGAAGGGGACCGCTAGGCTCGGCTGCTGCTTCGTCTCGGTAGTAACTTTAGCAGTGGGCGGTGGCTGAGAGGGGCCTCGGTCGTAGTAGGCCCACGTCGAATCATCGCTATCAGTGTCCCAATCGCTGTCATCGTCGCCAGGATTCGCTACTGAGGTAATGTCATGATTTGACCGTGGACTGTGATGTACGGTAGACAATGACGTGTTCCCAACACCATGTGTCTGTTGGTTGGAAAGGAACGGCAGTGTACGGTCGGTGACGGGGACTGAGGTACAACTCTGATTTGGGGGAGGAATCTGCCTCTCGTGGACCACTTTCCTTCTCCGCTTTGGAGGTGCCAATCCTTCCGAGTCCGACGACTCCTCGGAGCTAGAAGACCACTCATCCAGCCCTCCTACCTGGCCTGATCTTGGATTGGGCGAGTCCGCGCTCGTGCTCGAGTCCTCGACGAGCCCATGCTTCATCAGCGCCAGCTCGAGCTCGTTTCGCTGCGACCGCGGGATGGCTGCGCACGTCTGGTTTGGAGGCGGTGATCGCGGTGGGTCCTTCTTCAGAACTTTCCTCCGCATTGTGGCGATATCTCTCTTCCATTGCGGCAGCATTGAGGCATTGGAGAACGGACTCCTGCCCTGGGCAGTGTCGTGCCGTATGCACACGCGTGGAAATCGGGGGAAATCTAGCTTGCCGAAGCCACTCTGCGATGTCGCTGGTTCCTTCACGGGCCACTGTCGAATCTTATCGATGAGGTTCCTTGTTCCTTCGTCTCCCTTCGCCACTAGGGGTGAAGAAGGGGATATGTCGGGATGATCACCTCTAGCTACACGTGCGTCCATGGCGGCATGTGGGTCTTTCGTTGGGAAACACGGTGGCGATTCGGAATGATGTGCTTGCAGGCTGGAATGATAGAAAGTGAGACGGAATGAGGATTTGGTTCTGAATGGTTATACAACGTGTGTTTGTCTGAAGGGAAGTGACAGGATATGATGTTTATTATTCTACAATTACACTTTTTGAAACTTAGGACTATTTGAGATATTTATATAAATAAATTTATATTTTCGAGTAATTGGTTGACTGAAAGTGATATCTTTCGATTTTCCTTAAAGGATTCGGTCTGTAGCAGGATGCAAAACGCAGATTATGTTTTTACGCGTTCGTAGTTTTTCGATATGCATATAATATTTTTTTCTTGATTACAAACCAAGCAAAGGCAAAAAGAATGTGAAACTATTGTCGACTGTCGATTTTCACTTCCTTAGCCTATGACGTCATATATTTCTTAACCCATTAACATACCTGGTGGCTTTCGATGGATGGAGGTTGGCATCGCTCGGCGTGTAGAACCCCACGGTGTGAGTCCCAAAGCCTGGATGGCCCGGCATCAGCTGGGCGGTGTTTGTGGGAGGAAGAGGAGGAGGCGGGAAGCCGAGCCCGTCCATCGCCATGGAGAAGTAGCAGTCGCGATCGGTCACGGGCAGGAGGTAGCCCCCGGGGCAGGCGGGGGTGACTGGGTGCTGAGGCTGGTCGTCATCGTACGGCTGCAGCCGGTGGAGCCGCTTCTTCTTGGCTCGGCGGTTTTGGAACCAAATCTATCTCATAAAAGAGAACAACAAATTAGACGGTGTGTAAAGATACAGCTTTTACCCTTTTCCCATCCATGCAATCAGTTATTATTACTACATATTATTTTGTACAACTATTAATATTAATCATCAATAATGCTTTATACTATGTGTTCAATGGAGAATTATGGAATAAATCATTTTATGAAAGAAAAATACATGAGTAATCGAAACAAAATGCACATGTGTCTTCTTATTTCAGAAGTACTCACATAAAAAATAATTCGTGTATGTATTAAAATTACGTTTACTTGAATTTGATAAGCGTGTTAGGAATATATTATTATCAAAACCCAACTATACAATGGGTAAGCCCCAACTCTTACAAAAAAGGGTATTACTTTCATTACTGCGAGCGTGGAATGTTGCTCCGGCCCTGTTTGAACAAAATGTAACTTTATTTTACCTTGTGTGGATATTTAAATTTTTGATGAGAAATTAAAAGGTTAACAACCATTTTATCTACAAGTAGAACTTTTGATAGTACCTTCTAAGATGGCGTTAACTTTAATCAAATCACTTAACTGTATCCTGAACCTCAACCCTATAACTCTCATCCCACAATACCAACTTGTGCTGGTAGACGAGGATAAGGAACCACGTGACACCCTTACCTGCACGGTGTTCTCATCTACCTCAAGGCGCTGAGCGATCTTAGCCTTAAGATCTCCGTCGGGATACTCCACGTCCACGAAGATGCGCTCAAGGGCGTTCAGCTGCGCGTAGTTGAAGATGGTGCGGGACCGCCGCTCTACAAACCAGACACAGATAGAGGTGTGTGGTTAGGGTTAGGAATAGAGATGGAGTAGGTAGAGACAGAGAGAGAGAAACAGAGGGGGAGAAAGAGAGAGAGAGAGTGAGAGAGAGAGAGAGAGAGAGAGAGAGAGTGGGGGAAGATGGGACAGAGGAAAGAGGGAGAAAGAGATACAGATAAAAAGAAATATGGATGGGATGGAAGAGAGAGAAAGAGAGAGAGAGGGAGAGAGAGAGAGAGAGAGAGAGAGAGAGAGAGAGAGAGTGAGTGAGGGAAGATGGGGCAGAGGAAAGAAGGAGAAAGAGATACAGATAAAAAGAGATATGGATGGGATGGAAGAGAGAGAAATAGAGAGAGAGAGGGAGAGAGAGAGAGAGAGAGAGAGAAAGAGACAGAGCGAGAGGCAGAGAGAGACAGAGAGAGACAGAGAGAGAGAGAGAGAGAGAGATCCCTATATTTTAAAGGAGACACAACTACCCATCCCTACCTTTGCTTCCCCGATGGGCAGACTTCACTTCCTCCTTCGGTCTCTTCAGGTCCCCATCTCTCCCGCCGTTGTGCAGAGAGGCGTGGCCTGTCTCCATGATATCGTGGCTGTGTGCACGTGGGGGTAAAGGTGAGGTTTCCATGGTTTCTCCCATCACGTGACCAGAGTGACTTCTAAGAAGCTCTCTCTGTTGATCAACAATTAATCACATTTGTCACTATGCATTGGTGATAAATCAACAGTGTACATCTATCGTTCTTTGAATGTTTCCATGGTGAAAGTGTTTAGTAAATAGTAAAGCTTTCAGTAATACCATGTGGTTGTATTATTTCGGATACTTAGCCCACTTATGGGGTGAAGAAAGGAAAAGAAAGAGTGAAAGAATCATATCTTCTCTTTTCACTCTGTCTTCACCCCATAAGTGCTACAAGTGAGTCAATTATCCGAAAGAATACAACCATAAGTATGGTGTTACCGAAAGTTTCACTATTTTCTAAATAGTATTTATTAGTAATGTATATCTAGTATGTCTGCATACCTTGCATGGTGTGCACTTGGGAACTGCTCCGGTCTCTTTGACAAGGTTATCACAAAAATATGAGCAAGTCATTTACAATTTGGTTGGGTGCAATGAGATATATAACCGAGGTAATAATACTTTCTCTAAGTCAATTGTAATTCCAGGCCCTCTTTCTCTCAATTTCTCTCCCTTTATATCTTTCCATGCTTTTCGTTTTGTCTGCCCATTTCGGAATCATAATCTGAAATGTATTCCACAGACAAATTTTCATAATAAACATTCTCAATTCAAATTAATTCAATAGCCGATTTTATTGATAACAAACACCCCAAGTCGCGAATATGTATTCAGCTTTGAAATGATATAAAATTTGGTATTTTACAAAGAGGTAGGATTTGGTTAAATTCTTTGAGAAATGCGAAGAGTATGATAAGTATGCGACGATATGAATCCAAAGTAGATAGAAAAATATAAAGTGTGTACTGAAATTGCATAAAACGAATGGGAGATATGTTACAATGATTACCCGATAAAAGTAAGAAGAATATGTTACTGTTGTAACTATTCATCAAAAAGTATTTGAGCTTAGCGGAACACAGAGAAGTCGAGAGAAAAATGGAGAAACATTTTGTCAAGAGATATATATATATACAGTGCACGAGGGAGGTGCATTCAGCAAAGTAAGGTGCACCCATATCTATATCTCAAGTAACATCAATTAGCATACCTCGGATCTGAATGAACGAAGTGATTTAGAAGCAGTTTATTAGAGTTGTCAAGGATATTGGGGAAAATATTGGTTAAGTGAAGATATTAATAACTTGCACAATTCTCTACCACCATTTCCTATATCAAAACTTATTATGAATTATTTTGTTAAGCACTTGTTTAAACAAATGTAAACGTTGAAGCTCTTTCATGGGGTATTTGCCACTCATTACATTTCCTGGTCTGACGTGTTATCATAATACTATAGGTAAATTAAACTTAAAATGCAGAGCATTGAAGTAAATCAATGTAGCAAACAGTGTGCATGTATAGATGATGCATTGCATTTTGAAACAGGTAACTGACACCAGATTGTTGTATAAGAGTAGGCTTTTTTTACATATCGGGTGAAACATAACAACGAAGAACATATACCATAAACATAATTCTTCATACATTTTATGTAATATAAATGTGACACACTTAACATGAAATTAACCTTGAGAGACTGCACATATAGGCCTATAAGTAGGTTCACCTCCACGTAATGCAGTCGCCCCTCCGAACCCAGACACCCATCCAGACTATCTAATGAACGGATAATCCGTTATCCATACGCACAATAACCTACTACTTCTCGTATAAAGCATCCATTCTTTATTTAAAAATTTTCTCTATAAAATTGAAGTTAAGTAGTTAAGAGAAATATTATCTATGATTTACCTTTGATTCTTCTGGCGGGCGATGTTCCAAATGTTGTCATTAAAGGCTTTATTTCCTGGTCAAGTTTGATGGTGGTCGCTGGTCAAGTTCATCGGCCTTGTGCTGACCAGTCGCACGGAGGTCCGAGCGCATTGGAGCGGAACGCTGGCCTCCACGGACCATTGCCCCGAACCTGGCCGTGCAGGGAAACATTCGGTAGACAAAGCAACACACTTTCTTGCGTTCCATGATATGCAAATGACACAGGCGGATTATTCCCTTTTGAAAACGGGCTCTGTTTTCGAAAAGGTTTATCTGTTCGTCTGGAGATAGGTTCAATGTCTGAGCCCCTTCATTCTTGCAAAGCGGGGCTGTTGCATAATAGGTCTACCGGACAGACAAAGAGGCGGGCACAACAGGGCAGGTATTGCGGATTGGCTGAACTTTCGTGGAAAACTTACATAGAAGACCAGGCATCTCAGTGTTTAGCCGATCAGAGCTAGCTACAGAAAGCTTTATTATGCCTTGAGAGGAGTTCGTCTCTATTCTTAGATAAATCATGTATTGTCAACATGTCTAACATCATGGTTCAAGTCGTGATCGTGTTGCCCATCTGCGGCGACTGAGACCGAAGAGCTGAATTTCATGTGGACATTTTGATCGTACAGGTCCTGATGGGAGATGTAGTCCTCTATAGCATAATTATTGGTAAAACTCCTGGTCATGTGCACCTCGTTTGCAACAAGATCAATGATGAACATTTTTGTAATGTTAATAACTGCAATCATTACTTTGATATTGGTACAGACACCAAATAAAGGGGAAACAGGGAAATAGGAAATGCCGATATGTATTTTTCTCAACGAATATGGCGTTGTCGAGCTTCGGCGTGTATGATAATATCCAAGTTCAGGTTTGCAGTAAGTTCGGGACAAAAAACGCGCGCATACTTTTTTTTGTTTTAAATCGTATTTTATTTCTTCCTCATACCACATGACAATAATATATCCCATGAAATCATTTACATAGTTAATTCAATATTCATTTTTGTTTACATTTTATCATTCACAAACAGTTTTACTTGATTATGAAATAACATAACTTAAATAAATCCGAAAAAAAATGAATAAACTTGAATCCATCTATACAAATTGTTTAACATTTTCTATAACAGTTATAGGACTAGTAATATAGACAGAATTATATAAATTTCAAATTATACATTTTTTTTTCCATTTACATATCCTTTTTAATCACAATGATTTTGAGGAAGTTATATGAAAACACACTCACCCACGGTTAACACCCCCCTCTCCCCCCCCCCCCCCCTCCCCCCTCCCCACGTCCGGTGTAACTGCCCCCATTCCCTCACGCGCTCAAGAAATACGGAAATGGAACTGATGCTGTCAGGCGAGCATTATGGATATTTAGAAGGGTAACCACCCAGAAAAAATAAGAAAATACAAATGCTATAAGTCCTCTAAATGTTCAATTCTTCCCATTTCTGTAAGTGTAACCCTAATTTACAACTTTTGATCGCTAACTTCTCTTCCCTATCTTTATAATCCGAAATCATCTTTAAGATTTTGTTCATGGAAGGAAGCATTCCTTTTGTTCTCGAAAAATATATGATGTATTTTATGATAAGGATAATAGAATTGCACATTTTGATTCTATGAGAATTTCCTTGGATCCCCATGAAAATTGACTTCCAGTTATTGATGTCTAATTCCTTTAAATTCAATCTATTTGTAATCTCTTGCCAAATTCTTTGAACGTGTGCACAAAACAGAAAAAGATGTGAATACGTCTCATCCTCCTTTTTACAAAAGGAACACAATTTATCAGTTACAAATCCAAATATAAAGAGGTGATCTTTAGTGTATAGGGCCCCATGTAATAACTTAGATTGAAATTCCCTATGCTTACAACAAATTACTGCTCTTCTCGGTCTTAAAAATATATCCTTGATTTCTTCCTTATTATAGTTATATTGATTATATCCATCTCGCACTTGTAAATTATATTCTTCCTGAAATGATTTAATGAAGTAATTGTACACTTTTCTAGATTTTAAGTTAGACAATTGACCTATTTGTCCTTCTATGTTTAATCTTATGCCAAAATTATGAAGATCAACTTGCATATGTTCTCCTGTTTTCAAATCATCAGGAATGGCTTTAAACAAATCAAGAATGTTCAATAATCTATTGCTTTCAATTCCTAAAGTAAAAAAATGAGAATATGGTTTGATTTCTTTTCCATTAGTAATATCATCTATTTGAATAACCCCTTTCTTCCATAGATCCTCATCAAATATCATTTTGTTTCTTATGCAAATGTGTCTGTTATTGATAAGAATGGGATTATGTTTATTTTCTTCAAAGTGTCTACATTTATCCAATTCTTGCCAGACCTTTAAAATTTCTCTATAGAAAGGTGCCAGGTTATTCAAATTCAGTTTATTCATATCGTAATCACATAAAAATATGAACCTTCCCCCTATTGACCTACTGAAATATTAAAAACATATCTTCCATCCTGACAATTCATCTCCATATATTAGCCGTTTAAGCCACATAACCCTTTGAGTTTTTATAAATGTTTCATAATTTGTCATTCTTACACCCCCAAACCCATAATCCTGATATAAAATTTTCCTTTTTATTCTGTCCTTTCCACCCCAAATGAAATCAAAGGAAATTCTTTCTACTTCTTCCACAATGAGTTTTGGAACAGTAATGAGAGAAGAGACATAATTGAATTTGGACAGAACATAAGTCTTCAACAATTGAATCTTACCCATTATTGTAAGATCCCTTTGCTTCCACCATCCTACCAGTCGTTTTATTTTGCTTAGTATCTCTTTGTAATTTAAATCCTCTTTCCGTTTTAGATTTCGTGTAAAATGTACCCCTAATATTTTCACTTCTTCTGTCAAATTCCCGAAAAATTGCTCCCCAGGTATTTCAGATTCTTTACGTACCAAGCACACAAGATTTGTTTTTTCCTTATTAACTTTTAAACCACTTATCTTTTCAAAGGCTTCAAAAGTCTGTTGTACCCTTTTGATAGATTCCTTGTCTTGTAAAAAGAGTGTTATGTCATCTGCATATAACACTTGCTTAATTTCATTCTGACCCAATTTAATCCCTCTAATATTCTTATCATTTCGGATGCACAATGTAAGTATTTCTATGGCCAATACAAATAAATATGGCGAGAGTGGATCTCCTTGCCTTACCCCCCTTTTGATATCAAAGTAGCCAGTTGAGTGTCCGCCATTCATCACGCAGCTTCTTACGTCATTATACATTGTTATACACACACACACACACACACACACACACACACACACGCACACACAATACAATGGGGGTTGAGTGAGAGATATGGAGGAAGAGGGGATGGTAGAGAGAGGGAGAGATGGGGTTTGCAGAAGAGAATGAAGGAAGACCAAGGTGCAGAGAATAACGAGAGATACAAGTGGAATTGAAACGGAATGTCGACATTTTGTATGAAATGTTATACATTGTATACCCGTTTACACGAATGTCGCTCTATCTCTATATATCCCTTCCCCTTTCCCTCTTTCTTTCTGTCCTTCTTTAATTCTCCTTCTCTCCCTTCTCCGCTATAATGATTACCATTATGATTTGCATATCTGAGGACCACACTTTTTTCAAACCCTGTCAGCCCAAACTGGCACGCATGAAATTGAAAGAATATAGATTATGTAATTCTCATTATGATTATCAATTTATATTCATGAACGCCGAATAGAATAGATAAAAGAAAACAAACAGACAAAGATTAATGGTGATCGTACCACCGTGGCCAAAGAAATGCCCCTCTCAACCCCTTTAACCTGTGTCATGTTGTATTCAATCTCCAGGCGTCCGTTGGATTGGCACGAGGACCGAAGTACATGTATTACAGGATTTGAGCATGTCGAGATAATTGGTTGAAAACTATACCCGTAGAGCAAGCAGCGGTGATCGCATCGGGGACTCTGATTGGGAGCGTCTGACACTAGCCCGCTAGACAATGTCGGACCAGTGAAATTCTCCTCGAGCGATGCTGTGTAGAATCAAAGACCCACATAGCAATGGACATGACATTAGCAAACATCGAGCGAGAGATGACTTGGCTCAAAAACATGCATGTGGATGTTGTATATCATCATCAGTCAACATCCCTCCCATCACGAGGGGTTGCTGACTTTCATCCTTTCTTCCAATCATTAATTCCTTAATTTGATGTCCATTTTCCTCGCTCAATAAAATGTTCGCTCTTTTCCTTCCGACAATTCTCTTCCACGACATCTGCAGCATTTTACTCCCTCTTTCTCCATTTACTCTTAAACTGCTCGTTCTCCACACCCGAATCTTCCTCACGTCTCAAGACGTACCCCGTCCACCTTAACCTGCTCCATCTCATCACTTCAAGCTCACTCTCCTTCGACTATCCTCCCCCCGTCAGCTAACGTGACTCCACACATCTCTCTCACCATCGCACACTCTCCGCCCTATTTATCACCCCTTCCTCCTCCACCTTCCCATACCTCTTCTGTGTTGCACACATATCCCATCATAAAATAAACCTTTCAGTTACCTTAGCACTCTCTATGCCCGTCAGAAGCCTACAGGGTTTGTGTGTATTGCTCATACTAAACTGCCCCGGTGGTACATCCAGTATCAAGTGTTGTTGCTGTTTTTTTTTGGTTTGTGTCAAGTTATCACTTGAATTATAATTATTGCATTATATTATCATACATTGACTGGGGTTCTTACCCCTCCCCCCACCCACCCCTACCCCCTGCTCCATTATAGCTCATTAACACTATGAAAACACATTTTCTCCCGGGCTTGCTACATTCAGAGCTTGAAGCGTGAATCTATTAGATAACATGATGTCTATTTGTCACTGAACTGTACATGTTATTTGTGTGTATTTATGTAAACCACGTACTAGAAAATACCACGATGTACAAAGCAGGGCCTCCTGATAAAACAGTGTTTAACGACTGAAGGAACTCCCCTGGGTTAATGATAATAACAATGAACAAATAAATAAACATGGACACAGTGAACAAAGTGAAAGATAATCTCATGCACAAGCAAATGAAGACAGAACACTCATTGTTTATCGTTTCAAAGCTCCATAATTCCCTTTAATGCAAAAGTCTGTTAAGTTTTGCTGGATTACGTCTTTGTATTACAATATCTGAAAACCACAAAATATTGCCTCATATGTACTTTTTCCATTTCCCCACATGGACTATCTATTTTGGTTATAGACAATATAGCAAATAATCATACAGCATCAACTGAACTATGTAATTTGACATAAATCTAAGAATGAGAGTAAAAACGAGGCTATCATATACCTATATGTGTAAGTATTGTTAGTAACGTTGCACTATGTTTTTAAGCCAAGTAAGCATATACGTTTTACAGTTCGTCTACAATTGATTTTATCATCAAATTATGCATTGCATATTCATGCCTACACGATTTTGAGACTAAAAAGTGCTTTAAAATAAAACAAAGCAATAATGCTGTTTTCATATATATTCACAGTAAAAAAAAAAGATACAACAGAATTCTACACAATTATATAGCAGGTGATCACTCTCTTCAGCCATCTATGCTACGAACAAAATTCTGTTCTTTCCATATAACAAGATATATTTGCACAAACTGTTTTCTTTTAAAACATAAAATCTTGAGATGTCACTAACAGCATGAAGAATACACCCAAAGAAACATATATTCTCACAAATTGCTCACACAGAAACACGTTCAGATCAGAGAAAGAGACACGGATATAGGAAGAAGACACAGTTGGGGATATTATTGCTGTTTACTCCAGCTCTACTGGGTTGCTGAACCCATCTACATGCCCGTCTGTATCCTCGTATCATTTCACACCCTACTCAAGACCCTAAACCCTGCCCAATACATCATATTTCAAGTGCTATAAACACAGGTAGTACTGAGTTTCAAAGCAAAATCCCAACAAGAACATGGTTAAAAAAGAAAAAGAAAAAGAAAAATGGAACAAAGTCTTCACAAAGGATTATAAGAATCAACATATAACTTACATATTTCCTTAATTTAAAATAATTCTGTGATATCAAATACATATATCTACCTTCAAAGATTTATATTATTCTAATAATTTGTTAGATTTATTACATGTCACTGTCCATCTAACATACTCCAAGCAATCCCTCCTTCAATCCATATTTACACAGTAGGCTGTTACCAGAACTCTTTAACTACGGTAGACAAAATGTATAAAGTTGTTATCTAGCAAAATATAATTTACTCTGAATGCCTATATCAAGGAAGCTTGTTTTGTCAAGTTCATTTTATACCAAAATGCTCAAGTGAATGTATAATAATGTTTCAATACTAACTTATTTCAATCCATGATTATTAATGTTCCTTAACATTCAGCATTATGACAAAGATTACACAAGTATGAATACACTTTAAAAAAATGAAATATTACCATAACAACCAAACGTTTTGTCCCTTCAAAGGTCCATAGAAAATTTGTCTGCTTTGCAGTATCGGTCATTAAGGTACAGTACAAAACCATGAATTTATTTGAAATGAGTTTGATAACCAAAATAAATCATAGATAATTGTATTGACAATCATTTCAAAATGATTTGTTATCAATTTAAGGCATTTACGTGTATCATATACTTATAATAAACGTTAAGGTGACTTTCTAGCATTTCAAATAGGTCTTTCCTTCTCATGTGCACAAGACTAGTTTCTAAACACACTTCTGAAAGACTACACATGCTTGCAAGTAACTGCTTCACTATTTATGTTGCAAATATCTACACACAACTTTAACCTCCATCCAACTTCAATCAATTTTTAACTACTTTTTTTTTTATTAGCCAAGCTTATAAAATTGAAAAAAGAGCTTTGAAATCGCATTTTATCAAGTCACTCTTTCGTTTCAAATGTTACAATAAATGAAAGAGTTACATTGACTGGGTATCTAACATACACAAAGTTGTCAGTCATATGATGGTTATTAACAATGATACAAATGGAGAGATGTATTAATACTTTCTAGCATGAAGCTTACTGTTAGCATGAGTCACTTGGCCCAGATCTTTACATGAGGGCACACCAGTATGGAACAGAAGACACTGGAAGGCTTTCTCGCTCAATAGTTGGAAGATGAAATGATTTCAATTCTGTGATAAATAATATTAAGTACCATACACTTCTTTATACTCCCTACAGCAGTTCATTGACATTCTGTCTGTCCACTCGTACAGAACACATCTCCATATTCATGTCATAATATCAAGTTATCAACCAAAGATTGAAAAAAGAAAATCCAGCACGAAAGATGACACATGTAAGATTATTTCTGGCAGTTTGTCACAATAAAAAAATTCACATAAGTCCAGACTGGAGCGTGTTTCGTATCTTTTTAAAATACATGAACGCACCACTTATAATGTGATGCGTGTTTTGCATATTCATCGCACGGAAGATGTGGCAGGCGCTGCTATGCCTGGCAAGCCTCAAAGAGGGGGGTAGGTGGGGGGGGGGGGGGGTTGTGGTCACACCCAAGCCCCGCCCCCTGGTAGGGGTGAGGCTGGGCCCTCCCGGCCCACCTCCATGCTGCATTGGGTGTGGAGGGGTGTCTAGACACACTGGATCTGGTAGGGACTGCCTGGTACGTGCTCCTCACCCCATTTGACCATCAGTACATAGTTGCCCTTCTCCTTCAGCAGGTAGGTGATGGTGTAGCGCTGGCCAAAGTTGTGCTTGACATGGATCTCTTCACAGGGGGTCTTGGGCCCAGCAATGCCCACGATCAGCATGTTGTTGCCTGGCAACAAGGAAGAGGAGAAACATTGTCCATATCAGTCTCTAAACATACAGCCATGAATTATGATGCTTGGTTTATTGCTTCTCTCTGGATGAAAGAGATTTATATATTAATCTGCTTTTTTTTTTAAAAGCGGACATTTCAACCTTACAACGATGTTATCACAAGGCTCCCTGAAAATGGTACAATAGTTTCGGAATCGGAACCCTGTATTCAGATAACACCTGTTTACAAGAAGCAAAATGTTGAGGGACTCAAACGGGTACTTGAGCAAATTTGAAGAGTGAAATTGTAATAGATTAGTTTTCAACTTATTGCTACTTTGAAAGTGTTGTGATTTTGGCAAGTGCAAAGGAAGAACATATAAAGGAATGTCTGCTTGAAATAACAAAAGTGAGTCCACATTGCAGGCACTGGTGATGAAGGCACTAAAGTGGTCACATGATCTCACCTGCATCTGAGCAGTTGACCTGGAACTGACTCTTCTTGTTGACGAAGGATTTCTTGAGGCCCATACCGCTGGACACCACCTTGCTGGCATCGGAGTGGAACTCTGGGGCGGTGAAGCCTGTCGTTGTCGTTGTCTTGACGATGGTTTCCACCATCACCTGGGCAGTCTCCATGGATCCTGCCTTGCCTCCCTTAGCGGAGCCTGCAACATCAAGGATACAAGCGTTAGGAGTCATGGGTCATGGATCATCAATGCAGCTTTTATGATTTATCGACAGGAAGGATTGTTGGAAATCATTAACAAAGCCACTACTCACTCATCCTTTGTTAGTATCTATTTCTCATCAATTCATTACTGTAAACCTCACTGCTGTTATCATAGTAGGTTACCATTTCAGTTGTACGTTACTATAAAAGCCACAACAGATGCCACAAATTTGTCACAATTCTGCCATTGTTAAGGCCTACGATTTGAAATATGGCGTCCCCTATTTCCACAAAGCCAATGACTGGGTCCTGCACTGAAGCCAGCCGCAGAGTCATGTGACTGATCAGTGTCATCTATGGTAGCCTTAAAAGTACAGTTACCTACAGCATGCGACTCTTTTGAACCGTCTCGTTTGCTGCGTACCTGTGATCTTGGCCTTGAAGGGACTGCCAGTGATGTGGGTAGGGCCGCCATACTTGATGGTGATCATGTATTCTCCTGGCTGGGTGGGGACGTACACACACTTGTACCCCTCCCCGATCTCTGTCACGTCCATTTTCACCTTGGACGGCCCATCGATCTGGATGGACATGGTGCCCGCTCCGGCACCACAGGTGTTGATGATGAACTCGCACTTCTCGCCTGGCAATGGAGAGATGAGGAAGGAACGGTTAAAAGGGGCAATGAGATCTGGTCATAGAACATACTGTGTTCACTTTCCTTGAGTCTATGTCATGTATAAGTACGCTCTACTGGCTTGGCACCTTCACATAGACTGGGGTCAAGAAGCGCTGTAATTTGATTGGTCGTGAGCTGCTCATGTACCATGTTTTTATTTTTAATATACAGCTGATGATGTCACAGATATCAAATGAAAGCCATCACTCTGACTCGGTTTGCTTGGCAAAGGAGAGCCAACAGGGAAGGAACCACTTAGGGAAATGTACAGGGATAACTAGAGTCTAGGTTCAAGACTATGGACTCACACATCTAACTCTGATCAATGAGGCTAATACAATTTATCTGGCTTCTCTCCTAAACAAAAAGAACAAGGATGTATGGTTGCAATATGTGTGCATCATTCCTGCATATTTTATTCTTTTTGATAGATGTCTGATTTCCTCTGTGGCTAATAAGATATAAAAAATGTTAAGAACACATCGTAAGGGATAAGAATCTTGCTCACCAGTCTTTCCCCTCTCCAGTCCGTCTCCGTAGGCATGGCAGTGGCCGGGGTCGCCCACCTCCTCGATGGTGCCCACACGGATCTTGAAGGGGGAGCCTGGGATGGGCGTGTCCTTGAAGAAGACATCGATGAGATGGATACCATTCTCCGTGGGAAGGAAGCGCACTGCATAGTTCTCTGTCGGGAGGGGGGGGGGGGGGAGGGGTGAGAATCATATAATTAAGATGCGCTCTTTAAGAATATGGCAAGCCATAAGACCATTCTTAAGACTTGTCTCATTAGGCAATTATTGTAAATCTTAAATGTATGTACCTTTTCTACCATGCCCTTCATCTCTTCTCTCTCTAATGTTCTCAGACACAGTGTATGAAGCACAATATACATGTTGTTACTTGTGAGTATTATTATAAGACATTGAAAAATACATGAATACAAAGTACATTATACATTTTCCCAAGAAGATCTGAGTTCTGTTCATCGTCATGACTTCCTCTGCTCTCCTGATCTCACTCCCATGAAAGATTTCATAGCTCTCTGAAGACAATTTTACTTCGCTATTGACAAGTTGATTTACTCCTTTCAACCTGTATATTAAGGTTTTTCATCATATCAAACCCAAGCAAAACATCTGATTGCAATTGTTTTTTAGACATCCTGCTGAGCAGATAAACCCCATCTACTAGCCTGCTCTACAATGTGACAGAGCTTTCTCTCATCAACACATATTTTACATCTGGCATGTGTTGTAGAAGCAGAACCATCCTAGCGGGAGACAGCTGGGATAAACGAGGGGCCTAAGACTCTCTCTCATCAGTCCTTACCCTCGTCGATCTCTGTGATGATGCACTCCAGGTCGACTCCAGATGGAGACTTGGCTGTCGCCCTCAGGTGGCCTTTAGCTCCGTTCAGCTGGATCACGAATGAGGCTGGGTGATTGAGCTTCAGCCCGGTATCCTGTAGGGACAAAGGCAGACATTCATCAGTGACACTGCCTCATGAATATTCATATCTTAGTTTTAATGATATTCATGTTCACAACAATGCATTCATGGCAGTAAACTTGGCAGTTGACTTAAATGAGAGTAATATTTACCTGTGACATTATCTTGCTCAAATCTGAGCTAATGTAGCAAGGTTTTCAAAATTTCAATGGGACAATGTTTGGACTTTAAGGCTACATAGTGAAATGTCAGAATATGACCTTGACAAGTGAAAAATTACTTGTCCAAATACTTTCTTCTAATTAGGTGAAATTTAATTTGATTTGATTTGATTTGATTGATTTTTCCATAATAATCTTCAACAATGATATACAATTGAATACAAGGAATTAACAAAAATAGAAACAACTATATATCAGGACAGTTCTTGAAATGGCAAACAAAATGAATTGTACAAATTATTTTGGAGGGAAACAAAAAAAAGCATAGCTTGTAAGGTATGCAACATGTGGTGTTTGTTTCATGTCATGAAGCTTGAAAAGAACATATACATTCCACTCAACAGTTTTTCCCACCTAATCACGCATGACCCTTGACTGTTTGACCTTTGACCTCTCCCATAGTTACCTGTATACTAGACACGCTGCACCTCCTGGCCTCTCCGAGGGGTGGAGTGACGAAGGGCTTGTAGGGGCTGTCTGGGATGGGCTTGTCATTGAACTTGATGTCGATTACATAATCACCTGATGAAACAAACAAGCAGATGAAAATTGACAACCTTTTTGCATAATGTTTAAAAATATGCATTCTGATAAGAAAATTTACATCTCTCCACTAACTACACATTAACCTTGTTGCAAAAAATGCAGTATTTAACACTAAAACCTTCAGTATTTAGGTTAAGATTTAGTACAAAATACTGAAAATCCATAGCAGCTTTCAGCTGTGTGTACATTGTCTAACCTACTCTGGCCAGTCCTGACTTGAAGATGTGTGCGAGCCACTTACCTGGGACGCCTGGTACATAGGACACCAGGTAGGATCCATCCTTGTTGTCGACAAAGTCAATAGGGGCCTTTGCTGGGCCCGACACGGTGATGCCCAGCTTGCCTGGGCCAGCCTCACGGGTCCAAACAGTGAACTCAGCTGAAAGGGGGCAGCAAAAAAAAACATTCACATCACAGTCTCAGGAGTGGAACATATCGCTTGATCAATGTGTGACAAGTATGGGATTTATTGAGAGCAATTACTAAGTCATGACAAAATAAACTTCAACATTGACACCAAAACAAGCAACAAAGTGGAGACACTTCATCGCAATACTTCATATGTGAATAACAACTCACAAATCAAATGGCCATGTGATGTGACTTAATCCTATGGCCTGAGCAAAGGTTTGCTCAATGTCCCAGACTACCCCTTGATATAAAAGCCACTTATATTTCCCCTGAACAATAAAGAGTAGTTGTTGGAATAACGCTGCCATGCCATCTTTGATTTTATTTCCAGTTTTATTTCTTCGCAGTGGTCTTGACAGTTATACAACTGCAATCAGTGAGGGCCCTAGCAGATGCAAAGACATCACAATGTTACATGTAAAAACCATAGTAAATATAACACATCATTTGTGCATATCAGGAACTGTGCAGAGTTGATTCAGAGATGATGGCAAGCATGTAGTTACCTTTCTGGTTGACCTCTCCACGCTCCAGACCAGGACCTCCTGCATGGACCTTGTGCGCCCCACCCTCACCAAATGGACCCACAGTGAACATGAAGGGACTGCCTATAGTGTGGGAGCAGGGGGGGGGGGGGGGGGGGTGGAGGGTAAAACAAAGGGGGAGGAGGGGACAGAGAGGGGAGCAGTGGGGGGGGGATAGAAATGGGTAGAAGGGTGGAAGAGGATAATGAAGACAGAGAGAGAGAGAGAGAGAGAGACAGAGAGAGAGACAGAGAGAGAGAGAGAGAGAGAGAGAGAGGGAGACAGAGAGAGAGAGAGAGAGAGAGAGAGAGAGACAGGGAGACAGAGAGAGAGAGAGGGCCATACAGAGCAATGAGCAAGGGAGAGAGGGGAAAGAATGACCAATGAAAGAAGAGAGACATACATACAGAGGAAGAGATAAGACAGAGAAATATAGATACAGAGGGAGTGGGGGAGGAGACAGAGCGGAGGGGTGTAAAGGAGGGAAGATGGATAGAGAGAGGAAGTAGTATGAGATACAAGGGAAGGGGGGGGGGGCGGGACAAGAGATGGGAGGGAGAAAATGTAAGAGGAAAATAGTCAGATCACATGATCAATCAGAACCGCTGTACAACCCAATCATGCAAATCTGGAATCAACAAACTACCCAAAACTTAACATTCTTTTAAACTGCATACAAAAATCCATGTGCGAAAAAAAAAGATTTCTATGAAGTGCAATTAAAAAGCATATTCCCCACCTAACACAGCCCCATTTTGGTATGTTTCAAAAATTAGCAATTCTCAAAGACATAGAGATATAATTTCTTCAATGCAATCAATAATATTTGAATTTGCTGTAAAAATGCTGCAACAGTGTGATCGTCAGGTTACCTTGATAATGACTCGTACTTTGCTTCATTTTTGCATCAATTTAATCATGGCTGTGTTGCATATATAGGTTTTCAATTATTGTAACTTACCATTAATGGTAACTACCATGGCAACAGATCCAATAATGAGAGCACATTGGCTGTTACCATGGTAATTACCATTGATGGTAAGTTATAACAATTAAAAACCTATATGGAGTATTGCCCAGGGCTATGTTCTTTTTTTTAAATGTGGAGGTGAGGTTTTGCAGCACTGCAAAAACAACTGGATCTGGACACATAGCCCATCCATTCTTCCCACTGTCATCCCGAGAGAAGCTGAAGAGATAGGATTGACCTTAGTGCAAGGAATTAATGGCAGCAGTGCATCAGAAAGAAACAGTCTCCGTGGTCTAGAAGCTAGGCTTGCCAGAGGGTAACCTTACCTGGCACGTGCATGCCCTTGTTCTTGACGCTGACTGTGTGAACTCCTTCCATGGTAGGCACAAACTTCACGCAGTACCGGCAGTCTGGCTTGTCCATGATCTCTGCGTCCACTGTGCGGCCAGCAGGGTTAGTCACCTGTGCAGTCATGTCCAGTGGGTCGGTGCCTGGTCAGGGAACAGTCAGGCAAGCAAGAAATCCATCAGATACATATTTCAGCATACAAAATTGTTTAAATGATCTTCCTTAATTGCCCAATCAATCAATCCTAGTATTCTTCAATCTAGTACTTTATATGCCATTTTTGTACTTTATTCACAGCTTTCTCCCTCATTTCATATAGCATGTGATGACATTCACCTGAATCTAGTGATTTGGTGTCAATCAGAGGAATGCAGTCTGAATCTACTAGTAGCTGCTAATCGGCAAACC
The DNA here is from genome assembly GCA_963669155.1 of Arbacia lixula. Lineage (NCBI taxonomy): Eukaryota > Metazoa > Echinodermata > Echinoidea > Arbacioida > Arbaciidae > Arbacia > Arbacia lixula. Next base: position 861,828 of record OZ022576.1, read on the forward strand.
TCGGCTAAGCTCTGGGGTTATCATTAGTAACGTTTCAACAATTTGCATACATAACAGAAATGGCTTTTGGGAAGATATGACTCAAAAAGAGCAGTAAGCTAATTTGCATAATGTATGAAGAGAGAATGAATCAAGGTCCTTTCTTCCAAAGGTTGCTTGGATTGCTTACCTGGGATCTTGACGGTCAGCTCACATTCACTGCCCACGTTGGAGACAGGGATGGCTTTGGTCGGCCTCACCAGGGTCTCTCGGATTAGAGGAAGGTCTGTCGACTCGCCCTTCACTGCCACCTGGAATGGGCTGCCTGTAGGGGCGAACAAGCACCAGCAGGGGTTACATAATGGGACTCGTGGGTACGGAGAGGCAATATGGGCTCAATGTCTTGCTATGGTGTATTAATGACACCCTTTTAGAAGGAGCAGATCTATCCAGATTTTCTCTAGATTTCTTGTACTATTTGATTGTAATCACTGACTGCAATAAATAAAAATCAGCTGTAAAGTTGACCTCAAGCTCTATCCTATCAACATGGTATTGAAACATAAAACATATTTTGGCAAACTACTCATCTCCATGGTGTCATTCACCATTGTATCATTTGTTGCTGAACCCTTTTTCTAACATTGATGCATTCTGGTATCACATTCCAGTATCACAAATCACATAGAATGGAACTTATTCCTTTGGTGTAGAACAGGTCAAAGGAATATGTTAGCATGGTGAAGAAGACAAAGTTATTAATATTCTATGAATAGTTCTGAAAACAGTTAATCAGAAATCGGAGTGAAAGAAGAGGCAGAGTAGAGTTGTGGGTCTAGACTTGATGATAGGGTCCTACCGGGCACAAGCTGGTCTGCATAGTGGATGTTGACGTTGTAGGTGCCTGGTTCTGTTGGGGTGAAGGTGACCAGACATGTGCCATCTCCATTGTCCTCACAGTTAATATCAGCCTTGCTGGGGCCCTCAATGGATACTCCCAGACCACCGTAACCTGCAGGAAGAGGTATCACAGAGGGGTCAAGAGGGACAGTCTTGGGGATTGTATACGTATTGCAGGTAAGGGACAGAATTTGAAATCATAACGGGTCCTGAAATCTTTACTATTTCAATCGCTTGCCTGTGTCAATCATGGTCATCATAGACCGCATCATCGCTCTATTGTTTGGTCAATTATCCGGATGCGCCGGCCAGTAGTATTGGACCATTTATGAGCGGGTTACGGCGAGTGTGCTGCACTGACCAAAAGGTATTTAAACCCCAACTTATTATAATTTTGTATCACACCTGACGAAGTGCAGCGGCGCACGAAACGTCGTAATCTTTTTAGATTCTGTTGACCATACATTGCGAGACAAACGATTACCACTAGCGGATTATCCGCAATGAGTAACATATCTAGCATTAATGGTCATTGTTTCTCTTTCTCTTACTTCTCATGTGTTATTTTAACCCATAACTCACATTTAGATTGTCAGTCCTTATTCCTAATAGTCGACAATTTAGCCACACCCCTTTGACTCCTGCAGCTTCATAGCAAATTTTGACATGCCTACTGGATAGAGTTCCCGGAGCACGCTTATCTAACGGTGAGCAGCAGGTTAAGAGATGGTAAGCAAACCTACCAGCATTCCTGGTGTCGACCAAGAACTGAGCGACCTTGCCCGCCTCAGCCTCCTTAATGCCACGCCCGGTAACCTTGACCTTGGACGCATTGCCCACCTCCTGGGCACCCACGATGATCTTGAAGGGGCTGTTGGGGATGTGCTGCCCTCGCTTCTTCACGCTGACCAGGTGCTCTCCGATCTCCTTGGGGGTAAAGGTGATACCTGCAAGGGGGTACATGGGGGGGGGGGTAGAGGTCAGTGCTGATATATCATGCAAGTTCTTTTAAATTCCCTAGCAACGGTACAACATCAGAGTATACTCATTTCTAAGTATGTGCAATTTGGAATGAGGAACTAAAAATACCAATTTAATCATATACATTAGGGATTGAATGCTATCATTGAATATACATGTTTTTTAGTGCAATTAAGTGAACTAGTAGTAAAGACAAGTAGTCTAAAGAGTGAAAATATTTACATTTTTCTGATCCAACTAGTAGGTTTGTTTGCCAAACGCTTAACAGCTGAAATAAAAGGGAAGAAATACCACGACCACATTCCTAGAGCACACAGATATTTCAATTTGGAAACTGAAAAAAAACACAGGCGAAGTGAAGATATGGCCAGAGAGATACTATATTCAAAGCAGCACTCCTCTTCCCACCCCAGCACCAAACATTCCCAGATCTCACCAATGTTCCCGTTTGGAAGGCGCTTGAGGGCACACGGCTCTTCGTGCTTGGAAGGTGTGCGGATGCTTGCGGTCAGCTGACTCAAGTCAGTCTCTGTGATCTTGAGGGGCACGTCGCTAGGAGTACCAATGGACATCCTGCTGCCAGACTTGTCTGTCATACACACAAACACGTAGGCACAAGTTTTCATCATTTATTCACAGAAAATGATTCTATTTCTGCACTTTGACATACAACCTCCCCTCTCCCCACATACAAACAAAATCAAAACATTGCTGTGATTGCAATTAATGGTAAGAGAATATGACGCACTTCAGACATTCTGTTATAAAGCAAGAGAATCTTAGCTTCCCCCATATAAAACCTTGCATTAATTACATCCCAATTTCAGCTTGCTACATTATGATTCTAAGAGGCCTGTAGTCTTACCAACGATCTGGGAGGAGAAGGGGCTGCCTGGGATATGCTTGTCTGCAAACTTGACAACGATGTCGTACTGGCCCGGCTTGGTGGGGAAGTAAGTCACGCTGCAGGTCCCATCCTTGTTGTCCACACACTTGATCTCAGCCTTGGATGGGCCCTCAATGGCAAGGGCAAGGCCACCTACCCACAAGACAAGATATTGTCTCAGTAACTCATTACATATATCAGCCCTTTCTTCTAATTTGAATTATAATTAGTCAAAATCTATCTCATAGGAATCTATACCCTGACAGTTTTTATTGGCCTTTCAATAGAATGAAAGTTGTTCTTCCCTATCAATGCTTAAGAAATTACTTAAAACATATTTATTTATTTATAATATAGGAGTGATCAGAAAGAGATTAACAAAGTTCAATGGCATACAATTACAATACAAATAGAACAGACATTTAGTTCTGATAAACAGGCATTTCCAGAACAAGCCTGAAACAAACATGTTTTCTACAAGAGCTTTTCTCTGGGTGGTCCTGTGTAATGGATTGAGCTTCCTACTTAGCTACGTGTCTTGGACTTAGTGTCTTGGAATCACTTCTCCTGTTTAGATGTTTGCCTTTGGAGACTCCTCTTTCCCAGAACTAAGTGATACACGGCTGGCTGTGTGCTGTGATCTGAGAGATGGGGTTCTACCTATATAAGGACTTATTTTGATTAGTTTGCTAAACTTGCAGCACACTCTGCACATACCTGCACCAGCATCCTTGGTGTTGATGATGAAGTGGCAGGGCTCGTTGCTGATACCGTGGGTCAGACCGGTGCCATATGCCGTCACGTTTCCACTCTTCAGCTCGTCCACGTGGAAGTGGAATGGACTGCCTGTGAGACGGAGATGGGAAGCAGGAGAAAACAGTCACCAAGTGAACTTCATAGAACTTAGGTGTTCAGTTCAACAAATTTTGAGCATGACGCTCTTTTGAACCAAAATTATGATAAAAGCTGACCTACAGAAGAAGAGTAGAAGTTAACAAACACAGTAACCTCATTGCAAGTTTGCTGCTGACATAGTAGAATGTGGTGTAGCCTGGTGCTAAAAGAGTTTTGATATAAACTGATGAACCACATTTCCAATGGTGCAAAAGCACAAGAAAAAAATGTCAAGGTGCTTTAATAATGAAATCATGTTGAAGTCACACTACATAAATCTTCATTTATGGCATTTCCAGCATTCTATATATCCTCATGTGTTATATATTGAGCATATGTACGCCATTGTTTCTAGTCACAGGAGAGGTTGACAGGTGTGCAAACTACAAGATTCTAAGGCCACCATCTCTCTATAAGGCCCTTCTCTACATTGTCAACTTGGTACAGATTGCGTGATAATAGATAACATATCAATTTGACCTATGAATCAGAGGGTACTGGTGTCGCATACCTGGTACATTGTTTCCGTTGTACTTGATGGCAAGTTCATGGCGGCCAGTCTCCTTGGGCGAGTACTTGACAGTGATGGTACCATCCTTGTTCTCAATGATCACCGGAGTCTCAAGACGTCCTGAGGGAGTCTTGACTTGACCTGCAGAGAGCATTTGGGTGTAAGGAAATAAAAATGGCTTTATAAAATCTTTTTATAAAGAATTTTTAGCATCAAATATCAATACGAGATAGACGCATTGAGGATTCATCATCAAATCTAGGGTAAACAATTTTGAATTTAGATGTCTATCAAACACCACTTTATAGCCAGGAAGCATTTTCTTTCAAAATATGGATTCAATTCAAACCAATGGATTTTTCTTTAACGAGGGAAATACATTGTGCTTGAGCCTGAAAATTGGTATCTCTAATGAACACTTTATTCTATAAAAAAAGGGAGTTAAAGAGAGTGTCCATGCAAGTAAAAAACAAAAATATGATGAAGTGGGAAAAAGGTAGAGCGGGGATGCGAAGAAAAGAAGGGGAAGGGGAAGGGGAAGAAGAAGAAGAAAGAGGAGGAGGAGGAAGAGGAAAAGGAGGAAGAGAAGGAGAAAGAGAAGGAGGAAGAGAAGAGGAGGAAGGGAAAAACAATGAGGAAGAGGAGGTAGAGGAGGAAGAGGAGAAACAGGAGGAAGAGAAGGAGAAGGAGAAGGAAAGGGAAGAGAAGGAGGAGATGGAGATGGAGATGGAGATGGAGAAGGAGAAGGAAAATAAGAAGGAGAAGGAGATCGAGCAAAAGAAAAAGAGAAAGATGAAGAACTTGACTTCTTCTGACCTGTAATGCCACCTGATCCAGCCCCAATGACTGGGATGACAAGGTCGAGTGGTCTGCAGTCCTGAGGCATGGCGGACTGCTGCAAGGCAGACTCTACAGCTTGTACCTGCTCAGGTTGGATCAAGTCTTCAGGGGGACCTGGCTGGGCCTGCATAGGGGAACATCAAACAATATCTTAGTATCCCATCATACATCAGACAAAATGGTGCTCTAGAGGATTGATGCATATTAAAGATGTGAGAATGAAACAGTGTCTCATTTAGAGCCACATTAATGAAATTATATCACAGAGGAAAACCCAGAAAGACATAATGTTCATTCTACATATCCTTGAAAAAATTTATTGAGTCACCTGGGGGGCATTTCATCAAAGGACTTGTCGGATATTTTATCCGACAAGTTTGCTCTCGGCCAATAAGATGCAAGCATTTCAGTAGCTTATAACAGTTTGTCGGATAAAACGTCCGACAAGTCCTTTGATGAAATGCCCCGAGGGTCTGCATCTCGGGAAACAAATTATGGTCTGGTTACATTCCTGTTTTTCTTTGAATATAACACAACATTGCATGATTATCAAATTACACAGTGTCTCTCAAATCTCCATTGCAAAACAAGTCATATAAATATGTTTTGCTTATTTGGGGGATGAATGTACAAATATGGTCAGGGAAATTGTACAATTGCACAACTTTTGCAACACAAGAATGTGTCTGCATCATGTGACATATCGCCAAAAGGAACAACAGAAACATTCTCTGACATCCTACCATGCATTGTGCATACAAAGAGAGCTGATTCTTAAAACACAGATTCACAGGTATGGGCCTTCAGGTTGGTATTCCAAAATGTTCACACACAGATTCACAAAGATCACTCAGATCAACACGAATTCACCATTCAAGGAACCATTTTTCTTTTAACTGCTCACAGGCCTCGTAGAATCTTGTCTGAGAAAGAGGGAGAGAGGGGGAGACTACCGTCGGCTATATCATTGGCAGTCTCACCTCACCAAGAAGACTCCTGAGAGTACTTTGAGGGACAAGAGAATCTCTGAGGGATCAGAGCCCATCCACACACACACTCACATCTGCTCTATGTCAACAACAACGCCACATTCCAACTGTCATACTCATACCCAGAGAACTGATGCAAATCTCCCCTTGCACAAAGAAGAAGTCCTAAGACAAGCTGTCCATTCATTCAAGACTACCCCAACCACACATGCACATGTGTGCCTTTTTCTACGCTCGAATGGACTTCACTAATTGCAACTTAAAAACATGATCCTGTTACATATTTAAATATCCTAGCAACAAGAATTTAATTCCAAGAATTGTAGCTTTCTTGTTTTAAAAAAAAAAACCTGCTAGCACGTATGAAAACTGAACAAGATTAGTGCTGTGTGACTGTTAAGAATTAAAGTCCATCCCTTATATTTCACTTATATCCAGGGACCAGGGCCCTGTTGCATAAAACTTATCATTAATGGCGACTCTGTCATCAATGGTAACTACTATGGTAACACCATTCAACAGCCAATCAAATTCAAGGTTTCCATACAAGATGCCATTGATAGCAAAGTTAATACCAATGGTAAGTTTTATGCAACAGGGCCTAGGGATTTAATATTATGGCTTTACCTAGATTCTGACTGTTATCACTGCATGACCACACTTCAAACTGGAGGCTGAAACTGACTGAAAGCGCCCTGGCTTTTGGGAACTACATGGAATGTGTGGAATGGTGAGACAGGCAGCTCAGCCTGCTTCATGACAGTTTCATGACCAGCCAAACACAACCAATCAAATTTCAGAGGATGAATAGCCTTTCACATTCCCACCTTTGAAAGTACAAGTACAATCATCCATTCCATAGAGAATGTGAACAAACTATACTCCCTTCTGTTAGGAAAGCTAAGATATAAAGTAATAATTTTGACAACACACACACACACACACACACACACACACAAACAGATAACTGCTGCAGATTTCAGAAAACTGGAATCAAGAAAAATGTGGTGATATTCATGAAACCTTACTAAGCCAAGTTTAGTCACTAGATTGCATTCCAGCTGTATTTTAGTAACCAACCAAGGTTAGTAATTCAGAAAATTCAGAAAACTGAAATCCAGACAACCATATCACATCTAGATGGATAGGATGTTACAGCACCACATGGATGCATCCATGCTGCATGTGCTTTGTATTACAAGGTAGAGGTGTTCTCTCTTCTGAGAATCTCTGACCCACAGACATCCTTCACAGACCCTAAGGATCAACAAAGACATTCAGTACTCCGTAAGATGCCTACTATGCAGTCCCTTTACAAAGGCGAAGGTGCCCAGGTGTTGCCTTGTTGTTACACATGCCCCCCCCCCCCCCCCCTCTCCCTAGGAGCCTGGGTATGTGACTGTGACATGTCCAACCCACAATCTCACCTGCATGTTGTTAGGCTTGGCCAGGCCTCATCAACCCAACAAAACCCTGACAAAGCTCTATGATAGCTGTGCACAGTAGGTCGGAACTAGAAGTTTACATTTTATCTTGTTAATGTGACAGCCGCCCATACATATACATGTATATGCATCAAAGAATGTGGAAACCTCCACCAATAAAGCAGGGATGTGTTATGGAAGGATATGAAGCAACTTTCTTCCTTTGAACCCATGTGCCAAGCCGCTGAAAAGTTATGTGTTCTCAACAGGTGCTGTTCAGGTGTTTGAACAATTATGAATATGATTGTGTGGCAACGGCTTCTCGGAGAGGACAAAAGAAATGTACAGTCTCATTTCGCTTGTCCCGTTCTGTTAATACTTCCATGAGCATAACAGGTATCAGCAAACACAAATAAACAAGTTTTTCAAGTGAAATATCTCTGTTTCACGCAAACACACACAAACGCCGTTAATGATAATACACAGCTTAATATATCATTTTGAGAGTGGTTGAATCCCCCAGATGCACAAGTTGTCGGAAAGTGAAGAAATTGGCCAATTTTGTAAGTAATAAAAATAGCTTATATGTCCGATTTTTAATGATTCCTCAATACTTTTCGAAACAAAAGCAGAGTAAAGGATCTGTCATTATCTGCCGTTAACTTCCTTAAAGTTTGCAAACAAATTTGTCAAAAACAAAACGTCTACAGACAAATGGGAAATTAAAGAAATTTCTTTTCAAGTTGACATCAGCTAAATGTCGGCACGGCACATGGAACATCAAAGCATTGTCATGATTATGGAATGTTTTTGGCATTCATGAGCACGCTTTAGAACCCATACAGATGTTTGAATATATTATGCTCGAGATTCTACTCCTTCGTAACACCTCCCTGAATAAAGTTAACACCCGCACCGTTGGCCTCATGTTTCTTTCATCTGTTGCACTGAGGTGTGGGGGATTGATTCAATCAACTTGACTGTTAATGCTGACATGAGAGGAATGTGAGCTCTAAGCAAGCATGCACGCCAGGACCCTGTTGCATGAAACTTACCATTGGTGGTAACATTTAGACATGGCAATTTCAATGGAAACCTTGAATTTCATTGGCAGTCAAGCGATGTTACCATGGTAGAAACCATTGTTGGCAGAGCAACCATGAATGGTAAATTTTATGCAATGGGGTCCAGGACTAGAATGTGCACTTCAATCATTTGTGTAACTAACGTTCATAAGCACCTGCATTGGAAACTAACAACATAATTGAAGTCTGATCTATCATCAAATTATGGTACTATATTTAAGCAGTCTCCATTCAAACTCTAGTTTGTACTTTCTGCTTAATGCTGTCAGACACCACATAAGAATGTCCATGTTTCACCTACTATTCAGACTATTCAAACTTGGACTGCTTTGGCTATTCAGACGCTTCAAATACCTGATAGGACACAATAAAGCCATATCCCTTTGGTTACTGCAGGTCCATGGCAAATCTTGACATCCCAAATGGACCAGGGTATCACAAAGCCAGAAAATCTAACCATAGACAATGGGTTATATACCCTTTGAACATAAGCAAAGGGAGCGCAGGCGATGGAACAGAGAGGACATGGGCATGACATATCAGGGGAAGATGGCACATTGTTATTGTTCAAACAGCTTGTGGGATAGAGTCCCTCAACAGCTGCAGCAGTCGCTAGGCTGTCGCTAGGCTGTCACTAGGCTGTTGCTAGGCTGTTGCCATGCTGTAGAGGAGCAAGCTCAAGCACCTGACGCAACAGTCGTTCTTCCTGACAACCCTGCACAAAGATGGGGAACGGGCTGACTCCGCTTTGATGTGACTTCAGCATAAACATATCAGAGCAACTGATTACATCCCTGGAAATTATACAATTTAAAGCGCCTGTTCTCACAATAATCTATTGAAGATTGAAAGAATGTTCATTCTGGCTTGTATGTGTGTGTGCGTTTGCACATTCATAACATTTATTTATTTTGAGACAAAATATATTCACAAATCTTTTCTGAGCTAACGCGCGAGTTCTATCAACATTCCAATGTCATCACTTTAATCATGAATAATTCATGTTATTGAGACCATTTCCTTTGATTCATTGAGTCATTGTTCATTAACTGAGGTACTCAAATCATCTACATAGGTGTTTGTACAAAGCATTGAAATTCATTCTACAAACTATGAAAGAGAAATACTAATGAACAAGAGGAAAATTCAACCAAGTACATGTAGTTTTTAACGTACCAAAACTGAAATTCCTGATATAATTTGGTGGGATATCAATGCCAAAGCTTATCACAATAAAAGCTTCAAAAAGACATTGATCGGTGTCATAAAATGAACTGACATCATACAGTACATACTGTTTCACTTCCCATTATCCCCGATCAAAACAGAGCAATAAATCACATATTTATCAATTATAAGGTATCCCTAAGGTTATGGTTTTGCACTGCATAGTATGCAGCATGATACGTGCAGGCATGCTAGCTACATACCAGAAGTCTTTCAGTGCTAGTAGGTACTATGTAGTATAGCACAAAAAAGGAACTAAAGCTGCTAATATGTAGTATTAAACTACTCTGCAACTTATCAAATTGAGAAATCTTTTGGCAATATTTATTGAGTCTAAATCTCATCATCTTAAAACAATGAGAGTAACCTATAAAAAAGGGTAATTTCACAAAGATTTCCTGTTCACACTTTCTACAGACAATACACAAAAATTAAATCATGCACTTGCGACAATGATGTTGCTCAAATTATCACGCATTTGCAAACTACTCTAATCCTATCAAATGCTCAAATAGTTTTTGTTATCATATATTTTGATTGGTTCAAATGATTTGAAACCATGTTTGTTTGATTGATTTATTGAATGCAAGGAAATTAGTCTAGACTTCTTTAGCTTGTTTACTATCTTTACCTAGCCAAAACAAACGCCAGGGTTCCTTTAAACGCTGGCAGAGAGAGAGGTTTGCCCAGCCCCCCTGCTTAGCTGCCACCACGCTGTGATATATGGCACCCAGACCATGCCAAGAATGCAAAATGGGTACACGCCTCATAACACAGCCGGCATCAATTCTCCTCTGAGCTATAACAAGCCATGGGGCGGGCAAACCAACACAAGCAGGCAGGCAGGCATGTGCCTTAGATAGGACATGGTGGGTGAGGAGGATGAGCAGGGGATGAGGCTTAGATATGACACGCTAGGTGAAGATGAGAAGGCAGGGTGATTACTCAGCCTGCCTCCCAGACACCAGCAGCTTCCATTAATCTTCCAGCCAACATACTTGTCAAGTATTTATCAACTCAACGCCTCATCGCGCTTGACAGCCATTGAGGCACTCTCCTTTGCAATCAATAGTCTTAATTGATACACTTATTTCTTTTTCAAAGCTTGAATGTGTTCCCCACACAATGCATCTATTTCACAACAGCTCTGTAAGTTCCACAATAGCTTGATGCAAGGCACTAATTTTACAGCACATTCTATTCAATTCAATTCAATTCAATTTTGGTTTATTGATAAAAGCATACTGAAATAGAAAGTCCGGGGACTTATGGCATTCAGTTTACAAACAAAATACAATACAATCATTTACATACATGTAGATAAATCATATATGACATACATAACAGATAACTACAAAACTTCATTGTGACAAACTAACAGACAAGTAAATAATTAAAACTTTGAATTTGATCAGCGATTATTCATAGATTAAAAGAAAGTAGGGAAACTTATAACATTTATTTTGTAAGTAAAATACAATCATTTAAATGGTTAAATTATATATAATGTAGAGCAACTAAAATACTTTAGCCTTATTGTGACAGACTGGACTAACAGATTAAGTACACAAAATTATAGGTTTGAATTTGTCGAACTGTTAAGGGATCGACGATGGTTTATATATAGATTGTTAAAGTAACATCCAGAGACTTAAAACATTCAGTTTAAAATTGAAAAAAAAAAAAAAATTCATTCAGATAGGCAACTCATATATGATATGATAAGAGATAACAACAACAACAAAAACAAAAACATTGACATTGTTGCGGCAGACTGGACTAACAGACTAACAGAATAGAAAATAATTATAGGTTTAAATTTATCAATCAGATAATTTGGGGGTTGACAATGGTTTGCAGATTGTTTAACGAGAGTCCGGAGACTTATAACATTCTGTTTGAAAAAAATATAATAATAATGATAATTTTAATAGGTAATCGAAATATAATATACATAAGTGATTACGCACGAAAAAACACTAACAACCAAACCTTAACATTATTGCTGCCGAGTGAGCAGACTAGATTAGCAGACAAGCAAGTAATTATAAGTTTGAATTTATCAACCGGACAAAATGAGGGATCGGCGATTGCTTATACCGATCTGTTCTCATTCGAGGAATGGTGAGCTGCGAGGAGTTTCGCAGGACACGTCCAGATTCCATTTGTCGTGTTTCAGGCAAGAGATGACAATGACGGGTTGAGGTAAGTATTGATTGTGCAAACCTTTTACAGAGTACAGACCGCCTTGAGGACAAGCTTGCAACACTGAGAGAGTCAAGAAGTTCCGCATAGGATATTGTGTCTGGAAATGTCCCAGTTATTATCCTTAGTGCCCTCTTCTGGACTCGCTCAATGTTGTCCGCCTGAGCCACGGTAAGGCCTGATGCCCAGACCGGTGCTCCAAATTCCAAACATGGGACAATATACATTGTATAGATTAATACTAAGTCGCATGTTTTCACACCATTCTTTTTCAGTTTGCTCAAGATGAAAAGTTTGCGGGTTGCATTTTTGATGATCGTTTGTACATGGTGATCCCACTTTAGGTCATTCTGAATTGTAATTCCAAGGAGCTTAACATGTGACACTACTTCAAGAATGATATCATTGATTTCTAGGCGGGGGACAGGTGGCACATTACGTAAAAATGAAATTTGCATAGTCTTACACTTAATTGGGTTAGGTTTCATGTCATTTTCATTACACCAGTCAACCAGGGAATTAATATGTGTCTGCAACTGTGATTGTTCTGTCTTTCCTAATGTTATACCTATATATTTCTCTCTACAGCAGAGAGAACTAAATACTTCATACTATTAATAAAAACACACATGCAACCTCTTATCAATCAAACAAATGCCTGGAAGGTATAACATTAAATGGACAGCAATTTTCAGTAATAAAAGGAGGAAGTCATTAATCAATGTGTGAATAGATAGCAAGTCCGTCCTCACAGGTCACCAAGCCAGATTTAGTTCCCCTTAGAAGTCCAACAGTCTGGATATCACAGTACTCAGTGATTGAAGCCATCTACAGCCACACAGAGCCGTATCATCAATACATTCATATCTTCACCTGAAAGCTATACCAATCACAACACATACTGCACAACTAACTACACAACTCATAACCTTGATCTATTTGCTGTATCTAACTGTGGATACCGATTGAGAGAGCAATGTTTGGACATACAGATTTGGTCTTCAATATAGCAATGTTCTTGACTAACTCAGTCAGAACAAACAATTATTATGGATAAAGGAGCAAACAACAGATTATTGCAACACATACATTGCTTGGAACCAATTAATATAACTCTTGTCATGCTGTGTTTCTGCACTCATGCAATAGAGATGAACGACAATCCATTTAGCCGTATTGCAAATAATACACACTAAGAAATGTCTTGCATGAGCCTGGCTCTGACATTTTTCAAATACTATTGAGTATGTTTGAAAAATCTGGAGGACACTGCTCTTAAAGGTTGAAAATATGTGATCAGTACAGCATGGACGTAAACTTTAAAACACGCAAAAGAAATACTAAGCACTGTGAAAGTTGATTTACATCATTTTTAGGGAAAATGTTACTCATGATTCAAGATCAAATAACAAATGTTAGCCTTCAGTATCATTCCACCGTGATTAACAAATCTATACATGTGAATCAATTTAAACTTTGGAGAAAATAAACAAATGTTCCTAGTCCCATAGTCAGAGCACCAAAGGGAAAATATGAGCTCTGGAATCACCAAAGTAAAACTCCAAATCCATTATGACAGCATTGTTTTAAAAAACACCCCTACAGGTGTTGCGATGACGCATCTTGGAAGAAGTTGGGAAGCGGCAAGACAACGGAAGTGCTACGCTACACATGAAACCAAACAATAACAGACAATCCTGGCTCCGGCCTTGAGTGACCTCCTGTGGCTTGAGGTGTCACCTGAAACAAAAGATGAATATGTATAAGGAATCATTTGCCAGCAGCACAGCACAGGAAGACAGAGCAAGACCGTCAATGGATTAACAAGAAGGCTTCACTCCAGTGGCTAGATGGGTACAGATTGATCCAAGACCCTACCTGGTGTGAGAATCCTCAAAATGCAGGATATTCCACAAAAAGTGAATTCTGGTGAAAGTGGCTGTGAGAGGTATATTCTGTAAGGCTGGAGTGCAGTGGAGAGACAGGCTTTGCTGACATCAAAAGTTAGCAGAAGCAGTGAGGGAGGCTGCCAAAGAGGCACGTAGTCACCGCACGTAGACACGGCCGTCCGTCGCTACAAACCCACTTGACGTAATCGGATCCGGGGAGGTGTGCTCAACTATGTACCAATCACCGTCCGGCTGGGGTCCCACCCATCCAGTAGGCTCAGTGTGCGTCGAGCTGTCACTTACCTCTCACAATTAAGCCTCTGTTGACAAACCCACCAACACACACCTCTACCAGTCTTTGCCCATTCTCATCAATGCTATTTATATATCATATCACCCCCCCCCCTTCCCCCACCCCCCTCCCCTAATCCTGCCCTTCCCCATACGTTTCCCCACATTAAGAGCAGCCAAATGCCAAGTCTCTGCTAGGCACACTGGCCAGCTCCATATAAGTCCTGTGCTATGACTGTGCCTGGTAGGCCACTAGGGGGCGTGCTCCGCTAGCTGGTAATTCAAGCCCCAGCAGGAATTCCACCGATGCTCCTGACAATCAAGTCTTTTCACTGCAGCGTCCGAGGCAGGGCTGCCTCACAGCCGCCACACTCATGTTTACATCGTATCGCCGTGGCAGCCCCTCCAGCTCTCAACAAGCCTCCAGTCATTTAGGGAGGGAGGATACAACAGCTGGGGAGGCGCGGAGCTTAATTTGATTGGGAGGGCAGAGGAACGTGATGCCCCGTACTGTCACACAGCATCCCTTACTCAGACCAGGATCAAAACAAACTCTCATTGATGCTGGGGTTTGGGGATCTTATTCACTGACTCTCAAGCATTTCACCAGTCACAAACATTCACAAATAATGCAGTCATAATTTCTTCAGGCTTGCCGCTTCTAGCAGGAATGCTTACTATTCCATTCCAATCATGCTCACTAAATATTCAGAGACAAAAAGAGAGTTCCTATTTGCTATGAAAAAGTGTGAAAATGTGAATAATGATGATATTTATCAAATGGGATGTGTAATGGAACCATTCGGTGTGTATGATATTTAAAATAACGTTGATCATCACGTTTTCTGTTTTAACCGCTGCGATGAGCGATCTCTGCTCTTTGCTTGGTCAAGGCCACATTCCGCACATAATTGGATCAACAGACAAATTTAAAGCATCCAATCACATTGCAACCTACACATTGGTGAGATAGATGTCCACATCGCTTCCGCCATCTATGTCAACATTACGCACTTATGCTGGCATCTGGCCGCCTACATCTGGTATGGCTGTTGGGGGCTGGGGAGAGTGGGCACCTAATTCAATGTGTCAATGAAATCTTTGTGCCCAGATCTTGGGAAGCAATGAGCTCATCATCGCATCACTTACCAACACTCCTGTCTGAATTACTCCTGGCTTTTTGCCTCATGGCAGTCTAGTTACTCTAATGTGCAAGATCAAATCTAATTCAGGGTGATCTCAAACACCAACATCAATTTCTTAAAATATCCTAACCCGTCTTCTTTTTACTGCCATTTAATTTGTATTACTTCTATGACTCATAGGAGCAATAGAAGTAGGAATATACTAAGTAGTAGACCTAGTTCTTGTTAGTACTCCTTTTGTGCTCCTATTGATTCTTTGATGCTTTTTAGCACATGTAATACCCATAGCACACACAGAGTAGCAGCTTGTCCATCACACAGAGGCTCAAGCTGTTAATGAGAAGTGTGATGCTCTAGCAGTTCACAAAAAGCCTTCTTCACACTATCCTACTCTCGCTGTGTTGCCAATGCCACAGGCCGTCTTTACAAATCTCTGCCCACTACATCGAGCTCTGTTCACACCATCCCTATTAGTTGCGTTCACACTGCCACAAGCTGTCTAAAGCAACCACTAAAGGCAGTTTACAAAACCCTCTGCACACAATAAAGAGTTCTCCTTAGCTCTGTTCACACTATTCCCCTCTAGCTGTGTTCCTAATGCCACAAGCTGTGCCCTCAACCCGTGCCCAGTGGGCTTCCAGTAATTGCCTTCTTGGTCCTATCATATCCCGCAGGAGGAGCGGCCAATGACAGTGATGACACCAGCCCTGGTATTTGTTTTACGCCACCAGAACTATTTCAGATCCCGCTGAGCTTTTATGAGTGTGCATGCTGCCAGACATTTATCCTTCCTCTTGAAGAATGGTCTGATTTATTTGACGCCATTTGATGACAATTATTTCAACGACTTCTGGGAATGGGCCATTGCAATACTCCCAAGCTGTTTCATTTCTAATCAATCAAGAAAATGAATTGTGTCCAATCCATTCATCATGTACAGATATTTTTCAAATCTCTGAATGTTTTTTGATGTCTGCAAAGGTTTTCTATCACCTGGTATAAAGGTGAATGCTATAAATTATAATGAACAGAACCATTTTTATTTTAGACAAAGTATTGATTGGTTGGGAGGAATAGGGCTGTTTATCTGTGTGTTAGCAAGAAAACACCCTTGGAATTAAATGTCTCATACCTAACTTAGATTGCCTTGCAACAATTGACAAGAATTCTCAAATGACCTGTCATAGCTTGACTGTAAATCGAACAAAAATTCTTATCACTTTTTACCCTTTCTTTCCAGGAAAGTTTGAGCAATTGAGGCTTGCTCCATTTCGAAGTGCTACAAAGAAACAAAGCTTACCAGCAAGGTCCAGGGGACTTACATGATCTGAACCATACTGTGCAATGTTCAGCTTCCAAACAATGTGATCAAAGGGAGCACAATTAAAGCTGGATGTGACAACTGGACCCCCTGATGTCAGAGTAGAGGTATAAACTGAGCAGAGTGCCCTACAGATGTGTAGACAACACATAGCAACTCCTTCCCCTGCTAACATTCAGAGAGTGAGCCACTAATCAACCTGATCTAGTTCTACTCAAGTCATATACATGTAGCAATCCATATTGGCACTTTACTGGAGATGATTGACTACTGACCATTTATTGACAGAGTTACCACAGCCATATTCAATTATCTTGTTTAAGTTTGGTTGGCTATGGAAATGTCATGCACATTTGATCGCATTCCCTAAACAAGTATACACATGTGCATCCTTTAATCTGGTTACGTTAAGCAAGCTCACTAACCCACTCGGGCTTTGCACTTTAAAGAGGTGACCTATGGTAGCCCTCAAATAGCCTCTCCCGGCCGCTACACATAGCCTGTTTGGTTGCACTTGAGGCCACCAGAAAACCCCTATAGCAAGTCTACTTCCTGAAACCAATACCACCCCTGGCATGGGCCATGTGTAATGATGTACATCAATAGCTTGGCTGGCATCACAGAGCTCATGATAACACCAACAACAATAAGCATCAATGCACAACATTGCTTTCTCAACACACAATGTTCAGTCTCTTAAAAAGTCAGAGAGCTACTTCAATGCAGCTTTATCAGCAGTAATGATACACGGGACTGAACATGACAGGGATATCTAAATATGATGAATGTGGTCCTTAGAATCATCTGTGCTGATTGAAATCATCTGTGCCTACCACTCAAGATGTGAGATAGCGACCAAGCCAGGAGAGGACAGCTGATGAGTTTTGTATGATCTGAAGCTTTTTGTATGATTGAAGAGGAGTCCCATACTCCGCTATGATTGGCCAGCAGAGATCTAATCAGCGTTCATACCGACACAGATGACTGATGCCTGGCAATTGACGTTTGATATTAAATCAGTCACCGTGACGTCAAACACAACATTTGGCTGAGACACCGCTACATGCTTTTGTTCCCTTTCTCAATCGGCATGACACGTGACAAAAAAGTTCCCCCTCTCCCCTCTCTCCTCAAACTAGGTTTGAATAACTGGAATGTATTAATCAAACACAATTGTATCTCATAACAAGAAACAGTTGTGGTTGACGCTTTCATTTTCAACGTCAGTAGATTCTTCATAATCTTCACAGAAATAGCAGACAGGTTAAACCATCTTGAGATTGAGGGATGTGTGCCAAATTGTATCCCATTTTCAGGGATGAACACACAGCTTTTTTTGTGTAATGCCATGTTTTGAACAACCAGACCACAAAATTAGCAATGCTGTATCTGAACTTTTATGTGATTGCAGTTATACTTTATTTACTTGTTTTTGCTTGGTCGATGTTGTTAGCACAAGATTGTATTCTGCTATGTTCACATCTGCATTAGATAAATGAAACGGCTGGCTGGAAGATTACAACACACCTACCCCATCATCTAAACTAGACTACATGTCATAACAATGCCAGAGCGCATGCAGAGCTCATGTACACCATGACAGAGAATATCCTGATGTTAGCTGTGCAGGGGAGGAGGTAACGAGGAAAAGATGATGTGGGTGTCCTGGTATGAAGCTTGTTGACTTCCAAGGAAAGAGCCCTATCAGGGGGGATACCTCAGTCTAAACTTACACCTGACCTCAGTTGACATGTTGCTATGCCAAAAGGAACAACACTTTACTACTAGATCTCATCTTTAAGTTCTTGGCTGGCTGCCCTATTGCCTGCAGCTCTCTCTTACAGAGCCCGCCCCCCCCCCCCCCCCCACAGACACGAGCCTCCAGGGACCCCCCTCCCCCAACCAGATGCGCGTCTATTTTCTGCCCAAATTGATGAGCTTCCTCCGAGGAGACGTCAGCCAAATTGACTGCCATCATCTCGTTTCTCCCCTCTTTCTGTCGGAATTGGATCCAAATTATAAATCATCAGCACAGATTGGCTTTTCTGTTTGTCTCACTACCAATGGGCTCAGTTGCCAGGGCTGCATGCCCTAAAATGGAGTGTAGAGCATGCACTTGAATACATAGCTTGCATGCCTGTGCATCAAGCATAGGTTTGGCCACACTCCCTAATATACGCCCCCACGTAGGACCCAGTCACACACCGACAGATACCAGCATACAGGATGGTATTCCCGTCTCTCTCCCTCTCCTCTTGCCCTCTCCTCTCGCCCCAGCCCGCTGTTCAGTCACATCTCCCTGTTATCCCCACTTCACCAGGAGGACTATTCATGCCTTCTAAATATACCCAACCCACACCCTACAGCCCATATAGCCAAAGTGCAGTGTTCCCCCTCCCTATGTGGTAATTGGTTAACCCTAATTAATGACTTTAATTATTCTGTGTCAGCCTTGAGGAGGCCTTGGGGTACAGCAAGCACCTGCTGGTATTGGTAATGACACCCCCTGCTGGTATGCTCTATATCCCAGGCTCTGATCTGCCCTGCTTAGCAGACAGATGATTGATCTAGTCAATATGCCACTTATCAATGACAACTAGGCAACAAACAAAGCAATCAAAATATGCCCTAACCTAATAGCTTCCATAGTTAGACTATATCATCGTTATCAGAAAAACACAATTCAGGGGTCATGTCAAGAACAAAGCGCTTGGTCATTGCATGTGCATGATGTTAAAAATAGAAGCTGAGATTGGACACACAGTAAATTAATCAATATTCATGTAATAATTCTAATTAGTATCCACTGTAGAAAAGGCATAAAATAAATATTGCATTGAGAGGAGATTGAAATCAATATTATAACATGTTTTCCACAAAAGACAAAGCTTTGTTTTAAGGAGGTGCGAAGCTAAGCTGGGTGTCGGCATCTTAACCTTGTTCCAACCTGATCTGCATTTTCTCCAGCCAGTAACTAATAGGTCTTGACAATGTCATTGACACAAAATGTCAGTTCATCTCCCTAAGGAGCAGGGTGCTGCATTCTGGAGGAGATGAGCCGCGCGGTGTCCATATCACTTTCATCCCATTTAGATTCTCTGGTCTGTGCATCATTAGCTGAGTCAATACAGGGATGAGTATCAGCTGGGACTAAGCAGCTAGGGCTTAGGAGGCAGCCAACACTGACATGGGTCTCTCAGACCAGGCCTGGGTCTCTATAAAACATATCCAGCAGTTTCTACGCTACTTGCCTCTCACATCCATTATGAACCATCGTGATACATGTCTACTTACGAAAAAATTACGCAGCAACATATGAAGTAAAATATGAATGCATTAAGAATAAAAAATGTATGTATGATAAACACACATGGCATGGTAAAATTTTTAACATTTAATACATACCAGCAGACTATTATGGCAAGCACACTCACACAACAAAGTCGAGAGAGAATTGACATATTCTTCTACATTGGCCATTACACCACATGCAAACCTGCTTTCCAAGCTGTTGAAACATTTCTTATACAAACTGAACAACAAAAAGGTCTAGTGGAATTCTATAACTTCATATTCTTCTCTAGCTCATCCACAAGGTGGGACAGACTAAAAGATGAGTGGTTTAATACGAGTCCTGAATAGCGTGCTAATACTAAGACCTTAAGTAATGCAAAAATGTCTTGAAGTAACGCTAACCATGTAAATTCATCTTCTTCAAACAACATATCAACACCAGACATCAACGTATCAACACCAGACATCAATTCATAGACATCAGGCTTATCCATCCACAAACATATGACCTCACTTTCATCATGAGAACATCATAAGTGACACATCATCTCCCAAATTTACCTCCACTATACTGAGGAAAAATACTGGCTTTGTTTTGTGTCACCTAACAACACCCATCATTCATTTACAAGCTTCTTCTTTAATAGTTGGTTTTAGTTGGACAAAGGTCATGAAGATCCCAGCTAGGATGGGTACAATATTGCATCATAAACGATGAATGTACTACTTGCTTATCATTGTGAGAAACTGTGGATGCTTGATGTTATGGGCCTTAGCATCTCTGAATGATGTCTGTCTTACACATGTACTGTCAGAAGCATTCCATTTGTAAGCATGTCTAAGAGACACATCCTCTTTTTCTTCCTCCTGTTGACATACCTTCATAACTTTGACAAGAATATGTCTGGCAGTATACTGCTACTGAAAGAAGAATGCACCTTATATTATTTACTGGCTCCCTTGAAAGTTACTTTGCTGGAAGGAATATCAAATTTTTGAGGATTGATAACTTTGGCATAGCTTTTATGAATGTACTGGTGGATTCCAAATCATTTACATATGATTTTAAAGAGAATTCCTGAACAGGGCAATTGAAAGTCTATTGATAAACCAAAGGTGTATGTAAACAATCATGAAGATTATCTTTTTGAAAAGTTTGTGCCAAAAAAGTTGATAAGAAGATTGAATGCGACACTCTGCACAGCTCACATATCAGCACACAAGAAAAGTGAGAGGGACTTACGAAGATTGTGATTGGTCCACCGGTGAGGGACACACCACCGAACCTCAGGTCCACCTCGTAGTTGCCAGGGGCGGGGCAGGTCCAGATGATGTCAAAGGTACCATCTGGGTTCTCAATCACCTTGACGTCAGGGATCTCCTTCCCATCAGGCCCTGTGATGGTGCAGGTCACACGACCCTTCCCAGCATCCCGAGAGTTGACCTTGATCACTGTTTCCTCCTCCACAACCACCGTCTTGGTGATGGTCTCTTCTGCTCAGCAGGAGAATCAATGGGAGAAAGCAAGGAGTGTTAATCATGAGTCAGAGCCATTCAAATCAATAGTAAAATGGAAGAGAGCTGTTGATTTAATCACCAGTCAAAGCAATTACAATCATTGGAGCCATAAATGCTGTCAAAAATATTTGCAGGCATACAAAATCATATTACCCCTATAGGTGCTGTATGCAGAGATATTTACAAAGAGCAGACAGTCAATGAAAAGGAATAAGTGGCTCTTAATCTTCAATAATAAAGTGTAATTCATGTTTTTTTATGTTTCAAATATTTATCACTGGACCAAAATCAAATTCCTTCAAGAAGGTACATAAATAGTTAAAGTCCTCATGGTGATGTGGAGTATGTCATGACTTCCTTCACTAAGCAATTTCATAATTACCATATCTCTGCTTGGAGAACACTTTTTGGTGATACCGTTTGTGTTGAATAGTCAAACTACAAACTACAATAAACACTTGACAATTACAATACCACTCTGTGAATTAGAAGTAATTATCAAAATGATTGAAAATCTCCCAAAATATTATGTATGTATGCAATGATGTCTTAACTTCTTTTTAAATTCAGGTATTTATAAAATGGATCAAAATCTGTTGGGCTATCTTGGGGATTAGAGTTGTCTGAAATGATACCTGTACCACAAATGTATTTGAAAGAAATCCATTGCTGTATAGATAGATGAGTGTAAAATAGCACAGATATTAAGAAATACAAATTGGCTCTTCAAAATAAATCACTGCAAGATTGGAAAGAAAGAATATTCATCAAATGCATAATTGAGGAAACATGACACTATAGAGAACATAGCAACAGGAATTTTCTTGTACATTTTTCACGAATACACTGATTGTTAGCTGCATTACACTAAACAAAGAAATCACCATGACTTAAACCCCATTAGCTTTACACATGAATACTGTAGTATCTCTGACAGCACTGAACAAGGTACCATGCTTCATAACATTCAGGACAATAAAACACAAATACTTAAAAAAAAATCACTATCAAAAACACAATGTATCATCACAAACACAAACTATACCCATGCTACTACTGTGGTACTACATGTACATCAAAAGTGACATCACACAAACAGTATCTTGATGCAAATTGTTCAACATCTCATTGTTTGTAACTACATGATAATGCATTCATATTTTGAATGGAAATCATACATTATATTAAGAGATTAAGTTCTCTCTACTGATATAATGTAGGATTTCACTCATCAAGACTTGTTGGTATTGTTTATCATTCAGGAATATACATGTACATCAATCAAGTCTTAAGCAGTCAATCTATGCTTCTAGTTTCTGGTTAAATTTGATCAAGCCCAAAGTCGAGTATTAACAGCCAGATTTCTAAAACTCAAGTGATACATGGCATTTGTTTGGATTTAATTAAGAGTTAAGTTGCTGAGGGAAAACACACATGTTGAGAGCTACATCTGTAGTAGCCAACAGACTGTAATCTCTTACAGCAGTGTACAGTCAGTATGTAGAAGGTTATTATCAGCATGCCTTTCATGCTTCAGTGACATCATCATCATCTCATTTTACTTTGGCTAGGAATCGTGTTTACTTCTTGAATTCGATTCATCCAGTCTGGCCTACTTAATTATATGATCACACTCCAACAAACATAATGTACATAATACAGTGAAGTTCTCATACATTCCTTATATATGATATGTAGAAACTAGAAAACACAAACATGAATAATATCTCTCTGATGTAAACACAAAAATACAAAATGAGCAACCTTGTAACCCTCTTACTACCATCATCATGAAGATGTCCAGAAATTAATGAAGTCATAAAAACTTGATACTGTTGTGGTTAAACTGTTACAATACATATAAACACTGTACATGTATCACTTACTGTAAGGTGACAAATTTTGATGCGGTATCTGAGAGTAACCTGTGAAATTCAAATCTCAATTAATTAGATATTCAGAGTCAGCACTCAGTAAAAAAATTCCTTGTTTTCCCTTAGAAATAGCTTCTTTCATCTAAAACTAAATTGTTGATGATGAGATATTTCATAATGTATAAAGAGGACCATGCAAGTATATATATCATTACAGGGATTGCATGCTAACTATTCAAATGCTCATTCGATATCGTAATGATACTTGCATCACCGCAATACATACCAAGAGGCAACACATTCCAACTACCGGTATGCATGTATCAAAGTATGTGTCAAGTATCATTCTCAAGGTAGGTTTAAAACTTTTTTTTAAAGAACATTCTCACTACTGGGAAAATGCAGTTGAAACAGCTTACATCTACCCTCAGCATTATTTTGAGAATCCTCGTTACAATATTTTTCAGATCAGTAATCAATTCATCATTTAATAAATTAGACAGTTATTCAAGAATTCAAAATGAAGGATAGTTCTTTTTGTGTTTACACTGCCTTCATGAAAGTGAACTGATCTATCACATCTTTCACCTGGATTGAAGAACATGACTTGTATAATTACAAGCTCATTTGGAGATACCATAAGGATCAAAAGATTTTTACTACTTAAATAGATGGTAACTATTATAGTTACAGGACAGAATATATTTTACCATCATGTTCTGATTTAGAGAATGGTGTCAAAAGCAAAATTTAACTTGCATAAAATGTAGGTGTATCACCATTTTTTCTTAAAGTATCAGACAGGTCTTCAATTCATCAAATGTAGCACCAAACACATGCAATGATCCTTAAAATACAGTTGAACTGTTCCTTCCAAAATAAGTACACTTAATAATTATCTTCTTGGCAAATCACATTCACGTTCATGTTATCCTGTATCAAACCATGCTTGGATCAGGAGCAGCCAAACACACACACAGGGATAACTGCTGCCCTCACGGGTCGACAGCTGAACAGCAGGGTATGGATTGGACACGGTGTGTCTTACTTGTAGTGGTGGTTCGCGTGGTGGTGGTGCGCGTGGTGGTGGTGCTCTCGGAACCCAAGCTCTTGCGTCGGACAGGGATCTCATAATTGCCGCTCTTACAACCTACAAGTGACACATCATGGCCGACACTTGGCTGTTTAAAGATCAAGCACTTTCATGTGCCTTCCTCCTTGTGACATAAAAAGTCTCTAGGACTTGACATTTAATGCAATATTACTTTTACTACAATGATGACCACAATGGATGCACCATGGAAACAGATTCAAATGACAAACAGCCAATGAGCTTGATCAATGGAAACACTGAATTTGAACACCACGAGACACAATCACTGAGACACTGAAGTGCGGCGGAGTGACAGTTTAGAGGATGAAGATGGAAACACACAATGGTTTGACAAAGATACGAGCAGTGATTGACTGGTCCTTGTAAATAACAAAAATGGGCATGATGGCTAGAGCTAGAATGAGTGCATTAAATCTCTAAACATATTTCACCTGAATGAGCACTTCAGCTCAATTATCCTACGTGGGTATTAAGGTCATGGGTAAATATCAAACTGCTTTCTTTATTTTGATTTGGAGGAAAAATTTAATGTTGATTTACAAAGCTTAATATTTCCAAAAATAAGAAATCTGAATCTTCCTAATAGATATGGGAAGAGAGTGGGGAGGGGTTTCTAACTGTCATTAAAGTAGCACAAGAGGGCAGGCTTTACATGATTCATAAGCTACACATGATGCAATTACCATGCATAGAGTACCGAAGTGTGGCGTCATATGGGCATGTTGTCAAGGCAATTGGTGCAAAACTATGGGTAGAGCAAACATCGGTGATCATAGTACAGACTCTCGTTGGGAGTGCGAGACACTAGCCCACTACACATGTCAGACCAGTGAAACTCTCAATTGAGTGATGTTGTTTAGAACCAGAAGCCGGGGTAACAATGGATATGACGGCGCCGCTTCGGTACTCCATACCAGTTAATATTATCATCTACTGAAATAATTATCAGACGCACAGCACAACATATTGTTGGAACCTGTGTAAACTAATAAACTCTAGCCCTAATTATATTCCTTGCATGCGATGCAGCACAATGCAATTATGTTTCATAATCTACAATTATGGAAGGAGTCCAGTCTTCCCTATGGTAATGTGTTCAAATTAAAGCTCTATTAATTGTGTTACATATAATATAGTCCGAAAAAGGAAATCTTTTATTAATTCCAGAACAAGCTAGAGGTAAAAATGACACCTATCACATTAAAACCATCATAAAATTGCCACATATCTGTTTGATTTCATTGTAGTTTCTAACAGCCATTTCCCAAAGTTTTGTGAAGACAGGTAACATCATACTTGAGTGACTGCCATACAATGTCGATCACACACATGTAAGAAATGGAGCTGTGAGTGTTTTTACAATGAAATTCCATTTACAATCAGGTGATGTAAGACCATAGAACACTCTTTCTTAACTTTGACCCAAAATGCAATGAACTTGAAGGACCGTCGATATAGAGGAGGGGATTGTACCAGAAATCTTAAATCTATAGTAGTTTATATTTTTGAAAATGATTGTTTCTATGCAATCTTATTCCTTATTCCTTTAACATTATGCTCGTTTATACTATCATGAAAGTAAGAATATGTTGGGGGGGGGGGGGGTTAGGAAAATGTACCAAATTTAGCTTGGATATAAAGTAGTTTTTGAGCACAATTTTATTTGCTAAATATGTTACTCATTGCGGATAAATCGCTAGTGATAATCATTTGTCTTGCTATGTACTGTCAACAAGGAATCTCAAAAGATCATGACGTTTCACGCGCCCCTGCAACACTTCGTCAGGTGTGATACAAAATTTGTTTCTTTGTAAGTCGTGTACCTTGAACCTTTTTCAGGATTGGCTTTGTGACATAGAAAGGGCCTCTTTGGACCTGATTTTGTCTGATATTATGGCGTAAATACCACAGTGAATTCACACTGGCAAAGCACCAAATGAAGCAGACACGTTTGATGCATGACACAAAATCAATACATGGATATGAACAAGTGGGGATTCAATCTGAGAAACGTAGAGGATGAAACAGCACTACGAACAAGATGAAGATCCATGATGTTGACAAGAACAACATAAAGTGTGATATGATACATGACACTATGGACACCACACAGTACTTTCTACTGTACACTGATACCCAACATGGAAATGTAAACCAGAAATCATAGAGAATATACATTATATGCAAATAATATTCCACTAATTTCCTGCGTAACATGTCTGCAGATAAATCATACTTGAACATGAACAGTGGAGCCTCATATCAACTACATAGTGATTGCAATAAATGGGTATGGATTCAAGGAGCTGATTGTATTTCATTGCACTGGATTGCAGTCAGTGATTACAATCATTGTGCAGTTGAACTCCAGCTCAACTGTATGCTATCAAATGTTTATTTAATATTTTCTACAAACAAAACTTTACAGATTTCACTATTTTTGAAAGGAAGCATAGAAAAATGAAATACTCATAAGACATATCGATGCTTAAACGGCGCAAGAAAAACATCAAAGTAATTTCTAATGTGTACACATACTCTTGGAGTGAAACATTGACTAAGGATTTGAAATTAAAAATTTATGAAAATCTATATGATAAGCTGCACCTTTATTGGAGAAATAATGTCATTTTAGTCAAAGATGTCTCCAGTTATTAGAGTGAATATTGAAGAGAATATCACACACGTTAATACCAGGAAGCAAGGATCTAGGAAGTAAGGATCGGAGAAGAGCAGCACTCTTACCCATAATGCTGCACTTGCTGGCGTCACCAGTGGGACTGGTCTTGACACTGAAGGGCGAGGCGGGCACGTTCTTGCCTCCGTAGGTCACCGTGACGGTGTACTGACTCACATCGGTGGGGACGTAGGAGATGGTGAAGGTGCCGTCACCATTATCCCGGATGTCTGGCTTCACGGGCTTGCCCTTGCTGTCCTGGAGGGGGATAGATGGGGGTAGAGGAGGACGAAGGCAAAGGGTTAACTACCAAAGTGTCCCTGTTGATGGTTGCACCAATACTACATGCAAACTGCTATGCAGCAGTCTATGTGGAACAGGAGGGGTGAACTTTATCCTTCAGAGCAGTACTTTATGAATATTCATAGGGCACAGGGCTAGTATGGACATCATCTATAGCTCTCAGTGTTTAATGGATGGGATGAGATGACCTATGCATGACACCTTGGGGCTCCCTTCAACTCTCTCCAGTATGAGGGAGGAAACTCATGTCTCCTTCTCATTACTCCAAGCAAAAGGGAGCTCAATAACAACAAGGAGATGCACGGGAGGAGCAGATCAGTGCCAATGATACACTAAAATCCTATCGAACTGAACACAACTCTGGAACGTGTAGTGCCAAGAAAGCAAAACACATTAATGATAGGAAAGGCATAGTTTCATTGCATGGTGCAGAAAATAAAGTACCAGGTATGATTTGTAGCATGTCACGCAGCTCAGATATTCAACAGAGCATCCTCACTGCCTTTGCACATAGAAACATAGTCCGACTACCTTCTGCTCTTACACTAGGAGAAAGCTTTACTCAATAAGGATCAGCATTAATTACACAGAACTGGAGCTACCTCTCTGGTATACATGATGCATGAGGAGCAATTCAAAATGGGTGAAGAGTTCTAGTTTCCACTTTGAACTCCTACACTTGAACAGTTTCTGTTTATAAATAGGAATAAGCACGCATCCTAGAAAAAGTCCCCTGTACACAAAATATGAATTATTTCGTTTTCACTACACTCCAAATTCATTTTACTACAGATATTTGTACCCAAGCCCACAGACTGTCAAAGCTACATGTTGAAACCAATCACAGGATATGAACAAATGGTCTGCCTACCAAGGCAGAAGTGCACATCAACTGACTTCTTGGAAGAAAAACATCTTTGCAAAAAGGTTGTTGATTACAAATCAAGGACTCACTGAAGTCTATTCCAACTTTGTCCAGTTATGAATTACAAAAAAAAAATCAGAAGCCCTAAAAAGGTGGCTAATATATGATTTGCTAGGGGGCAATCTCAGGCTTCTGTCTTAAAACGGGCATCCCTGCCAACTATCTCTCAGGATTATATCTGCCTTATGCTGGGAGGCAGCCATACTCACGGTGATAGAGATGATAAGCTCTGCATCGCCAGCCTCTCTGGTGTCCACAGTAAACTCCACCGGCATGCTGGCCAGCACACCAGTCTTCTGTACTCCTGGACCGGCCACCTTGACCTTGGACGCATCCGACTTGGGCAGCACACGGGTGTTGAAGGGGCTGGGCACGGGACAAGAACAAACAAGAGATGGGTCAGCATTGTCATTCACACAAAGAGGACAGGGCCCTGTTTCAACAAGGTGCTCGTAAGTTACGAACGACTTTCCAAATGACTGGTAATCTATTCTTGTGCTAAATCAGATTCTCAATGAACAAAGTGTGGTATCACATTTAGCACAAGAAGGGATGACCAGTCGTTCGTAAAGTCGTTCGTAACTTACGAACAGCTTGGTGAAACACCCCCCAGGGCCCTGTTTCAACAAGATGTTTGTAAACTACACAATTTTACAGGTCACGAGTAATGACCTCTTCTTTTGCTTAAACAGATACCTCAATCATTCATGCTTAACTTCTCGGTGAAACACCTTCCAGGTCAGATCGGTTTCAGAGCATTAATATGCACAATTAGAGGAAATGATTCACAAAAACATGCTGCAAAGTTGGCCTTAGCTTAGAAGAAATCTTTGCTATAGTTGCAAAAGTTGTGTTCTCACCTCTCGGGAATGGTCTTGTTGTCATACTTGATGTCCACTTGGCAACGACCCTCCGTCTTAGGCATGTAGGTCACATCAAAGGTGCCGTCCTTCTTGTCTACAATCTGGGCCTTCTCCGGGGCACCTGACAGACACAGCATCACACATATCAGTTTAGTCTTTACCATCACCACCTTCTCCTTCTCCTCCTAGTCCCATTTCACCTCAAATATTCCAAGTTAAAAATTCCAACATCAAAAGTTAAAAATGGTCTCCTGTAAATGTTGTACAATTAAAACATAAATCTCTTCAAGTCTTCCTTTTCTTTTCTTTTTATTTTTTATCCCGCTAGAGGATGAAATGAGCACAACAGAATTTAGATTTTCATTTGTCTAAATAGCGTTTATTAGTACAGTAAAACCCTGTTTTAACGACCACCTGCCTATCAAAACCACATTGTTTCCCTTGAACAATGTTTCTCATTGAAACCTGTATGAAAGTAACCTGTACAGAAAGACCACCTGCTCATAAAGACCACAGTTCTTGTTTCTCTTGAGCGATCTCTATTTCTGGAATGAAAGGTTTTGAAGAGGCTGACCTTTCTCTTGAATGACAGTGACGTCCAGCGGAGCCTTGCCTGCCTTGGTGGCGTCCACAGTGAACTTGGCAGGCACGTTAGCCCTGACCCCATCCTTAGCCAGACCGGGGCCAAAGGCCTTGACCTTGCTGGCATCAATGCTGTCCTGGATGGACGGCCTGAAAGGAGATCCTGTGTGAAGGAAAGAAAAATTAAAGGAGTGAAAGACACAAGATATCGCACACATGTTTACACTGGATTCAAACATGTTAATCCTACACCAGTTCTTTACAGAGCTAGCGTATTTCTGAGATTCCTGCAAAATCTGCTGTCCAGAAAATAGACAACAGGCTATGAGTAAACCTCAACAACTTAGTGGGTGCAATTAGGCCACACCCCTTTGGTTACTACAGTTCCCTGGAAAATCAGCGCAAGAGCCTCAGCCTGCACGGGAGCTCTGTTGAAGGCTATACAGAAGGAAACACTGATCGTGAAGTGGCATCAAAGTTTAAAAGAGCTTTACAAGAACTTGAAGAGTTTGGGTCAACTTTCCACTGCATTTTATTCCAATTCCTTGCAGTCATTGATTGCTATCAAAGGGTCCAAACACACGGATCTGACTACATTAGACTGCAATGGAGAGAAGTCAGAACTAGGACGTTGTTCTCATGTTCATCTGAATGAGGCCTTACCTGGGATGGCCTCATCAGCGAAGGTGACGTGGACGGCGTAGTCGCCGGGCACCACGGGCATGTATTCAACTGACGCTGTGCCATCCTTGTTGTCCTTGCAAGTCATCTTGGGCTCAGACGGGCCCTCAATCAGCACACCCAGACCGCCCTTCCCAGCATTCTTGGTCTCCACGGTGAACTGGGCAGGCTTGTTGGTGAGGCCTGCGGTCAGTCCAGGGCCGTACGCCTTGACCTTGGAGGCGTCATGGCCTGGGATGGACTCCGTGGTGTATGGAGACTTGCCCAATGGCTGACCGGCAAAGGTGACATCAACCTTGTGGGCTCCTGAGAACACAAGAAAACATTGTAGTGGTTTATGTTGACTCATAAACTATCTCACTCCAGAGTCCCTTTGCATACTTACCATTAATAGTAACTCTGTCATCAATGCTTCTAAACTAAAACACTGGTGACACTAAGAACCATCATTATACCGAGCACTAGCTTAGTCCCACACTGGTTTAGGTGACAGTGCAAGTTCAATTCTCATAACTTTAGCACTGGTGTGAAACTTATCACTGGTTTTACACTGAGTGTTAACCCCATTCCATGGGGGTGTAGGCATCAGTGGGGGTTAAGTCCTCTTAACTTAAGTGCTGGTGTTACAGTAAGCACTAACCTAGTTCCACTGGGGTGTAGGCTACAGTGCAGGTCTTGTCCTGGTTGTCGGTGATGACCGGCTTGAGCTTCTTGCCTGTCGGAGAAGTGACCTCCGTCTTGAGGAGCTTGCTGTCCAGTGGAGTGGGCAGCTGCTTGGCGTCCACTTTAAAGTCAGTCGGACACTCGCAGAAGACGGCTAGAGGGAGGGAGGGAAAGTTTGGGAACAGAAGTTAATATCACAATCTTACAGGCTGAAGACCTAGTAGAGATGGGAAACTTTTGCCTACTAAACAGCCATGGAATTAATGTTGTCACAAATTGTATATGATGTTAACAAAGTTGCCACCAGCATGGGTATGAGCTTTTCAGTTAAATTTTATTTCAATAGAACATTTTAAAATTAAAACAGAAGATTTTATTTCAACATACTACAATAAATAATAATGTAACATGACTGTGGGACATTACTAATGCAGTTTTTGCTTTGAGGGTTTTTTTTTCACATGAATAGTTCACACTATTTGTAAATCCAGGGTAATTAATCAGAGCTGAAGTTCTAAATTGAGCAAATTAGATAAAGCCATTGCCAATTTCCTTCTGTCATCACATGAAGATAATTGATTTTGATGCGCCAACTATTGGGTGGTGCCAACTGATTTCCGGTTTTGGCAGATTAAGCACTGGTCACAGTTCCCATGGTTACGTCATTCATTCTTGACTCTTTGTGTGGCCAATAGAACGCTCCTCTATGGGATCTACGTGCATTCCTGAAAAATGCCTGAATGGGGCATACCGAGGGAATCATGGAAGGAAGTGTCTGCAACATGGCCTCCTCAAACAAGTCTCTTAAATATCATCATAATTGACCTGATGAAGTTTTTTTTGTGTGTGGTGCAATAAAGCAAAGAGAGGAGAACCCAACCAATGAGCTACTTTATCAAATGCAGAAAAATTACAGAAAGACAGAAACAAAATGAATAGGAAAGTATTTAACATGTAGTATCTCATGTGGGACAAATAAAGCTGGCAACGCAATTTATCAGCGAGGGCTAATGATCATAATATTAAAAACGAAAATCATTAGAATTAATTATAAGTCAGCATTTCTTCCAACGTTCACCACTTTGATTTTCAGGATTTTCTGCATTATTAAATCTATTGAATCTCTTTTTTTCACTGGGTATGTTTATCCGAATTTAAGCTCATTCACAGAAGGGAAGAAGTAAATAGACTGGAGATTACTGGTAGCATACCACGTAGGAGATGGTACACATACTGGGACCTTCTAATGAGCATTCACAGAATCCTGATAGGAATTGTGCTTGCAGTTGAGATATGACAGCTTTAGCGTTCGTGGTAAGTGCTGTAAACAGCAGGGTAAGCGGTTAATATATGGAATTATTTAATGCATGAAAATGACATAATGCACAGTAGTAAATATGGCATGCACAAAGAAAGGGCAATATATGATATATTGTCAGGAGTAGAGGAGTTGACGGAGCATGAAAGATGGATGGGTGATAATGCATACATGTACACTAAATAATGGAACAATGACATACAAATGGTACATGAGCAGGCATGATGTTGTTACATGGGTGACATAACAAAGGTAAAAAACAAGTATAAACAAGCTCAAAAGGTATGTATTACATGACTAGAATAGTGGGTGTGCATACAGATATCATATTTATTAAGAAAAACAGAATGTTACAATTGGCAAGCAAAGTGAAGATCCATTTATCTGATGTTACATGTACACAATTTAATATTGAATATCACATTTCAATATTATAAGTGAACATTTATTTTAAGGAAAATTCAAGAACATGGGAAAATGACTGTTCAGAGAGCAATTAGAGCATAATATGACCAAGATCACCTAGACAATTTACTGAGATCTATTATAAGTACATTGCTTTGAGCTCAAATGTGGTGGAGATCAAGAACTAACACACTCTGCTGTTATTACAAAGCATGGGTAGAAACTTAGAATCATGTATGGCAGAACTGTGCTCCAGAATTATGCCTCAACTGTGTATAACTTGTTATTCTTGTGACCACATTATAACACTGACTACAAATTACATGGAAGCACTTTTATTGGCTGAAGCATGGATCAAAGCACAGCATACATATTGAATGTCATTGGGGTACAAGAGGAAAGTGGGAAAAGTTAGGCCTACAGCATTTGCAAGTGAGTTGATCTTCATGAGGTGCTTTTTACATATAAAATGTGCTCTGAACAATTTGTAAGTTTAACTTTCCCCCATTAATGGCTTCAAATTTCATGATTGGAAAAAGGGCAATTACAATATTGCTCTATCATTTTCTAAAAAAAAGCAAAATAGGTTTTGTTTTATGATGTTTGTTCAATTGCTAACCTACCTCATTTTGTGCTGATATTCTCAGTAAGTTTGTTTAATTATAATCAACATTAATTTGAGTTAGAGTTAGGAATCTTTTACTGCCCATGGAATAAATAAAGATCAGAATACCACAATCCCAATAATAAGAGCAAATTATAATAAATAAAAAAGACAGAAACCACAGAAAGTGACATCATCAACTTCATGAAAATGACATATAAGGAATCAGCTTATTGTGCACTTTCTGAGCATGAACATGAAGGAAAAGAAGTAAACAATGAGTGCAGTTGAGATCAGTTAACTCTGATGTAAGGTTAAATGTATCAAGGAGAATATATATTGACCAACAAGAAGCAGAGGATTTGTGATTATGATATATATATCAAGTGCATAAGGTAGCTGCATGAGAGTTAGGTGAGGAGAGCTTAGGATGATTGGACGATCTTGAACAGGAGAGCGTTACCCTCTTCAAGTCCTGCGCCGTCGACGACTATCTTGTCAAAATCGATCGGCCCAAGCGCCTCAAGCTTCTTGGGGAAGTCTGCTGCGGTCTCCCCGCAGTAGATGGCGTCCAGGGTAACAGGCCCAACCTTCTCTGGGTAGTAGATGACCTGGTACACCTGTTCCTCTATGGGCACCACATCGGCACGCAGGATGTCCCCATCAGGACCCAGAGCCATGCACTTGACCGGGAGGTCCGCCTCGTTGTAGTCGTCAAAGGCTGGACCGGCCTTGCTGCAGTCCACCACAAAGGTACAGGGGAAGTCCATGAACACCCCATTGGTCAGCCCTGGCCCGCTGGCCTCCACGAGGCTGGGATCCACCACCTTGGCGCTGAACGGCGAGTCTTTGATGTGCTTGCCGTCAAAGAGGATATTGACGGTGTAGACTCCTGGTGTGTCAGGGGTGTAGAATACGCCGCAGGTTCCGTCGCCGTTATCCCGGCAGTCAATCTCAGCCTCGCTTGGTCCTTCAACAGTGACTCCCAAGCCCCCGCGGCCAGCCTTACGGATATCGATAGCGAAATCGGCCGGCTTGTTGACATAGCCTTGGCTCAGACCCGGGCCCTCAGCGATGACACGTGAGGCATCCGGTTTGGGAACGGCATTCAGATCGATGGGCTTGTCCAGCATGGGGCATCCACCGTACTTCATATCCAGCTTGTGGGGGCCTTCTTGGGTCGGGGTAAACTTCACATCAAAGCCATTCTCAACGGGCACCACCTTAACCGGAACGATTTCTTCATCAGGACCAGTGAGGAACGCTTCGAGGTCCCCATCCCCAGCTTTGGAGGGGTCGACATGAAAGCCGTTCTCTTTGCCTACATCGAGGCCTGAGCCATGCAACGCGGTTAGGGGGGAAACAAATACAGACATGCATGATGAGGCTGTCATACGAACAAACAACGGGGAGCGTGAATAATGCATGCTGTGTTAGGACGGGCACTGCAAGAAATCACGGCTCGCTGCAGCAATGACATGGCTACAGGGGGAGCAAATGGCTCATGAATAGTCATGAATACTGCAATGAAGAGGGCTCGTGCACAGGTCTAACATCTTCTGAGTACCCTGTCTGGAAGTCAACCATTGGACAATACGATATGTGGTGTTTGGATTGTTTCGGAATTTCATGACAAATCACTATGACCCGTATGACCTGATTCATCTGAAAATGTCTTCTCTCACAGCAACCATGATTTGAATTCTGTCTGGTTCCTGATGTAAATATGTCCTTCTGAATATGTCTACATAAATATGAGATAACCATTATCAAGTATACATATGTTGATGTACACTATTATGATATATACAATGCATACATGTATGTTCATCCCACCCAGATGTCAATACAGGTCATTATCAAACCCCTTGACTTGTTTGTTTAGCAACTGCTAATGAATATTGCCCAAGACAAGGTCCTTCATTGCGCCAGCATCCCCTCTCTATACAGTAGTAAAATGCTTGAAAGTCAATATTTTGTAATAAACATTAACATGTACATTAAACCCACATTCCCAGATCGCTAATGCGATATAAATCATATTACCACAATTAAGATTAATATGATCAAAATAAAGGTCCTTGGGGCCATTTGTCGGAATCAACTCAGAGATGTCTGATGAATGATTTGTTATCGGTCTAAAAGTCACTTCCAATAAACCTGTGAACAATCATGAAAACCTAAAATATGGGCAAAATGTGACATGCTAAGTATCTACATCAGACCAATGCCTGAAGAGCATCCTAAACCTTTTTAAATGTGGCCTCTATACAAATAGTGGTCAAGAATATATCATGTCATCTGTGAAAACTTTCAACAGTAAATGCACACATAAAAGAATGGGGGAGAAAAACAATGAAGCAAAAAAACTTGCAGGACAGGATATACCAGCGCCCAGAAGGGCCACACTCACTCTCTTGAAGATCGCTAATCTGAATCTTGCTGACATCGACATCGGGCACGACACCGACTGCGATGGGGCTCTGAGGGATCTCGGTGCCCCCGTACTTGACCCCCACGGTGTAGTCGCCAGGGGCCTCTGGGGTGTAGGAGGCAGTGAAGGTGCTGTCGTTGTTGTCCTTGACAACCACCGGGATCTCCTTCTCCTTTGGCCCGTTCACACCAGCCTTGGACTTGATGGCCACAACGATGGGTGCTGGAAGGGGACATGTGTGAAAGGAGCAATACAGTTTGCACTCATCTCATGTCTTTTCTAACTTAATGAACAAGACCAAATAAATTTGCCTCCCCATACCAAATCTCTCTCTCTGGATATTTAATGATCTGATATCTCACTCTCATTGTATCTTCAGCGTGTCAAGCTTGAAACATTGTTCCGTGAAAATAAATGGCCCATGGAACAATGAAACAATGGTACATGAAACAATGGCTCGTAGGAGCCACGTCACAGAGATATATCTTGCACATAAGAACAATCTAAAATGTAACCAATACCACTACCAACATCTCATATTTCATTTCTGGTTTCCTGCTACTCAAGGGCCTATCTCATTGTCTGAGACATCGCCAAGACATCGCCAGAGACCTGCTGGAGACTGGAAGAAGTCTCCAAAACTATCAAACAAGTTTTAATTGATCTATTCAAAGACCTGGCTAGTCTTCAGTAGACGTCTCAGAGACTCTGTCTCCACCAGGTTGCCATCTAGTCTCCAAGCCAATCAGATATCCACTTAAGAACTATTTCTCCTCCCCCGTTTGCCTTACCTTTGCCAGCCTCTTTGCAGTCCACTGTGAACTGGGTTGGTGTCTTGGCCTTGACCATGCCTTTCTCCACACCAGGGCCATGCACCTTGACCTTGCTGATCCCACCACCAACAGAAACCTGAAGGACACAGCACAAAGGTCATGCAGGATGGTGGCATTTCTCACAACTTCTTAAAACTTAACATTGAACCAAAAGTTCTCTGAAAGAATACATTGATTCTTATCTAGGTGTACATGGTGTATTGTGAAATCATTGTAACACTAATGTTACAAAAAAAAAAAAAAATCATCAATGTGTCTGGACTAGTAGCTACCATTTTGAAAGATCATAATTTTCTTATAAATTGTCTGATTTTTCTCAAAATTTCACCAATATGTTTGTTCTTCTAATTTTCTACTGTTATAACTTATTAATGATCACCACTTTGCTCTTATTCATTGCAACCATCAACATTGCTGTCATGGTCATAGTGATAATAGATATTTTCTCAAGTTGATAAGATCTGGACATAGCTTACTGTCAGTGATGCCAGTCACATCATGGTTCACATAGTCATCCAAATCACTTGCATTTGTCTACACATGAGAAAGCTGAAGTATGCAAGAAGAAACCTTGTGACATATTGAGCAGCAAAACATTCAGATGAACCTAATCAGGATTCTCTATGGACCAGATAGCCACAGATATTTCTTGATACATTCAGTGGCTATTATTCATATTTGCATCTGTAACAAACAAAGCAAACAGACGGAAGAAGCGGTTGCCTAGAGACCAGTCCTGCTCGTACCTTGAAGGGGCTCTCTGGGATGCTGACTCCGCCCCAGGTGACGGCAACGGTGTGCTTGAGGGGGTGCTCGGGGGTGTAGTAGACGGTGTAGGTGCCGTTCTTGTTGTCCTTGACCTCCGCCTCCACCTTATTACCCCACTGGTCCTTGATGTTGATCACCAGCTCAGCCTTGCCTGCCTGCTTGGCGTCCACGGTGAACTCGGTGCGCTTCTTGATCTCAATGCCATCAGGCTTCAGGCCGGGGCCAAACGCCTTCACCTGATTGGGCAAGGGGGAGAGGGACATTGGTTAAGAGAAGGTAAATTTCCTCATTTCCTATCAATATCAGTCACGACTCCATCTTATAAAGAGTTAAGATTGATCTGAAATAAATGCAAAACCACTCCCCTTATGTACAGAGTTATAATTAAAATCAATCACAAGTCAAGGTGAGATCAATCACAAATCTTTACAACACAGGGCCTAGATCATATATATATATATATAATTACTGAAACCAGAAATGACTAATGGAAGAAAATAAAGATTACACATTTGCCAGTGATGTCATGAACTTTGCATGTTTTTAATTTGCTGCGATGCATCACCATGTCACAAACACGCGTATGGTCTGTCAAGCATTTTAATTCATGTGCAAGGAATCAATGATGCCCCTTCTGCAATGACAA
Source organism: Arbacia lixula (assembly GCA_963669155.1). Taxonomy (NCBI): domain Eukaryota; kingdom Metazoa; phylum Echinodermata; class Echinoidea; order Arbacioida; family Arbaciidae; genus Arbacia; species Arbacia lixula. Next base: position 899,897 of record OZ022576.1, read on the forward strand.
AGAGCTCTGGGGATGCGTAAGTAATAGTTCCTGCAGAGGCGTCAAATCCATTGACATTTGGGGGCAGAAATCATCAGACCATGAATGATGGGCTAATGCAGTAATACTCTACTGCTCCTTTACTAATGAAACTTGAAGAAGGCTAAGGACTGGTTAGGCCCTTCAAGACATCCAATCCACAGACAGTGGGTGGCAAAAATCAACCCACCACGCACGTTGAGCAAGTACAGTAATGCTCTACTGCTCTTCAACTAGAGGCAGTCTAAGGGGAACTGATTGGTTACCTTTGTGGCATCAAATCCACCAGGGTTGGGGGTAACCTTGGCGATGAAGGGGCTGTTAGGGATGTCCTCCTCCTCATAGGTGACATGGATGGCGTATTCTCCCTCCACGGTGGGGAAGTAGGACACCTCGCACGACCCGTCGCCGTTGTCCTTGCACTTGATCTCAGCCTGGGACGGGCCCTCGATGGCAAAGCCTGGCAGGGGAAGGTCAACAGGTCAACAAGAAGTCATTAATCCATTCAGGACCAGCCATCAAATATCTCCTTTTTGGGGGAGGGGGGGGGGGGGGTCTTTAACTGTTGCTTTTAGTTGTTAGAAATGCATTAAGATGTATCAAGTAAAAGAGCATAAGATTTTTTATGGTCAGTGATATCACTCTTGTAAAGAATTTTTGAAGGTGAAATAATCACTGAACCATCACATTGCATCAGGTTGAAAATAGTAAGATACTTTAGAAATAAAAATTGTCACTTTAAAAATTTTGTTTAAATCATTTGATTTAACAATGCACTACAATTCAGGTTAAGGGATTACCTTTGAGTTGTGTTAGATCAAATGCGAGAAATATCTACATAATCCTGCACAGTTGCTTTTGGCCGGTCTGGTACGATGATAACGGCCTTACCTAGAGCACCCACAGCGCCGTTCGTTTCCACGGTGAAGTCACATGGCTTCCCGACCACACCCTTCTCCAGACCGGGGCCAAAGGCACGGACGAAGGTGATAGGTCCAGAAGGCTCGGGGCCGATGTTGACGGTGAAAGGGGCCTTGGGGATAGGCTGGCCACCAAACTTGACGTTGACGATGTAGCGGCCGGGCTTGTAGGGAGAGTACTTACAGGTGTAGAGTCCATCGTTGTTATAAGTGACCTTGACTGGCTCATCAATACCACCTAAAGTCAAGCGAGTGTCAGGGTGAGAACATAGCCATGGCATACGGAATGCAACAGAGAATGATGAGATTAGAGAGACGAGAGATAGATAGATGAATAGATGGCTAGATTGACAAGTGAGAGGTGAGACAAAGAACTGCAACATGGAATGCATGGCATGAGGAACAACTCAAGAGATAAAATGCAGATAAACATGGGTTAGTGCACATATGAAAATGCAAATCAACATGATTATCACTCAAAACTCTTAATTTATCATAAACAAGGTATTAGTGATTATTCTTTCAATGTCACAACATTTGCAGTAAATCAGTATATAAAGCTTAACTTCTTTTTATCAATATTGTTCTTAGATTTTGTACAAATCAAATAAAGAACAAATGATACAATTTTGGTTAGAGTACATAACTTGTAGGTATTGTAAGGCAGTAAAATAGCATGAATTAATGTCACATCATTCTAACAAGCTATAATGAATTTGATTCAAACAACAGCTCTTTCTTCTCTGCATGATATATACTGTACATCATCATAATACATGGCGTGTGAGCTGTCAGCTATAGCTACAGGGACTTGCTTTGACCTATGATGCGTCACTTCACCCCTCATGCCCCTGTAAACGTGGAGCATGGTGACCTGAAGTGATGATCACCCAGTGAAAACAAGTCTTTGATACTTCAAATACTTGGCCATGCCTTCTCTGCCCTTGGTAAACCAGTAAATGTTCTTTTCATCATTTTTATCAATGAATTTTTGATGCATTAATTAGCATTTTTGCCACATGCCAATTGACCTCATAATTCATCGTTTCCAGACATTTTACTTCATTTTTTCTTTTATTTCTCAAATGCGGGACTGGCATTTTGGTCAGAAAATTTCAACAAACTTTCAAAAGAAATTTGCTCATCATCTCATGCAGAATTAGCAGCTAATTCTCTCTTCAATGGCTCATCATTTTAAAGTTCTACTGGAGTTGATCATAATCTTTTATCTCTTTTTTTAGGGGGGGGGGGGGGGGGGGAGGTTCAGGGCACCATGTAATAAGCTTTATCCTTTTATGTCCTCCAAGTGATTTTTGTGACTCTGTTATCGGTGCAGCGCATGACTGATTTAAAAACAAAAAATGAGTTACCCATTTCTGTGCCAGACCAAATGCTGCCCTATCAGAAATGTGTGAGCCATCGGTGCAAAAATGCAAATATAAATTTAAAAGTAAAGTTGATTCTGATGTGTAAAAGTGCATGATGTGTTGAAACACCACTGCAAGGTAGAGGAATGAGACATTCAGGTGTGAGAAGGCACTGCCATGAGGTTAGTATCGAATGGTTTGTCAGTGGGGGTGGGGCAAGTTGTTAGGGGGTACCCTCCCTTCACCAACATTGTAAGAAGCAAGACTGAGAGGGCGGATCACCGGCTCCTAAAGCCGGCCGCATTCTGGACAAAACAACAAAATGGACGTCTGCAATGCAGGATGGCTCGGTCATTATATTAGGCAAGACTGGAATGAAGACTACATGCAGTCAATGATGTCAGCTAGCTAATCTTAATGTAACGTCACAAATGAAGGACTCACTTATCGTACATGTACCCCCCATGAAGATTGAAGGTATCTTCAAATGATCTCTAACGAGGCTAGTGAGCTGAGGCGGACAGACAAACAAACATACCAGTATGACTGGATCTTACCAACAAATATTGTTCTTCAGGTGAATCTTTCATCTTCTAAATGTCAACGTCTGATTTGATGAACTATTTGTAAACTACTACACAAAACTTGACATCGGACATATAAATACAAATTTCACTATGGAATATAAGTTTTCTAATTAAAAATGACCTATATGACAGTTGAAGTAAATGGACAATAACCTCTTTTTCTATTAAAAAAAAAAAAAAAAAATTCTTTAGTGTATGAAGCTTATTGGTGGTATTTTCTTCATATTGATGCATCTAAATCGTATTTGGTTTACAAGTAACTACCAAAACCTGTTTGTCATTTATGATAAACTATTATCATGTTGACTTTATAATACTGTAGAAACAAATACAACAAACATGCATGAATACTTTTCTCCATGAATGTATAATTATCAAAAAATATATTTTTCTCTTACTGGTTATTTATGTTTCACAATTACTGAGTGATAAGTTAGTTATGTCACTTCAAACCATGCCTGAACATTCACACACTGTAAGACTACATGTTGTAAGTCATCCACTCACAATCACACTCATAATAATCAAGGTAAATAACTGTAATCGCTGTCATGCAAAACACATAACTTAAAATGGTGGCATAATATATTGCTGCATGAAGTGTTGTTCTGAATTCAGCCAGGTTATTATTGGTTTTAAATCATTCATGTTAAGATGGTTGAGATTGTTGTTTGCATACTAATGATTTAGCAGATTGTATGATACATCACTATTACCATAAAACATCCACAATACTAAAACTAAACGTAACATAAATCACAAAAATGTGTTGTTCAATTCATAGATAATTCTTTCAAAGTAAAGGATATATTTCACACATTTACACACGTATCTCGAGCAGTCAGCACCACTTACAATATGGCATTGACCATCACCACTCAATCTCTCACAACATAGGCCTACACATCCTGGGCAAATATAACAACTGTTTTACTTTTAAACCATCTGCACCACGATCATCACCATAACACCATCCTCTTGATTCTCTGATTGATACTATTCTTCTATCCTCCTTGTACCATTTGCCTATTTCCTCCTTTCTAAATTAAGCCTCCTCAGTCTTTGAAACATTTCAGAGCTTCATTAAAAGAATTATTAATAAGTATTATTAATTATTCTACAAACTGTCTACTGCTATTTGGAAAATTATTCATCATTACAGCTTTAGTATTGGAAGTAAAGTGTAGAGACCTGTTATAGCCCCATAAGCATTAGTTAAGCCTATCATGTTAATCCTGACTTTTATATACATGGGGATTGTAAATATGGGGGATTTGATAGATTAATGTTAATCAATCCAAAAACTTACCACAGTCACTAATCTATAGTAGAGCAGATAATGTTCATGTTTATAAACCTCAATTTAATCAATATCACTTTAGATAGTAAATCTAAAAATTGCTATAACTTTTTCTATGAAGTTTTAGATATTTCTGCATCCTCAAAATAATTAATACTGGTTTTCCTGTTTATAGATACTCCTATCCAACCTAAGAGAAAGAAAGCCTATCTTCCCTGCGGGATCACTGACTGCTATACAGATTCATTTAGTCTGCCCCACATCACAGAGCCAGCCTTACAAACGGCCATTTTGGTATCCCAGAATGCCCGGCTCACCAGGTCCAATGATCTGCACTTTCAGTTCAGCCTCTCCCGCCTCTTTGGTGTCTACGTAGAAGATGCACTCCTCCTTGACCCGCTGACCCTTGGGCTGCAGACCACGCCCGTATGCAAACGCCTTCCCAGAGTTCAATGCTGCAAGGATCCAAGACAGCACATCAAGTATATTAGATTATAAGTCAATAATTCCAATACATTCCTAACTTGATTTTGTTCATGTCATTTACTGAGCATAACACATTGTTGCCTAAACCAAGGGCAGTATTCTGAATGGAACTTCAATCCAAACTGCCAATTCCAGTTATGACTGTAGGGGAATTAAGAAAAAAATAATTTTCAATTCAAATTCGTTTTCAGAAAACCATGTAAGATAATCTATTTCAGTGTTCAGTATTGTATCATAAGCAAGCAAGCATGCATAGTCTGGCTATTGTATAGATACAATCATTGATTAAGAACAAAACTTACAAAAGTTGATGAACGTACTAGCAGAAATATCAGACAAACAAATGGAGGGAAGTTTGATGAAAATAAGACACAATATAAATCGCAGAAAGTGGTATTTTTCATTGAAAAATCCTGTCAAGAATGTCTGTCTGCTCATCCTTAATTAATCGTTCATCACCATCACCATGACAACATATCCCATCTAGTGTGGAGGGTTAATAGCATCTTTGCAGGTAATTGTTTAATTGCCTTGATAGCAAACATCCTCATCCTGTCACAGTTTGCTCATCAAATATCCAAAGAGCTTTCATTATCTCCCACCAGGCATGTCAAGTGGGGCAGAATTCTGCCCAGCCTTTTCTATCATAACATTCCACCCCAAGCACAAACTTTACAACAGGGCTTACTAGCTTTCTAGTCTAGTTAGTTACTTAACATGCATGTAGCTGAATACACTTTAGCAACTAACTAGGCTTGGTAAGGTTTCATGAATATGGGCCTAAGGCTCTTGCTAGGCCTTGTTCTTAGTAGAGCAGAGCCTTAGGCACAGATAAGACAGGCATGCATTCTTTATTGGGGAATATTTCTGCACAACTGTGTGCAGCTAATTCAGTTTGCGTATATGGTAACTTTGGCCCAAAATAATTTAACTTTGCGTTCATACTATGTAAATCAACACTGGGAAAGAACCCTGCTGTACAGTGTATATATCAGAAAACTTATACAGTCAAACCTGTAAAGACAGACCCAAGAAATCCTGCTTTTATGAGTAGATGGTCCTTTATGTAGAGGCTACCTCAATACAGGTTTCAATGAAAAACATTGTTCCAGGGAGACAAACAAGTCTGTAGTTGTTATACTAGTGGATGGTAAAGCAGGCATCACTGTATAATGTAAATGAGTTTGAAGAGCCCAGCTTGGAAGGCCATGCATAAATGATTCTTTTATTCCTCCCCTTTGGAGAGCAAGGTTTATGAAGTACGTGATTTGAGCCCAGTGACCGCATATATTGTCAATCTGTGTGCCTTTCATACAGGGAAGGACAGTAAGTCCGCCATTGGCCAGGACAATACATGTACTGTATGAGTCACCCATACACAGTTTTATGTCCCCGTATTGCAAGCTACCTGTCACAGATATATAAATCACTGCCCCCATGCCCCCACCCCAGCAAACTGTGTACATAGGCATGGTGTATTGGATTGTAGGGCATAATAGGTACCAAACAGTTTGTCATGAGATTTGGATGTGCACACATTGGCAATGTATGGTATCTCTTGAAAGGTTATCTACAACATTAAGAATATTACTTGTGTGTGGACGATTCTCCACATAAATGCAGCTTTTCTGAGAAAAAGTGAAAAGTGAACGAAACCCAAAGGGCATGCTGGTCTTTAGGATGTGTGTATATATCATATACATGTATGTTTGCATCGATGATACAGACTGAAGCTAACTAGCACTGACCGTGAGTGATCTTGACATTGAAGGTGCTGCCAGGGATGTGGGCACCGGCAAACTTGACCTCGATCTTGTAGGTGCCAATCTGGGTAGGGGTGTACTCCACGTAGTAGACACCCTTGCCCTTGTCTTGGATCGTGGCCTTTACCTCCTTGCCATCAGGGGCGTACACCATCACCGTTGGGGTGCCGGCTCCAGCTCCTACAGGAACAAATCAAAACAAGTCAAATCTAGTCCAAGTTCTCATTCACTAAATTTAACTTTTATTTCATTTTCCTTTATTTTGTTTAATCGATTTTGATAATGTAACGGGGGCTCTTTCCATGAAACTTCTGTTTATCATGAAGAGCCCTTTACTTGTATTTCACTATTTTGTTCCATATGTTAGGATATCCACACTATGTACTGATGAAAACTTTTATTATCTATCATATTTTCATTTGATTTATTGGATATCAAACATAAAATAAATACATCAAATCAAGTCAAAGCTAGACGTAATACTAGTACACAATCCAACTACTTCTATCAGGATTCTAGTGCAGCATACACACACAAAAAAAACATCATCATTATCATTATCATCAAGACTATATCCACATGAGCCAAGATTATGTAAAAATCTGAATTGGGGCAGTTGCCTACAAACTGATAGAGCCACCCTGAAAAAAAATGAGTTGAAAATATAACATTAAAAGCTACATAAGTAGACCTAGTTTGAGTGAAACTGCCCTTCTCGGCAGCCCAAGTTACCTGCGGTGAAGATCTCAAAGTAGGTCTTCTGGTTGAAGATGACCCCCGAGGGCTCTAGACCAGGTCCCTTGGCAGAGCACTTGCCGGCATCAGATGTGATGTTTCCGATGTTCACTGTGAACGGACTCTTGGGGATCTCAACATTCTTGAAGTTGATGGTGATCTGAAGACATCACAAGACAAATCATCCATTTATAAATGCTGAACCACTCAGTATAGAAGAGCTGTGAGCTCAACACCAAAAGGTTCTTAAAGAAATGATAGAAATAAAGAGTGAGGGGAACAGTGAAGGTAATTTTCAACACCCACTTTGTTTCTGTCAATATAACATGTATGCTGTATGCTGCATGTCTATTCAATGCTATCTCTCCCTATAACTGTTTCATTGGGCATGTTTCTCAGTGTTTCCGGCTTATACCTAGCCCAAAACCTCACCTTGTGCTTGCAGGAGATCTTGGCAGTGTGCTCCAAGTTTTAGTCCTGTTTCTGATATCCTACTTATTAAAATGTTACCAATCCCTGAAGCTGAGCATGTTTCTGCAGAGTTTCTGGCTTATATCTAGCCCAAAACCTCACCTTGTGCTTGCCAGCGATCTTGGCGGTGTACTCCACGGTGTAGGTTTGTTTCTTGTCCTTGTTGGCCTTCATGGTGTGTTCCACCTTGGTACCCTTAGGGTCCAGGATGATCACGTCCACGGCACCACTGCCGGCGCCAAAGGTCTCCACGGTGAACTCCGTTGGCTTGGAGATCACATTGCCTTCCTCCAGACCGGGACCATAGGCACGCACCTATGGGTGGGTGGTGGTGTCAAAAGAAGAAGGAAAAAAATCCCCCCACAGCAACAAAAAAATGTGTTAGAGATGTGACCTATGAAGAGGTTTGAATGTAAAGGTCTTATGAAGTTGATTAGGTATTGACCATCATAATGTATAGCCAGCTTCCAGACTGTTAGACGTTCATAAATAGAGCAGGGGAATTGCTCGAACATGATCAATCTTTGCCAACCAGACATGTTTCTTGAATACTTTGAATAAAACATGCCCACAAGCCTGGAAGCCAGTCTAACAAATGTTTTTTACATACAGGGTATCAATATCCTCATAAACAATTTAGTTGAATGAATGGAGATAAAACCAGAGAACTACATCAGCAAATCTTTCATACTACTAACCCAGAAATCTAGGAATGTCCATCTGAGTTCATTCAAATAGTTCATTCAAATTACTCTCATAATATCTCTTTCCTAACATATATTTGAGCTATGGAGTTCAACATTATAGGCACACATTCAGGCTACATGTATTGAACTTGCAGGTACAAGAATTGGCTGATTGGGAGCAAGTGACCTTATGTTAATCAACCTTTTTTTTCGGTAGAGCTTGAGATAATTAGCACCTGGTTCTGCTGGCACCATTTCACCTTTATTCGTTCCTTCCTTCCTTCCTTTCTCAAGATAAAAGCCTGATTTTCTCCCTTTGGATCTAGCTTCCCAACTCTAGGTTTAAGCATACATGTAGCTCAGTATTATGTGTACTGTATGATCCTTTTATAGAGGGCCACACCTATAAACTCTGTCCATATTATAAACACCGTTCCTACAAAAGAAATATTAACATATGAAGAATACAGGAAACTAGAGCAGCTTGACTGCACGCACTCAGGCATAAAACATGTACCTTCAACTGTATGATAGCTTTGTTCATTATGCTGTGCTCATGAAAAAGACCATAGAATAAAAAGAAATAGTTCAATGGCTTTTGATGAGAAGCCATAGACAGGTTTATTCAAACTCTATTAGATCAATCACTGCATGATGTTCCATCTTTGGATCCAATTTGGACAAAAATCTCTCAAAGTTTTTATAATCACAACTTATTATATGAGATACAATCATTTGGACCTGGTCATTTTTCCTTAGATTTGTAAATTCTACTGACCATTGAAATGAGTATCCCTGGTCTCTTTGCACTGCAAAGTTTGGGGAAGTATTTATTTTGATTCAGCATGCCCTTATACAATGTTTGAAACCTGAACTAACTTAGCTTGATGTTTATTTGACGGGTAATCAAGTTTAATTATTTCAAGGCAACATCATATACAGTATTGACATAAATATTTATATTCATTGCTTGGAATAAAATATGGGCATGCTGAATACAAGACTACGTGTATTTATATCACAGGCCAAAACCATGCCACAGAAATTCAGTTCATAAAGATATAAGGACCGTCTCTCTCTAAAGGGACTCTAGACTCGAGCATATACTGACAATTGCATGATCAATGAGCTTGTAACACACAATATTATATATATTTACATTCCATAAGTACCCATATTTGTAACCATAAAATATTTGCTTTTCCAGTCCTTCCATAGCTAAATGTATCATGCTTACTGATAGTTTACAATAAGTGGGAACACAGCGCGCACACTCATGTACACACACACTCAAGAAACGTGAACAAACAAGGGTGCAGTGGGAATGAATCCTCTAGAACAGACAATCAAATCTCAATCACTATCACCAGAGCAATAAAATGTGGAAGAGTCTGGTATTGGTTCCATAACCCACAAGGATACAGCTTATTATTTTCCCCTTCAACTGTCTTGAGTTTAAAAATATATATTTTGGGGGGAAACTTAAAACAAAGTTTCTTGTTTCTTTACAGACGATTAAAGGTCCCTCTAAGTGATTTTTAAAGCTACAGATCAAATTTGTCATGTGTGCAATTTTGCAGTCACTGTGACAAATTGCTTATGAAAATTCATATTGAACCTTTCGATAGCATAGGATGGCTCCAATAATGAATGATTTTATTCAGAAACAACACCCTCTAAATGTAAATACAAAACTTTTATAGTCTTTATATATTTGTTTTTGGATGATATCTTAAAAGCCAAACATCCCATTGGATAGATAATTTTTCCTTGAAATTCTATCAGCGTGTTTAGTTAACTAAAGCATTCTAACAATACAATTTTTGGTTTGCGTCTCTAAGACTTATTGTTCTTTAGCCAGTTTGATGAGGTCACATCAAGGTAGCATTCATCATCACGCCGTTACAAACGTCCTCCTTGGGTACCTCATCTACTTACCCACCACTCCATGCCACGACCGACATGCATAAATGTCAGCGCTTCTGCAGGGGTATCACCGGTGAACACCCAAAATCCCTCCGCCACAAATGCTTCACTCAACACCAGCAGCTTACTAGCGTTAGTAATGTTATATAGCCAATAATCAGAGATACTGTGCCTACAGTACACACCAGCATTCTTCTTGGTTGCTATGTGAGGGAGTCCTTGCTCAAGCTAACTGCGATATACTCTGAGAGGTGCCAAACCAGAAGGTCTCAGTGGCATGTACCTTCGCTATGTGCTTTGCCCGAGTCAAAAAGGATTTTCAATCATTCCTTAAACCTCATATCTTAAATCCTAAATTCTAAATTAATGGCATTCCAAATTGAGGAAAGAAGATAATTTGCAGAACACCATGAACACTTTTCATTTGTGAAAGTAATGTATCTTAATTGAACCCATGCTAAGGATTGTATGGTAGATTTAAAAAAATAATAATTAGGCACGGAGAACTGCAAATCCCCTTCTGTCTTTAATTGCCTGCCATTATGGGAGAACTGGACAACTGACTATAACACTGTCAAATACAGCTTATAATGATCTCATAATTCTATCTTGATGCAATTTTCCTTCGATAAGATGATTGCTTGATAACTAGAACAGACACAATTAAGCCAGGTTATTTATTAATTCTAATCTTCTCATTATAATAATGTTGTTAGAAACATCTGTCTTATCCTCAATATTAGACTGCTCTACATGCTCTTCATCAATTATATCATACTGCAAAATCTGTCTTTCTGATATTTTATGGAATATCATATTCGCTAAATTCAGTTGATGATTTAAACCTATCTGCGATAACATTCCTTCCAAATAGTTTGAACATAAAATTCAAATGATTTGACTGAAAAGCTTACTACGTAACTTCATTATGACACTTCATTAAGGACACAAGTGCAATTAGAGAGCAACAAACCCATAAACAACTTGATTTGTCACAAATGCAGCAGAATACAAGCAGATTATTGGTGAAAGTCTAACAAATCAGACAAATTAAATGTATTAGTGTTTGTCAAGACTGAGAATTATTCATACCTAGTACAGTACATTGCTTTTGTAAATTGCAATGCATCAAGTCCAAGTAAAATTATTAGTTTGCATTCAGAATCACACATTGATAATTTATTGTGTTTCGTTCTATTGGTTGCCCACAATGGCATTCAGGGTGAGTTATTTTAATGTGTAATTATCTTAAAGTTATATGATATCTGTTCAAACTTCCACCAATCTGCCTGTCTGAACTTTCTGCTTCATTACAAATCAGTGTATACAGTATATAGGGTTTGGCTCAGTAGGAACTACTTGTTCAATCCTTTTTGACTCGGGTCTTTGACAAACGGTGCAGGAAACCTGTGGCATACGTCTCACGAGGCCTCAGCGATCAGCGATCCACGCCCATGCCTGGCTCAAACTCACACCTTCATGCGAACAATGAAGGGTTCTTACATACATTTTGTACCTTCTTGGCGTTAGACTTGGGCCTGAGGGGAGCACCGGGCTTGAGCTTGGCCTTAGGGAAGGCAGACAGGTACGTCATCATACTCAGGTCATCAATGTTTGGGTTGATCATGTCCTCAGGACGAAGCACCTGCAAGGAGTCAAATTATGAGAAATGGTCATTATCATTTATTCATTATTTACACATTTATTGATCATTTATTCATTTATTGACAATTTATACATTACTTATTCATTTATTTATTATCTATTGAGAATTAATTAATGATTTATTCTTTTATTCATCATGAAAAGAAGCATACACCATGACACTCAATCGTCATATATACATGAAGGTTTAAATACAATAGTAACCATAAAAAAAACACTCTCTGGAGGAAAATGTATTAAATGTCAATCTTCATATCACTAAAACATTCACAAATTTCCAATTCATTGTCTAGTTTTCCTAAATGTGCTTTTGCTCTACTTCTCAGAATGTTCTACTTTGATTGAGAGTAACTTTCCCTTTTTAATGAAACTATCATCACTGGAAAATTATACCAAAAGGCAATCAGAGATATCACTATACCCTCTCCCTTCCATTACTATGGAGTTTTATCATATTGACAGGTTTAGAATATTAAGTAGAGTCCTGAGAGGAAATTTATCTTTATGATATCATATCATGCATTTTGTATGTTATAAAACCTGACCAGTTGATTGATTTGTGAAGTTAATTGGCCATCGTTAAGCAGCATAATAGGTATTAAAATCTTATCACCAATTCGATTTCAGTACATTTTACAGGAAATGGCTCACATGAGATCTTACAATGCCATCATCTCATGGTGTGAGGCAGTATGTGAATAAATAGCCTCACTTTCAGGCTATTAGACATATATAATCCAAACTGAAACAGAGTCTAGGTATAATATGCCATTTTTGTAATTTATTCACAACTTTCCCCCTGACCCTTATCAAGTTACTACATTCACCTTTATTTTCTTATTTAGTTTCATTGGGTGGAACACACTCTAAATCTACTACCAGTATCTGTCGCCACTCCGACAAACTTTAGGTTTACCATTGGAAACATATTGTTCAAACAATGTGAATAAAATTTGCATACAAATGGTCTATTACAAAATTCATTTTTTTTCATTTTCCTTCTTCTCTCATTGAGCTGGAGAAGAAAGCAAGAATGATCAATCTGTAGACTGCAGCCAGACACCTCTGATTTTACAGTTTTTACAAATATCCAACAGACTGGAAGGCAGGCTATATGAAAGAGAGAGGTGGGAGGGGCATATATATAAAACCACATTGGAGTGTTTTTAGTGTTAACTATCACCATGGTTTCAGCCAGAACAATGCCCATGGTATAGAGTTCCCACCATGATATCATCATATAATGGCCAATCTGTATGCCTGGGGGTGGATTGTGTAGACATGTATGGAAAGCCTACAATACCCATTGGCCTACAATGTACACACACACTACATGGAACACACACACACACACACTCATACACATACATGTAAATGCTTGCTCCCATTATGGAAAGGCATTCAAGCTATGTCATGTTCTCCCTGTCTGTTGAGCCTAGCCTCAGCTTCAGGCTGCAGGCTATTTTTGTCTGCTACACTGTCTGAACACAGACTAGCAGTCCTATCCTCCCAAACTGCACATAAGGGCAGCTACACATAGAAGGATCAAGGAATGATGCTTAGTCTTGGCATCAAGACTTGGTTACTATATATACATGATGCTAGTAGGAACTAGTCTCCCCTCCACACCCCTAGAAGGTAAGCTACCCTCCTCCAGATATGGACTGGGAGGGTCAGGGGTCACGGTGGGAGCTGTAATCAAACAAGGGATGTGGGACCTGGGAGCCCCTCACCATAAACAGACCATGTTTCTTCAGGAGTCTTCCCATCTGAGATGGGGGGGGGGGGGGGGGGGGGGGGGGGGGGGGGTATGGGCGGGGCCACGCACTATGTGAGCATGCCCCTACAGATTCAGTAGTCATGGTAACCATCACTGCTGTCAACCTTTGTCCCCTCAACACACTCCGTCTGTACATCATGCTAAGCTATCCATAAATACAACCAGTTCATGAATCCTACTTTGATACTTCATTACTGTGGTGACACTTTCACCTCATGAAACTTGGAAGTTTAGCTGAGAAAACAATACAACACCCTCAGGAAAAGTTGATTAATACACAAGCAGACAATGATGACAAGCAGTTTGTAAGCTTCTGTGTTAAATGCTCAACTAGAAATTGTACATTTCAAGTACTACTCAGGTCTCCAGCATACTTGTATGTCACACACATTCTGTTGAGCAGTCTTATGAAACAAACTTATGTTGAACATAAGCTGCTTTTAGGGTTAGTGATAAACACTTTACTTTATTGTTTGTCAAATTCCATCACATTTTCAGTAATTTATTGCCTGAATGTGTCTACTTGTATTCAAATCAACTTGTTGCTATGGAAACACCAACTATTGATGTCTGTGCGTAATGGGGTAAGCTGAAGCTTTTTCTCTCCCACAGAGAAATATTCTCTTCCACATTCATGTCACCATGAATGAATGCCTCCTTTGTGAAGTACCTGCACAGCATTCTTGTAATATGTGCCAAGCCCATGGTCTTACATAGCATTAGTTCAGCTGTACTTAGGCATAATATTGTAGTTGTAGATTTAACAAAGGGACATTGAACGCTGATCACTGTAAATACACGCTGCACCATCCTCTGCACTTTGCAAATTGAGCGTGATATCACAGGCATTACTTCTCTAAAGATGCACTTTAATTTCATATAAAAAAAATATATTATGTCTACTTACTTTCCTGTTGTGTCAAGAGAGATACATGTAACTCTTCTTATCTCATTTATGTTTTATATCATCTATTACCTTCAAAAGCACCTATACTATGTATTTTATCTCCTTAAATCCTCTCTAATGTATCAGCATGTGTACTTCAGAATGTAATGGCCTACTAAATCAATACTTAAGATGATGGAAGAGGAGAGGTGTGGGGGAGGGGGGGGGAGATAATCTCAAAGGCTGCGCCCACGCAAGTCCCATAGTTCACATTAAAGGTGACTGACACCCCCCCCCCCCCCCCACCTCCTTGCATGACCCTCTGTGGCTGCTGGAGGGAGGGGGAGCCTGCCCATCTCGCCCCCATGATTCTGGCTCAAATGACTGGCAGGGGCCCAACAGTGCCCCTTTTAGATTGGAGCCACTTCTTACATTTTAATGTAGCCTGGGAAACCTCTGAATGTTTACATGTAATCTGGCTCCACGGAGATAGAGGGGAGAGAGAGTAACAGAGATAGGGAGAGAGAAGGAGAAATGGTGGGAAAGAGGGAGAGACAGAAGGGGGGGGGGGGAGGAGAGTGTAGAGTTTGGTCCAATGTACACTACACGGTAACCAGATCACCTAGCTAAGCAAGGGGGCTTGTTTGATTTATGGCTGCACAAACATACTATGACTGTACTTGGCATGTTTACCATGAAAATAATTCAATGCCACTTCCAATGTTGGTTCCTCCGCCTCACCCCCAACATCAATGCTAACACCAACCCACCACCCACTCCTATGGAGACTCCTCCTCAATACTAACACCAGCTTTAGGTGCCAGCATGGAAAGGAATGGGGGCTCCTTTGTAGAGAACATACTTCATTTACATGTATGTTTGTATTCATTTACTGTACTTAGTAACTACACTGGAGGGTGTTGGCCTACAGGTCCTGTTTCTGCTGAGGGTGTTATTTTGCTTCATTCCTGTGTCCATGACTCAGAAGGATAAAGTGTCTATAATGTGCCAAAGCATTGATGTAATAGGATTTGGTTTATTTACATCATCAATTTTGTCCTACTCAAAATCCAATAGCATTTGACTTTTCAAATTATAGTTTCTTCTAATTACTTCTTATTTATTCATATAAAATGCATGATTCATTTTAAAAGTATACATCTGTTTATTCACTCTTTATCCAGCCCATTTCTATAACTTGTTCTGAAATCAAAAAGCGATATGACAGCATGATTTGAACAACTATCTGCAGGCAATTGTAATTGTCTATACTGTAGTAACCAATGCCTAATTATTCCATATAAGGGCAAGCTAGATTGACACACCTGAATATAGTGATATACAGGCAGAGCTAGCAGTTCTCATCTGGTGTCTGTGCCTTTATGAGTCTGCCGTCCTAGCCAGACAGACAGACATACATGCACCCCCATCAAACCCCCATCAAACCCACACACCTACGCCAAGCCCTGTCTGGGGCTGATGCACCCTGGGAAACAAGCGTTTCCAATAAAAGAGAGGCCCGAAGGAGGGACAAACAGCTCTGTGACCCGGATAGCGATATCTCAGAATCAGATTTCATTGTGCACTTCGGGGTGGGTCTTTCCAGGTCTCCAAAAACAGCACAGAAAAGAGGGCGAGAGACCCTCTTGTGGTTTCTTCTTCTCTTCCCATTCCGAGACCATTCAAAGAGACATTTTTAGATTGAATAGAATGGTGAGGACGTTCCTGGGGATTGTCATTCATTAGATGTCCTCCAACACCTGGATAGTTCTATAGAGGATCAAGGCACAGTAGATAGTCTGACTTCCAGGCTGTTGTGTGTTTTTAATTCACACTCAACAATACAAAGGTCTGGCTGCACTAGCCTAATTGTTCTCTGGTTCTCTTTTGGCTGGGAGAAAAGGAGAATTAGGCTTGCAAGTGCTTGACCCAATGTACACTTGGATTATAAATACTCCACAGTCTGGACAGAAGACCAACAAATCTCGGAGCTGCGTCATCTGAAAAGCCTCTAATCACACACAGTGTTTGACAACTTGAATACAGTCAGCCTTTTGTCATTTCAGCCTTCATACTTTTCTCTCCTCCCACAAAGATTTAACGAGCTGCAAAGCCTCTTACGCTATTTCATACCTTGATGGATTAAATGAGAATAAATCTGACCCCATTAATAAAGTTCGATCATGCTTCAAAATAAGATTGCCTTTCCTCCATCAAAGGACCATAATCGCATTAAGGCCAAGGGTAAAAATCAGCGTGCACTTATACTGAATTTATTATACAGAACTAGTCCTCCATGTCATAATTTCAATTCCCCCTCAATATTTTCACTATACTTTTACATAAAACACAATACAGTCTACATAGATTTATGGGCAAAGTTTAAAAAGATCTTTCAGCTTAATATGACTGTGAATATCATTTACCCTGGTTTGTCATTTTGGACTGTGGAATGTATGAACTTGTTTAGAGCTGGTAACATCAAAATGAACATAATTTTTAGTTAAGTTTCACATGTTTTGTTTGATGAGGGTAGTGAAAAGCAGTTTAAATTCTACAGATTTCAATACGCTTGAAGAGAAAATGTCAGTTAAACATGCTCTTTCCTTTCAATGATTTTGCTCAATCAGCATTATATGGAGTCAGACGGAGCACATGAGATGGTTTCTCCATCTTATCTGACCTTGTAAGGACGCCTGTTTGAGAGGAAGCAGGGTGTTACATTTCATTCTTGTGATCACCAGAGGAAGAGGAAGACTGGTTCAAGGTGACTGGACATGTTTATGTCATTCTAGATGTAACATGACCAACATCCTGTCAGGACATTGTATCATCTAGAGAAAAAAATATCTGTGGATCTTTTTTTCACAAAGTTAAAAGCAAACACGCCTATAAAGGAACTTGTAATATTAAGCATTCTTTAGTCCACTTCCAAACAACGTTCACTTCTATAAGCTGTCAAGTTTTCATCATTGACGAAAATTAAAAGTCTGATCCCTTGTTCTAGTAGGACTGTCGCAATCGCGATTCCGTTTTGATTTTCGCAAGATTGATCACCTTGCATCGGCAAAATGAATTCCCAGTGACAGATTACGGAACTCCATAAGTCGGGACAGGGCCATAAATCTGAGGCAGCGACATGACAAACATGATGGCATTTCAGTACTTGTCATTTAATATCATCTTCCTGTCTGCCTCGCTCCAGATAAATTCACCCAGCGCTCACACCATGCACGGGCGAGATATCAAATCAATCCACTGAATTTCATCTGGATTTGATTTGATCTGGAGCTCGTGGCTAGGGGGCGAGTGTGGAGGTTTTAATAAGAGATATTGATGAGGAAGCAGGAGACGTGTGGGCCTAAGTGATCGCTCTATGAGGCAGCAGTAAACACCCTTCATGGATTCAGGTTTCCTCCCAGAGTGTCTGGGCAGCTCACATACCTTCCTACCTGCCTTGCAGCACATTCTAGCTGCTTGCTGCACACCCATACTAACAATGTTTCCCAGTCAATGAAATCCACATATTTGATTGAAAAGCACTTGATGTAATCAAGTTGACTGGCAAATGAGCCTGAAATAGCTCTTGAATATCATGCCCAGGCCCAGAAAACAGGCTCTTGCCTCTATGACTTCAAGAGATAACATGTCAAAAATGGGTTTTGTAATGATGGTGGGTACGTTTCAACCTTGTCATCAGCTGAGTGGGCAGTGGAAGTTCACTCATTCCAGGCCCTCTCGCTGAGTAGATGCATGCTGGGAAGGGAATGATCGGGGTAGAGATGGGGTCAAATTGTATTATGTGTAATGTTACCTTGCATTTTATGGAGAAAGAAGACCAGCAACACCATAAGAAGCATCCCTCATAAACTATGGTACATGTACTAGAACACTCTTCCACAGTGGTGAGGGTGTATATGAGTTACCTCCCCCCTATAGACCCCCCCCCCCCCCTTCCACACACACACACACACACACACACCATGGTCAGATGGCAGCAGCCTTACCTGAGGTACATCCAACCAGTCCTCAGCCAGCTTCATGGCCTCCTTGGCATTCTTGAGGGCATCCTTGGGGTCCCAGTCCTCCCAGTCTGGGCACAGACCTGCAGACAGGGGCGCCAATCAGACAGGGGCGATATGAGGGGGGCAATGTGGGGCAGACCTGAGATATTAGATTGCCACATCTATGACTGTAATGTGATTGATAGGAGCTCCTAACCATGCACTGCAGACATGATTGCATCACGTCTTCCTGGATGTTATAATAGGACAACTATGGCACATCACACAGTCACAGACATGGCAATCTAAAAATCTCTACTGTTATTGAGGATCATTAACCCTGTTCATATACACCACCTATAAGCAAAAAAGCAAAAATTTGCGGCAATTTTGCAGATGCATTACCGATAGCTGCGTATATGTATGGGAATTACTCTTCATCAAAAACCAGGTGCTTACCTTAATTAGTAGTATTTGTTAGATATGGAGTTTTAAATTGAATTTCTAATCATTTGTATGAAAGTTTAACATGCCCACAGAACAACCAACACAATACTATCGCTAGATCGTATTGCTTACATTGGCTATCGGGGCATATGTGTCTGATCGTCATCTCCATCACGCATCATCTCCATCACGGCTCTTTAGTGACGGAGATGATGAGTTTGATTTGAATAATGAACTTGGTTAATTGACACACTGCTGTTCAATTTATTGTATGAAAAGCTTACTTTGTAAGAAAGTTTGTTAATTCCAAGATATTTTCAATAGTAAATGTAACCTTGGAGGGGTTAAGATGTAAATTAGTGCTGTACCGTAGTATGACCCGACAAAAGGCTATATCTACAAATATGATAGCATTAATTACTTTACCATGTCCCACATACCCACATCTGTGTAAGTGATGGTGTTACTGTTAGTGTAAGTGTAGTGCTACTGTTACTGTTAGTGTTACACTACAATCGGAAAGTGTAGGCTGACAGCTTTGGCCCAACCAGCAGACACCCTAATATAAATTATACCAATCAAGGAATGGTCGAGTGATCAGCTCAGGTGGATCTGTCCTTGGGTCCATTGCAAATCTTGAGGAACAAAGTACTTGCTCAGTTTTGCCTAGCGCTCAAGAGAATCGGCACACAGATTGGTCTTGGGGTGAACACGTGCAAGACACATTTTTTTATTTTTTTGGAAACTGCATTGCCATGGTAATGGCATATGGCGGCAATAATTCAGGCTAAAATCTTGCACAGCAAATTACTTTTTCAGTTTTCACCCAGTAGAGGTATATTCCTTACAAGGCTGTCTGATGGGATGTGCATATCAATTATTATTAATTACCCTCTGTGATATTTCTTCTTGTTATTACCAGAGCGATGTGTTGATATCAGTGGCGTATGCAGGGATATCGGTGGCCGGGGCAAGCATTGAAATTGCCCCTCCCCCTTTTCTGGACATTGCAAGGCATAGTTGTGAACAGAGATTTTTTTCTATTGCTTTGTTTTTGCGATTTTGCGCCTTGGGCACTTGCCTCCCACCCCCTGATACGCCACTGGCTCGTAAAAAAACAAATCTGATGAATTAATTACTGGAAAAATCATAATATACCAATGATGATAAAAACAATAAAAATCATGTAAATATTTAATATAAATGGGAACAAAAATTGCAAAAATTAGGATTAGAATCAATTAATAATGAAATACTGTGTACACATCCTTTATATTTTCAGAATGGTGCTTTGAGCTGCAGAGAGGGGTAAGAATTACCGGAACCAGATGCGCTGGGACCCTGACCGTCGGCGTCACCTAGAAAAAGGATGACATGTGATTCTAATTTATTCGTTCAAAGAGTTTTCTACAAAGGGGAATAACAGTATGCATGCATGCCAGGAACAGAAAAAAAAAAAAAAAACTTTACATCTTTAGCTCAAATTTTCATTGTACATGATTCTCTTTAACTTAACATTTTGTTTGATACTTGTTATGATTTAATATAATAGAATGTGTGTGTGTGTGTGTGAGTGTATGTGTGTGTGTGTGTGTGTGAGTATGTGTATATAACGCATATTGCCCGTTTGTGAACAGGCACAACTTGTTTCGTCCCCACCTGAAAAGTAGAACAAGAAATCGCCACCCTTAACAACAGCGTCATCTCCGTCAAGCTCAATTCAAATGCATAGATTTCAACAAAGTTTATTCTAGAGTAAAAAATATTTATATTGGTACTTTTAGCGATCTATTAACTCAAAATCATTCAACCTCTTTTCATCCGAATTTCCTGACAAAATTTACTCACACTGATCAAAAACGACAATATCCACAGTCACCCCATCTGTTCGAATGGAGATCAAACGTTTTGTTCTTTTGTAAAAATGCTGCGATCTATTTGAGCAAAATTTTGTGACGGAGATCACACATTAGCAGTGCATATGTTTAAAAAGACCCTAAACTTAGATTATCAACAACTGTAATTTTATTTTCTCCATCCTTTTTCTCCTTTCTTTGCTGTTTCTTCTTCTTGTTCCCATTCTTACACTTGTTCATATTCTGCCTCTCCTACCTCCTCCTTTCCTCCTCTTCCACCTTATCTTCACAATGCCACTATTATCATCACCATGACCACCATCAGCCTCTTCTGGTGTTTACCTGGAGCGATAGCATCGACCAGGGCTCCGATGGCCTGGCCGTCTTGCCAGTCCTTGTTGAAGTTGTTGATGGGCTTATCTGGCACCTTGCTCTTGATCCATCCGAGCAGCTTCTCCTTGGGCGATTGCTTCTTGGATTCATCCGCATCCCCATCCTCATCCCACATCGGCATGGAGATGGAGTAGTGCAAGATGAGCAGCCAGATCAGACCCAGGATCAGCTTCAGCTTCCCATCAACGATGTCAGTACTATCTGCAAGGTGATACAAACAAGATGGCAGAGAAACAATATGATTAATTTCTCTTGTAGTAACAGTATATAGCAGCTTTACCATTGGCAATACCAGAACAGCTTGCAAGGTGATAACAAGGATTAAGGTTAATTTGTTCCCACCTTCACATAAAACACATATTAATTACCTCACTTTCACCCGGCTATCAAGGATAATGATGCATTGTTTCTTTCATTAATTATGATAAAAGCTGGCTGAAAAAAATCCTGATCCAACTACCAGCATATGTCACACAAAAACGGATAAGTGTAGGATAAGTTTTAAAATTCAACTTCCCAAATCCAAAAAATGGGTGCTGTTTGGATTCACACAGTTACTGTTATATTGCACTTGTGAGTATAATTAATCGATAAACTCTATCGAATCACAGAAAACATGGACATTCTATATTCATAGCACTATACATTTAATAATATCACTCTGTGTTCCCCCACCTGCATATAATACTCATACACATCAAATATTCAGTCAGCTGTGCAAAGAGCATAGCTATTCATCACAGACTTATCTGGAGCTCTGTCGAGATTCTATCGAGTGAGACGTGATTGAGAGGAATGAGAATGGTAGCTAACGGCAAGGGCAAAGTACGGATTACTGCCAACAAGCGCATCGCGTAGAAGAAAGGGCTGCGTCTATAACAAATACATGGCCATGGACTGTACAGGTAATGGGAATGTAGGAACTTTGGGTTAACCATCAAAGGCATGCAGAGCTTTGCAGGCACACACACACTCCCAGCGGGAAACCAGTTCCTGGGGTGTACAGGAATCTAGGTTTTGAATAGGTAATCTGCTTAAGGTGTGGGAATTGGGCAAATATACCTGCAGTCATAATAACAGATTTGATATTGAATAAATGAAGGTGTACAGAAAATCTAAAGTATGCAAACATGTAGATACTAATCATCTGTATGTGTTAGATGGATCTATAAACTACACCATTTCCATAACATATATATCTACATCTTTTCTCCTATCTGTGTTGTAGCACATTTTACATGTACATGTACTGGTATCTAGTGAGTCAGCTCCAATGGGTGGAATGCACTTTGAATACTGCTTGTTACTAGTCTACAAACTTCGGACAAGCTTTGAGGCTAACAAATTCCCAGAAGTAACCTATTCTTTGAAAGGTATGGCTAAAATTCGCATAGCGTACATAACAAAATGGTGAATTATGAATTGACAAACTGTAAGTACTACTGTATAAGCAGCTTTCTGTACTCAGTAGCATCTGACAAAAATATTTTGTTTTGCTGGAACATGCAGCTAGCCCCAGGCCAGAAATCTTAATCATTACTGATTCCATTAAATCTACAAATTTTGTCACAAACAAAATGTAACCCACAATCACCACAGTTCATGGAATGTTTTTTTCTTTGCAACCCTGGGATGGCACGAGTTTAAAGGATTAGTAAGTTGCTTTTCAACAGTAGATCTGAGGTTTGTTTACACTAAAAAGATCACTTATGCAAAGCAAATCATGATTTTTTTTTCGAACATCAATCTCTACAGTACGTTTTCATATCCGACCATTTACACTGGCAAAAAATTGTGTTGGGGTTCACTGCCTGGGTACTTTTTTTCTCCGGCAATGCTAAAAAAAAGATTGCTGCGAGTGAGTGTGAATGTCCCTCTTGTCCAATAATGAAGCGGTAATCTCTGCTGTCCTCCTACATGTAAGCCCTCCTAGGACTTGACTTCCGTCTAGATAGGGATACACTAACAGCTCCCAACATGGTAGAAAGTACATTGCACAGGACACAAGATTACATGTATAATAACACTAGTACAGCGCCAAAATTGGTGAGAGATTCATAGTCTGCGGTAAGAAAATTAAATCATGTGGTCAGACAAAAGGATCTATTCACCAGACAATATCACATTAGCAGTTTTTAGTAACACCCTCCTCGTTTATTGAGAGTGATCAAGTATGATGCATATAATTTTAGGAAGATTTTAGAAAAGAAGCATGTGTACCGGTAATGTAATGTGAATGAAATTGCATTATCATTTCAGCACTTAAACGTGCAGTGTAACTTGCCCTGACTGGGTTTTTAAATACAGTATTTGCACTATACAGACACTGTGTGGACTCTCTATGTACATATGACATGTATGCTATATGATGCTATCTGAAGATATGAAAATAGATATGAGAATTAGATATGACACAGACTGTGTTGTGATGACGAGCTACAGAAGCCAAACGAGCCTAGGCTCGAGGCTTTGGGTATATACATGTACACTACATACACTAACAGCACAGACTGAGATACCACTGCTTCACAACAATGTCTGAAAATATACTATGCCCTCGTTGCTACATGTGGAACAGGGTTTAGATTATGTTTCCAGACTTAGTTATTACCAGTCACAATGTTAAAAGGAGTGGTTAGTCGATATGTCTACACACTCTACAGCTTAGGACCAAGGCTAGAGCCATGGAATCATACAGATTTTACAGAGGACACAGCTTGATCATGATGGATGTCCCTCGGTGACTCAGACCAGACCAGCTCATACAAACATGTGTTGGCAAGGAAGTCATTTACTCTACCTCAAGCACTCCATCAAAGACACTCTAAGATCTAACCCTAACTACATCAGGGAACTTGTTAATGAGACACTTAGCAATGTCTAGGCAACAAATACTGAGCAGGGATTAATCTCAACTCTCGCAGACTAAAGGATTCATAGATGAAGTTAAAATCAAAAACAACTTCTTGCAATGTTACATCCAGCAGATTGTTGAATGTAATGTGAAGTTTAACATATATGTGCCTATCTCCTAAATATGTTTTCTATGATGGTATTTTCTACATAAAGCACTTTAAATGTTTAGTGTAGACAAATACCTATCAAACCAACTCTGGAGAGAAAGGAAAACAAGTTTAGTAGTGACTACTGATTTATATAATCTGTCATTTTCATGTTTCATGATGGTCATCATGGATTGCTTTCAGAAATGATAGAAGTTTTCAAGTTTGAAAATAGACAAGAGTACGCCCAATCCTTCCATGAACTCTACACACAGTGCAGACATAACGCAGACTGTCAACAGGAACTGTCTGTAATGAATGCTGTACAAATCACGAGGAAGTGTCGTTGGATAATGTGTTAGGGGTTGACTGTAGCCTACCCTCCAGGCTTTATAGATTGTGTCTTTTAATTGACATGCCCTGTTGTCATTGCAGCTTAGTTTCTGCGCACAGTATTTACAGCATTTCTTTTCCTCTCAGACAGGAGACGGAATAAATGCTAGTCTTCAGGTCCAGGCTTATTTATTATGTTAGCAAAAAGTACAAAGACAAAACCTGCAGCCTATAACCTAGGCTAACATGACTGGGGTATCTTGACACAAGGAGATTAGCTGAGCAATCTGATAAGGACCATTTCCTATTGATATTTGTTACCTCCTTAGCTCTTAAGGTCTTCAAATTCTGCTAATCCCCTGACTGTTGTAGTCAGTCAATGGGGGTCAATTTGCATGTAACTGGCCTGTCAAGTGCAATCTCAATTCTCAGGTGATGTGTGGCACTGGAGAATAAAAGACGAATCAATCCGCATCTGAAGGTTAGCCTGGCAGGTTAATTGAATTAGCTGTTGCTACAGCAGGCAAGTACACAGTACACTCTCCACTCTCAATCTCTCTCTCTATGTCTATCTCTCTCTCCCCCCCCCCTCCCTCAATCTCTCTCTCCCGCTCTCTCTCTCCCGCTCTATCTCTCTCTCCCTCTCTCTCTCTCTCTCTCTCTCTCTCTCTCTCTCTCTCTCTCTCTCTCTCTCTCTCTCTCTCTCTCTCTCTCTCTCTCTCTCATGTAAGAGGGATGATGTATCGCCTGCAGACATGGGGCATTTAACCAGCAGAATTAAGTCATCATGAATGAAGCCCTTCAAAACAGGATTTTGTTTTTCTCAAGCAGTGGAGTGAGGACCGGTATCTCTCTTCAGCCATTCTTAGCAAGGAGGATTGGCTTCTTGATTTGATTAGGTCTGTGGTACCCAGGAGGATAGCTGAGGAATGCACTTGTAAGCACACACCCAATACGTTCCTTCACTACAAATTGTTCACTATCACAGATGTGGCTTCCTGAAAAGAAATGTTCCGCCGTAGGCTTCAAATACTGATTCCATTCGTGCGCTCCGCAGCTGAGATTTCTGTTACTCACCTTCCTACGCATCCCTCTTCACACAAATGAAGGCAAATTTAGATTTGATGCCTTCACTCTGCATTAGTTTTGCCCTTTGTGCTACTAAGGAACAACATAAAGCCGACCATTAACTTCAATAAATGCAACATGGCAAACTCCTCTATCCTCGAAACCCCATCTGAATCAACTGCAAACTATGATTCATCAATTCTGTGTTCAACAAAGTTAAACAGATAAATCCAGCACAACAGAACACAGTTGGAATGTCTCCATCCATGAATGTTCTGTATTTGCATTGACTAGAAGAAGCACACAAAGGTGCTGAGATTAGGGTGTTCCAGTAGGCTCCACAAGGTGTAATCTCCATCAGCAGCCATTGTTGTCGACTTACATGTCTGTGATTATGATTGGTTGGCTTGCTGCACATTCCACCAGGCAGATTACAATCAATGTGCAGCTTGCTCTCGTGATGGTACGCGGAAACGTACCAAAGCAGTCCTTGCAGACATCTGAAGTACTAGCAGTCATTAATTTCTCTCACTGTTCTGTTCCCCATGGCATTTCAGCACGTGCCAACAAATATGTTCTCTGTCCTGCCCCCAACTCCTCAGTTGTGACTTTTACAAGTATGTTTTGACTAGTTCAAAGTCATTTATGATGTCCCAAACTTGCATCAAGTGTTTCTACCAAGTAGTTAAATAATTTAAAGGTACTGATTGGTTTTGGTTTGATTTACCACTGGGACATTCATCTCCATGTTATGTTTCATGTGCAGGAATTTCCTTCAGCCACGACATGAGAGGGAATGAAGCCAAATGTGAGGATGAGGGTATTGTGAAGAGTATGATAATAGCTGATCCCCTTTTAACGGATCCTGATCATACATTTAAGGTTGGGAAGCTTGATGAGTGCAGGTGTACAAGAAGATCTGAGAAAAGATGGGAAATGTGATATTTTCCAAAGATGACCTTGAACCAATCAATCTTTGTGGCTACTGTTAATCATGTTTGGAAATCTCATTCCAAATTTGTCAGGTAATACATGAAGATCAATAGGACTGCCTAAATCTGTTTTGTCTACTTTATATACAAACAAACTCTTAATATAACCCTATAGGCGGGCGCGGACATACGGGTACAATCGTTCAAAGGTCATGCATAACAATACGTTGCTGTGGACAACTGATGAAAGCAAATTTCCCGTGGAGATTCTCAGGTGAAGGCTTGCTTGGCGGGGGTATTGAACCATTGCCCTGCCGCGGCTGTCGGACTGGCTGATGTTGAAAAGCCATAGAAAACTTGTTTTCATCGCTCTAAGGGGTTGCTAAGCGGATATGACGACACTCCGCGCCAGCCTATAAGATTATTTAACTGATAAATATCAATAACTTTTGCCTTCACCCTCACCCTAATACTAAACCCTATTCCTAAGCCAAATCATAATCAGAACCTTTTGGCTTTATATAGCAGCTTCTGATTGTAGAAAAAGGGAATTAGATCACATGAAACTAGACCAGCTGTGAGTAGACTAAATGTAGGCAGACCAACTAGCCAGGTACCTGTGAAGCAGAGTTGGCCCTACATGTAGCTGTGCGTCCTTGAGGCCCCAGGGTGCCATCCAGGCAATGACCTTAGCACTGACCTTAGCACTGACCTGCCTGGGAGGGCAAACAACGAGGGCAGACTCCAGACATAATACAAGCTCATAAATCGAGATTGGATGGGTCTGTGCTGAAGATGGCCCCAATCACACCCAAGCACCCCTATGGCAGTGGATTGTCATGTTCTAAAACTATACACAGATTTGATATTGGGATGGGGACATACAAAATAAGTACCATCAAGCAAGGAAGGGGGAAAGTAAAAATCAAATTGAAGGGTCGTTTTTCGAGCCTTGTGTCATGGAATTAATACTGAGGAGTTTTGAATCTAAGCATAAGACTTTTTTCATAGATTTTTTTTGCAGTAGAAAATGGGCACATTGGACAAGTGATGCAGGAGGTCCAAATCAAAGCAGGCATTCTCATTATCCAAGCCTTCAGACTGGATGGGGCAGAGACCAAACAACCCCATGTACATGCAGAGAGTCCCTTCCACCTCCCTGCTACATGTAAGCAAGCCCAGCACACCTATCAACCTGTCTGCTTCAATCAGTCTCTCAATAACAGGAAAGAGCTTAGGCAGGGTCAAATCTGACACTTATGTTGTCTCATTCTAGTAAAATGTAGGTCTTCACATGAATTAAACTGGCAGTTTCCCAATTAAGTAAACTAAATATAATTGTTGCACCTTTCCTCTTATTTGTGTGCTTTGTGTCATATGTTTTTACCAGTTAGCTTCTCTGGTCTGATTTTACAATTTCTAACCAATTTTTCTGTTTTTCATATGTGTGTAAGTGGTGTCTGTCATGGGTGAAATATCAAAGCGAAATGAACAATATATACAGTCATCATGTCCAGTATGCCATGCATACATACCAATTGATATTCCCTAGCAACAGAACAAACAAATGGAGAGAGCCTTGGATATATGAGAAACTATGCATGGAATGCTGTCGATCTAAGAGGAAACTGATTGACCTACTTTTGTCATGTGTTCCCATTGTGTCCCATTGACATTCCTGAGCCTGATGATTCAACAGGCTTGTCACAATGTACAACTCCATATATAGCCACCAGTACGGATAACTGAGCCAAACACAATACAGGGGGTATTCCAAACTGAAATAATGATATAAACCATCATTGCCTTGTAAACAAATTCACCCTTAAAATCATAGTCCTGAGTGGGCAACATAGAATTCATAACCCATTATTTGTTACCTTCTTGAAGGGAAAATGTTTTCTTCTATCAGCATTACATTTAAAATACAACATAAGTGTACATTCATAAATGTAGGCTACACAAACCAGGGACAAATTCAATGATGGCTATCCATATGCCAGTGCACTATACGTGTACGTCTACATGAGCTTAATTGTGCAAACAAGTGCACAGACACAACGATCATGTCCGCTGTGTCAGTCTCCTAAATTACTAATTGCTTAAATATGCCATCGACACAGTGCCTTTGTTATGTAAATTGATTGGTAAGAACCTTGGCCTTCATCCATGGTGTGTAGTCTTTATTACAAGACATACAAATTATTAATTTCACCTTTATGGCTTTGACTGTCATATTATGCCTGTTTGTCTTGATGAGATGGCCTTCGATCAGCACAAAACAAATATCTATATTTAGTTTTATGGTGCGATCATTGGAGAACTAGAAGGTGTGGATTCCACAAACTTGATTACAGTGCAGAGTCAACTCACTTTTATGTAATTACCGGTAAGTGGTTTTGAAGTATCGATGAGGAGGTTATATTTCCATGAAACGTTGGTTCCTAATTCCTGGCTGACGTAGGTTCACCAGATCACTGACAGGCATAATATCCTATTCTTCAATTTTGTTTTTACACAGATAAACAAATAACCACCTAACCCTTTCGTTCGATAGCATGTCATATTTAGGTCTCTCTTCAGAAAGTAATATTTAGTACCAATCCACTCATTTCCATCGTTCCCAATGTTCATTGAAACACATCAATAAAAACAACAAAGTCAAGAAAGAGAACACCCCTTCTCATAACACCGGAATACAATGTGATATTATATTGACATGTACTTCCCAGTTCTACTAGTATCTCTAATAAGACAGTGGAATAAAGTGTTTGCATGTAGCTTTATACACATCTTACATACAGCAAGAAACACTACAGCCTGTCTAGCTATGAGACTACACAGAAAGATTAACCCCATTATAAGGACACAAGCCCCACCCACTCGTCTGACCCCGCGACCCCTCTCTCCTCCAGCATTCCTGGGCCTGTGACATCACAGGTGGGGAACCTCCTTTCACTTTCCCAGAAGCTCGTAACCATAGAGACCTGTGTCGAGATGCTTCAATGGAAAGGTAGTGCATGCATACTAACATGAAGTACGGTATAATGCTGTGCTCACTGTACAATCCTCATCTTAATTGCCATGGCAGTGCTGGTGTTTTGATCATTACTATCATACATGTACCCCTTTCCTCAAACAATACTTAATTTAATTGCAATTTCAAGCAATTTAAGACTTGTTCTCACACTGTCAATGAATGACACAATAGGGAGCCAGGTTGTGTGAGCTGTTTTCTGTGAATGTCCATAGAATTCACTAGACAAACATCCCCAAAATTGCTAATTTATGACCAAAGAGTCTAAGATCCTTTTCTCGCCAGTAATACTATGTGATCCACGCTCATTGATTTGTGTACAGAAGTGGAAAGGAAATTTGAAGAGACATTATTTGTTCCCAAACTGAAACCTAACAATCAATTGACTTGAATTATAGATGAAGAAATTTAATCCTAAAATTCCAATCCTTTTGACTGGCAAGCTTGTTTGGAGCTCAAGCGTCCATGGATCACACAACCAGGACATGTATTGGGATGTACAGACCTGTACTGAAATCTCATTGCATTATAGTAATTTGTACATTTGATCATACATTTTATACCAGTGGTACAATCAACTTAAAATCCACCACTAAACCTGTCGTAAATGATGGGTGTAAAGTTAATTACGATTGAATTAACCCTATCCACATGCACAGAGCTGTCTCTTTAGAATAATTGTAAACAATCAAATGAGTGCATTGCTCAAGGGAAAATAAATAGCTGATAAAGCTATCAATCTAGATACACAACTGAGTAACTGCGTAAATTGGGACAGGTTGTTGTTTTTCAACACATCCAATCTGCAAAGATTCTAAACTATAGGGAAAAGCCATAGGCATGTTTGTTGGCTTTAATATATGTATGTAATCAAAGTTCCAGGTAGTAAACTGATCAACATTTTTCAATCATCACTCACACACATAATCTCCGCTTTCCCTTTGTCTTATGCTAAGTACCTGTAGTTAGTGAGCATACCTGCATCTTATTAGCAACATATCTTTTGGGAATACATTTGTATGGCCTGACTCATGAGATTGTAATGTCATTTCAATGGAATGTGACCAAAGAGGGAACTCAAATATTTACTCAGAATTCATTTCTAAAGGACAGAGGTCACACACACACACACACACACACACACACACACACTGTGAGGGAGGCTTGGAGAAGGCTGTCTGACTCTGACTGGGCTATAGAGTCTGGTGCAGGAATGACAGACACCTCTTGCATTTCTTTCATTGAAAGGAAAGGCCAGTCTACATGAGAGTAATGACAACTGCTGTTCAAATAGTGATCAATCTGCAGTCAACCTGCACTCTCTCCATACGCTCTCTACCAGCACCATAGACTGTTCATGCCCTTTGCTCCACACTGCTCAATTTCAGTTTATTGATTGTGGCTAGTTGCAGTGATGTATCATCCTATATTTGATCTTGGCATGAATAGTACTATTAGACATGAAACAATAACTCAGAATAAAATGAAAGCCCAGTCTTCTTGACAGCTAGTAGTAATATATAAATATACCCCTTCACTCTGTAACACAGATTTAAAGGATTCTTAGAATCTTCCGTAATACTGACAATAATGGCAGCATGTATGTACATGTATACATGGGCAAACGTGATGTTTGGATCTCACTTGGCTACCCCCTGCAGCTTCAGAGCACACTGGCTGGCTTACAGGAGCATAGCAGTGGAAGGATTGAGATTTACTTCTCATTCAATACCAGATTAAGATCACTTGTACACGAAGGACCTCGTTCTCAGAAAGCCATTAGTATTCTCACATTGTGTCATCTCCTCCTCTCTATACTGACTGAAGATGAACATCCTCTTTAATAAGAAAGTGATACCTCATGACATTCTGTATTCTAGAATGATCATTAAGTGCAATGCTAACTAAATGTAGTAGATGTACAAATAGTGTCTTGAAATATGGATGTTACTTCTGGGCAAGAAAAATGATTTATCTACATGATTTGTGTGTATGTGACCGACACACTAATACAATAGTGGGGAGTGAAGAGTACCAGTATATCCCATAGACTCATAGACTCAGTTTATCTGACACAGGAAGGGTTAACGTGGGCCGTACATGAGAGAAAAACAGCGTAGGCAGTAGACTGAAATCCCTCTCACACGCCGGTGGTCACATGACAGACACTGCCTCCACGCTACAGGAAAGGGGTAATTTCCGCAGCTCTACAGCACAACGTGGATGCTTTTCATTTCTTAACCCCCCACTTCTCCACGAGACAAAATTTGGTGCGACAAACTCATTTCACGGATTTATTAATAGTCAAATGGGCTTCTGGTTGGGCGGAATGAGCGACCCAATGAGACGACTGGGCCGTGGAATGAGTAGAGATTACCCTCGCCAATTCACAGCAAAGTGCTCCCGCTCTCTATTTTTGTGGGGGTAGGGTTATTTTCAGATGCACTTTTGCAGGGCTGCTTCAACACACCTACTTGCACAGTTGTCATCAATTGAAGTAAAATTGGATGTCGAGCAAGCAAAATCGAATTTCATTGACTCACATGGGGAAATATCTTTCCTGTTTAGTTGTCTATTTCTAGAGACACATGATACAGATTTAGGGAATTTATCCATTGCATACTGTAAAGTATTCAATTTCAATGAATTTAAGAATTCCATGAAGTAAGATTTTACATACTGTTGTATAAATTATCTTCCATTTTTTTAAATCATCTCAAATTAGAAAAAATGTAGAAATAAATATCAATGTTTGTGTCCTCCATATTTTCAGGTGCTAAGAGAAAAGCTTGTACAATACAATTTTAGGATCCTATCATTTCATAAACATGCCTGAATGGGTAACACAGGCAATTCTAGCACCCTGCTTTCTACACAGTCCCCACCAGGTATTGACTGAACCATGTGAAATGCAAGCAAAGAAAAAATGAAAAAAAGATCTACAGGAAAGATTTCTTTGGCTCTGAAACGTCTTGTGTCCATACAGTATAAGCAGATCAGACATGCAAATCTATATTTGATCACCAGCCAGTACTCAAAGCTTCAAGATATTCACGAAGGTGTACAACCAAAAGGGGTATTTTATCTGAAAAGAACTTGCAGTGAATCCACACTATGAACATAGTCTTTCATTAGGCAGACAAAATTTCAAAGGTTCATAGTGATAGAAACGGCAAGATTTGGACAAAGGACATTTCATAGTATAACAAGATATTTCTTTACTAATGAAGTGATCACCTTGCCCTATTTGTGTGAGCATGTGGTTGATTTGTTAAAAATAACCTCTTTGTCCTTTATCAAATTGCATAAGACAAGATGTAGCACTGACCATAGACCTCACCACATAGTGAATCAGACTTATGTACCACACTCGGGGGAAACAAGGGGGGGGGGGGGGGCGGGGGGGGGGGGTAATTCAATGAGTTGTCACATTTGACAGACCATATACTTTATGTTTGTCCAAAAATAATCAAAGTGAGAGGAAGATTAAATTATGCTCCATTATCAATCTTCATTACTTAATTTGCTCCGTTTTCTTCTCTGCCTTGCCTTGGGAGCTGTTATTGTCAGATGCCTGCCAGCTGGTGTATGCTGTAAGGAGATGAGGAAGAATCAATAGTCTGGCCAGGCGGAAATTCCCTTCTTTCAACCCACTGCTGGGCGCTAGCTGCTTACTCACCATTCTAGCTTGTTTTTTTAGATCTTTTGAGAGTCAGCATGGAATAAATCACCAATTTGATACTACATTAAATAAAATCATCAGATACCTCACAAATGTTAGCATCTTTTCGTCCGTTCTTATTTCTCTTTTTTTTTTTTTTTATCTCTACTGACTTTTGTTGGAATGTTCACAAGATCAGAGCCCATTGCATAAAACTTATGGTAACTCTGTGATCAATAAAAACTATGATGGTAACAGCACTCGACAGCCAATAAAATTCAAGGTTTCTATAGAAGTTGCCATAGGTAGCAAAGTTACCATCAATCGTAAAATTCATGCAACAGGGCCCAGAGCAGAGTCCTCCCTCTCAGAGAAGTGCTAATTTGAATTCATGATCAGTTGACTTCTTCAGCCTACAATACATGCATGCACTGGCAACACTCCTCTGGATCAGGCAGCATTATGTGAAGGAGTGCCGTCAAGGGTTGACAATTAAACAAAATCTGAAACATCAATAGGAGACAGTGCACGAGTCAGGCCTTTGTCATGGGAAGCTGAGTATTTGTAGAGGAGCCATGCTGCCATACAATGAGTAGGATTCCAGCCATTCAGCCAAAGGCCTTGATCATTGAAAGACCGAGCAAGAAATAACATGGAAGCTGCTGGTTTCACAGCTAGAGTAAAGGTCATGTATAGAAAGGCACAGCAAATATTGCACAGACGCAGGAAAAGAACTGACATTCTTCCACCAGAGCTTCAAGGTGTGCAGAACTTCTTACAGGCTACGTTCAGTCAAAGAGGGTTGATTCATATCCCAAGAATGCAGGTTGCTATTGGCAAGTCATGTGTGAAAAAAAGTGAAAGTAAACAAGGTAGTTTCATCAAACTTTCAGACTAGCCTATAGTTGTGTTTCTTGAACATACAGCTGATTCATGGTGTTTGTCAGCAGAACATGCTTGACGTCCACTGACACCATAAACCTACTTTGTATTCATTCACGTGAAGGCATGGTGCACAAATGTAATTCATTTGAACATTCCATTTTATCATGGAGCCACGTAATGATCTTCACTACTTTAAATGTTCAAACTAAAGTCAATGTGAAAATATGTGTGGAAATTATCATTTATCATTATCTCCCCATCAGTTGTGTTCAGAACAGAGTAGATGATGGAACACCCCTCTAATCCAAGCAACACTCTTTTTTCAAACGATACAAAATACACACTCAATATGATTTGGCTTCTCTGAATCTAATTGGCCTCCAACCCTCCAAGCCATTTGACTGGAATGTGAGTGATTATCTGCAAACCCTTTTCAGCTAGTTTGTTTCATTTACTCCAAAAATGAGGAAGTACGACCTAGGACCACCTACGTTAGCCTGGCTTCCAGGCAATCTGACGTTTTTCATCCAAATAATAACACAGGTTTATATTTGGGTTTATTTTGGCTTTAGAACTTACTCACAATGCTAAAGCTCATCTTCTCCTGACCAGAGCTATGAACCAATTCAGTCAGAGGTTGCCATAAAAAGGTCCCACAGCCTGGAAGACAGGCTAAGTCTACATGAACAGATGTCATTGTGACTTTAAAAAAGTCTTGCACCAAGGCTATGATGATTAGTGGATCAATACAATAATTTCAATGTTGTCAAATGGCATAATGAGCCTCCTAATAGATAGCTGGCCCTGCTCTGTCCTCTACATCTTGTGACAGGGCTTCATCATGTTTGCAACCATTGTACACGGCATTCTTAATCCTAAGTAATATTAGTATGCAGAACACAGAGAATATGTATTCCGGCTCATGTATGAGATAAAATGCCATAAAAGGGACTTAAACAGTAATGGTAGACATTTTCTGTAAGTTAAGCATTCATTAGCCTGGATTGACCATTGGATGGTATGTTGAGGTACAGTGTATGTAGGTCTCAAATAATGGTGAACATTCTGGACTGTAGGAATACTGTAAGGCATTTGCTAACTACATGGAGTTCTGGCTTACAAGGTAGACTTGAGAGTGGAGCTGATCATGGCTGTAAATTTTTTTTTTAGGTTTCTTGGATCACATTTTATGTAACCGTTGGGAACATTAATTTAACTGATTAAAATATGTATGGTCAGATCAATCTACAAAGACCATTGCCTATAAAGACCATTTATTTGTACTAGATGTTTAAAAAAAACTTTTGACACTTTCGAAAAAATGATTAAAAATTAGTTTCAACTCAAATCAAGCTGACATTGACACATCATAAAGTCAAGGGATGTCAAATTTTTAGCGACAGGGTTTGTGACATTTCATTGATTATTTTCCTTGCAATAATCCTTGGAATATAAAATGAGATTTTCACTTTTGGACAAATTTGGACCTAAAAATTTTTGTGTATGAGATAATTACTTCAGAATGCAACAATGAGCATTGTGTATCACACCTGTTAACCCACTGGCAACTTCCATCACAGTGTCATTAACTCTTAACTTGCCAGGGGTAAAATCCCACTGTGCCGGAGATTTTCTCTATTACAGTTTGGGCGCAAATTTGCGACAGTGGCAGGTTGAGAGTTACTAATGCATGATGCTTCTGGCAGAAATGAAGTTGCAGGTTGGCATGTGTGATGCACAATGACCATTGTTGTGTTCTGAATTAATTATCTGATACACATGCATTTTCAGACCCAGATTTGTCTAAAAGTGAAAATATCATTAAATATTTGAAGGATTATTACAAGAACAGTAATCAATGAAATGATAGAGCACTCATCATGAAGCGATTCAGAACAATTTGTATAATGTAGTAAATTTGTTCACTTCAGACACCTTTCCTTCTTTGTTTCCCTTGGGGTGATCTTTACAGGCAGGGTTACCTGTACATGTGAGTATCACATTTTACTTTTTCCATGATGAGCAATGTCAGAAGATGAAACGTTATCCTCATGGTATTTCTGCATCCATTGACAATATACATGTATGTGTGGTTTGTTTCATTCATTCATTTGAAGTGGCATTTCAACCAATAAACATGTATTTCTTTCATGATTCCGTGACGTACGTAGCCTGCCCGCTCCCTGTCAACCATCTAAAAACTACAGTGCGTACCACACCCGTCTGACGCACGTCTCGATTCTCACCGAAATGTGAATAGACTGACAACTCCATTCAAACGGGTAGACATCCAGCGCTGCCATTTACAATGAAAGCTCCCTCTTACTCCCTCGTTGCATGGGTACACTCATTGTGATTAAAAGTGTAGCTTGGTTTTATGGCCTAGTAGTTCCCAAGCAGTCCTGTATGGGCTGTATTGTTCTGATTTAAGTATCTCTGTTTAAGTATAGAAGAGCATTTGAGTGTGAATTGTCAACCTACCTACATGTAGACTCTATGTATCATGTATGAGGATGTTTATTTACAAGTAGGAGGCTGGGAATGAAAAAAATATTCTGATGTGGCATCCTTTATCAATTCATCACACATAACTTAGCACAAGTTTGTCATCCATGATTCATGGTCTCTTTAGAACGTATGATATCGTTTTGTGCTCTGTCATAATGGATTTGTTCATCTTTTGTTAAATAATAAATATTCTGAAAATGACCCCACACAGGTAGTAGTTTCCAAATATTAAACATCTATAGGCAATTTATGTCTTATAAATTATTGCATTTTTTCATTTCTTTTTGTGATAAGCATATAAAAGTCTGATCGAATTGACGAGTGAACTATAATCATTTTGGAGGGTATCTATTGACTATTTTGAAGGATGACTAAGTATATAAAATGGTACATCAATATCAAGATATCGAATTGCATATTAAAATGGAAGTTCTACAGACCAAATATACACTAATAAATAATTTTACAGCTAAATGAAAAGTTCTGAAGCCGAAGCGATACAGATATCCATCATTTGCAATACTCATACACTACTGTTATGAATACACCTGCTTTTGATATGGTTCACTCTCTGTCTTGACCTATCATGCCTATTTCCTCAATCTAATCATTCATTTAAGTTTGTCTATAATTATCGAGACCTACTGTACATTTCATACTCTGTACACCATTTTTACTACCCCTTAATTGTAACCTGTGAACGTATGTTCTACAGCCAGTGCGACAGGTGTGCAGTAAGCTGGTATGACCATACAGTTCCAATAGCCAATAAAGCAAGCAATTTGTCAATTCAACCAGACAACACATTCTCGTGTTAGCTGCACTGCAGTGTACGTGTACATTGCAGCACAGCGCGAGCGACATGGCATGCGGCACACACGGGAAATCCCCGCGGTAGCTCGCCCGCTCCTACAGGTGGCACGGACTACTGGTTATGCTGCAGCCGCGCTGCTGTGCGTGATACTCGGTCTAAAATCACCGGGAAATCACAGAATATCATGAATTCAGGGGCACTTAATACACTTACATGAATGAAAGATTATTGAGCTTTGCTTTCTTACCCATACTGACAATCTTGATGTTCTGGTCTTCGAGGAAATGGATAGCGATGGAGACATTTTCCAATTTCATCGACCTGAAAGTCGGCCTCTTGTTGAACTTGCTGATTCTCTTCTGGGACAGCACCTCAATCAAGGCAATTAGCCTCAACCCATCGCTAAGATCGGTCTCCAAACTGCTGATGTGCTTCTGTGCCACCTTCAAATGCTCGTTGCACCATCTTGTGAAGGTGTTTTGCTGGATTCTTTTCCAGGGAGCGTCGTCAGCTAAATCTCTCTCTGCGAGCGGCATCTCTTCTTCCTCCTCCAAATCGTACTTCTGTTCCGATCCATCGTCGGCGGCGGCTCCTGGCTCATTAGTACTCATGACGCCTCCTCGTACCCGGTACCCGAGAGCCTATCAGAAAGCAGAAAACCGAGGTTAAATGGCAAAAAGGGGCGGGGCGTAGTATTACGTGAATAATGCATCGTTTCATTGTGAAAAGGATATTGCGGTGAATTGAACAAAAAACAACCGTGCAAAACAAAAACATTGTTGATATTATTTCCCGTCTGCTCGTGGGCGTGCAAACTTTGAAGGTGGTTATTTAACCACTGACTAACGTGTCGGATATGTCTTCCTTGGGCTACCGTGATTGAGATTGACAATATTTGTGAAGATTCTAAGGGAAGTGAAATTTACACCGTCACGGAAGTGGGTATAAAGAACAACTACATTTTTGACTGACATCATGTGCTTTATTATGTACTTCAAACTCGTAACAATAATTTGCAAGCTAATACAAATAACTCTCCCTAAACTACTATTTGTACTTAACTATACTACAACCAGCACCAAAATTAACACGGCCAGGAAAACTACAACCAACATCACCACCACTACTACTACTACTACTACTACTACTACTACTACTACTACTACTACTACTACTACTACTACTACTACTACTTCTACTTCTACTACTACTACTACTACTACTTGTACTACTACTACTACTACTACTACTACTACTACTACTACTACTACTACTACTACTACTACTACTACTACTACTACTACTACTACTACTACTACTTCTACTACTATTACTACTACTACTAATG
The DNA here is from genome assembly GCA_963669155.1 of Arbacia lixula. Classification (NCBI taxonomy): domain Eukaryota; kingdom Metazoa; phylum Echinodermata; class Echinoidea; order Arbacioida; family Arbaciidae; genus Arbacia; species Arbacia lixula. The sequence continues at coordinate 938,775 of OZ022576.1, forward strand.
ATAATAATAATGATAATAATAATTATTATTATTATAATAACAATAAAAATAATAATAATAATAATAATAATAATAATAATACTATCGTTGATGATATCGTTAATGATGAATAATTAACTTATTAAATGATGACAAAAACAAAAACAAAAAGTTGTAATAATCTTACAATACTAATGACAATGCTGATGGTCAGATTAGAACAATTGGAATGATTTCTCTCTCTCCCTATCTCTCTGTCTCTCTGTCTCTCTGTCTCTCTCCCTATCTCTCTGTCTGTCCCCCCCCCCCCCTCTCTCTCTCTCTCTCTCTCTCTCTCTCTCTCTCTCTCTCTCTCTCTCCATCTCTCATGTTGGGTCTCCCCTGTGTCCCTGTATTTACAGGCGGGTCATAGAGCGTAAGGGACCTCGCCCCCTGAGCTTATACAAGTCAGTGCAATATTTTCAAAAGACAAGAGCATTGTTGGTCAAATATTTTTTGACCTCTGCTCACTTGACCACCATAAAAATAGACAATATAAAAGGGCAGTCGTGTCAATATGATTCATTAATATTTCTTTTTTTAATTTATCATTGACATAATAATTTCCATTCACAGGGAGGATAGATTCAAAGCTAAACCACGGACTCTACTTCGTCATGTTCGTAGTCGGGTCCATGGCTAAACAAGACGATTCTTTCAATGGGGTCCACGAAATCAACTTTTTAGTTCTGAGCAGTTTGTGAACTAACCCTCCATCCCCTGCACATCTCCCTGTCACTTGTCTCATGTGAGCATGTTCTTCCGCCCATCCCTGCACCCAGCATAGATTCACGAAGGAATACCTGTTGGTATTTCCCTCTTCTCGCAGGTCTCGTCAGATCCTCTGACAATTATGTCTGTCGATCTTGTCTGTCCTATTCTGCTCATTGACATGATTGAAGACACTCGAACAAATAGTTATCGATGTTTCGAGCAATAAGCCGAGGGAGTGTATGGTTCCATAGAGTGGTCCTACTCATTATGTAAGTTGTTATGTAAGAGGGAATAGAACTTAGCCCTCCAACCAAGAAACCAAGAAACTGCTGGACTATAAAACCTCCAAATACGTTGGCGTTTGAAGTGATTGAACAGTGATTGGGTGTATCTGTACTGCCACACCATTGACGTTTTGCATGATGTCTAAGCGCAAAGGCGTGTTCACTGTTAATATCACAGCGAAATTGGAAATACTTCCTTCTGACTATAAAAGGTGAAAATGACTTTCAGTCAAATTGTAATGGTCGTTACCATTTAAAGACACAGGGCTCTTTTGCAAAGCAGGCCCTCAGCCTCTGACAAGAATATACCCTGTAAGACAGAGACATTTCTGGCGAGCTCTGTAACAATGAGTGTATAGGACACTGGAGGATATCATGTAACTCCAAATCTAATTTCAATAAAAAAGAAAGTTTGGGCTTGAGAGGCATATCCAAAACTCGTGTTTTCTCTATTCAATGTTTTATTTAAGGCCTTTTAAAAGGAATACACAATCATGCTAAAGTAAAAACATGTGTTGTTGTTGTTTTTTTCAAATCGCAAGTTCATAGTAAAGTTTGAAAGGGATAATTCACCCGAAAAAGAGGGAAGAAAAATAAGAGAGGAAGATCATTGAAGGTTAACAGTTAGACTGAGACTGTCATGTTGCTAAAATTCATTTGACTGGGAAAAATTAAGTACTAGGGTAAAAGTATTAAACGTAATCAGGAATAGCCGAACAGACATGCAATGATTTTTTTTTTCCGCAGGCATTCGAATTACATGATAATACCACGAGCTTACTCAAACAACTTTAACTATCTTATCGTTATTTTGTTTGACTTGTAAAAAAAATTGCTCCTTGGTTATTTCACAAAAAAACCCATTTGTCTTGAAATGAAAATCTTTAAATCTTTCTCTCTTTCTTTCTTTCACGAAATAACCCATTTGTCTTGGAATGAAAATCTTTAAATCTTTCTATACTAGACAGAACGCTCAAATAGGATTTATGTACATAGTGAAAGGTTGCGATATGAGTAGTGTTAATAGTATAATGGGACAGTGTGTCCCATTTGCAAACGTCATGATACTTTGCAGGAATCAGCAGTACCCTAACGATGACGTGCGTAGAATCTCACAGTCTTAGCCTCACGAACCTTTTCAGGGAAAGTGAAAAAAAAAACTATTTGAAACGATGAAGCCTAGCGGCCGTAGTCGACATTCACAATCGTGTTGCCCCTGCCCCGCAGAATGCGCCGCGCACTGTGGGCATGCTCCCATTGAACGCATGCACGGCGGTGTGGACCATAGCGCACAGCGGCCTCCGGTCTCCAGGCTACAGGTTTTGGACGACCAGCCCAAAACCTTACAATCTAGCGATCGCTAAAATGTCGCTTAAAGTCATTTTCCAGTTCTTATACTGTATTTGGGAGGGAAGTTATGATTCAGTATCATCGTTACAACAACAAAAATAACGTTTTTTGACCTCCAAAAGGGACACACTGTCTTTAAAGTCAATGTGATCATAAATTTGACGTTTGCCCCCGTCCTCTCTCTCTCTCTCTCTCTCTCTCTCTCTCCCTCGCTCACACACACACACACACACACACACACACACACACACACACACACACACATATACACGCACACATACACACTTTGTTACAGCAGAGGAGTGTGCAACCATTCATTCGCTTTAAGTTTTGAAGTAAGAAACACAAATCTATCTTCCAAAAATATTTGAGTAACCTAACAGAACACTGTTTATAGGAAGGGTCTGATATTGGGTAAACGTAATACCCCCCCCCCCCCACACACACACACACACACATACACACACACACACACATTTGTGTATTTAACACGCATATGTATACCAGCTGGATAATCAGTGTCACTGCATGCTTTAAATGACATGTTAATGGCAAATTTAAATTATAGTATTTGGGGCAATGTCGAATATGACATTGCATCATCAGACGAAAAGCTAAAACGACAAAAAGATGAGGTTCGGGAGAAGAAAATGAAAAAAACTAGAAGAACGATTGAGTTACATGTCTTTCAATGTAAAAACAAAACAAGTGGGTCGACAGGACTAAAAAAAGGACACATTATTAATTTTAAAAACTCAAATGGAAAACAAATAAAAACATACGTTTTTGTGGAATAAAGAGTATAAAAAAATTATTTCAATCCAAATTGAAAAATGGTTAAAAAGACGTTAAACAAGAAATTTGATAAAATCATATAACGTAACTATTAGGAGTGTATTGCGCTTGTTTTTCTAAACATCAATCATTAGCAAATGATGTGAGTTGGTTGAACGAACATATACACATATGAGTCAAATGAAATATAAAGGAATTAGCTGTAAATTTACACTTGAACAGTGGACTGACAAAATCAATACAAATCGAGAAGTCATGATCGAGACGAAATAATAATAAGGGCAATGAAAAAAAGATTAATGGACACGACGTTCAAACAAGGGGTTGAAGATGGCGCTCTTCACCCAAACTATGCAGATGCCGGTCACCGTATTGCTGGAGCTTTAATTTACTGTTGCGGAGTGCGCAGACCCGGGGCACAATCATGACACAACTCCTAGTTATGCCAGACTGATGTGGTGGGAGGCACATGCAATGACCTTTGAACTTTGGTTATGTGGAAACACGGAATGACATGTACTCACACGAACGAAGTTCATATTGTGACGTCACTGTAAATTTCAAAGTGAAACTTCGATTATGCAAAATTAGCGACTTTCTGTGGTTCTTACGATGCAGCATGGGAAATAAACATTAGAGGATGTATAATGATTACGATAAAGGATGTATACACAAAGAAAGGGGTATCTTGTAAATATAGTACAGCAGAAATAGGGGAAATCGTAGTGACTGGAAGGAATAACATGTCAATAGTTATTTATACTGGGTTAATCATATTCAACCTAATCACAACAAAAGTCACATCGATTATTCGTAATGCGTCGATTCCACCTACATATGGAAACCCAAAGGGGAGAACATGAGAGAGATAACGTTTGGATGGGGTGGAAAGTGACTGGGGGGGGGGGGGGGGGGGCAGAAATTGGACCACAGACAGAGGGATGCTAATGGAAAACGTTTACCACAACACAACAAATTGTAGGAAGGGGGGGGGGAGGGTAAAGATATAGCGATGAGATGTTATACAAAAATATCGTAAAGAAAATATTTGGTAAAACAGTTGTAATGCTATCACAGAAATGTACATCATACATTATGAATGACAATCATCAGACAACGGTAAAGAGCAAAGCGTTGACTGTGGATTCTTAGAACAGTATTTCAGGAAGAAACAATATTACGTAAAACTAACAAGGCAGTGAGTCTATATCTTATGAAGACGAAAAAGACAGACTTACAGAAGAAAATCAAAGACTGCGGCTGCGAAACTTCGTCGCTTCTCTAAAAATCCTAAATCCAGGTGATATTTGAGATGGCGGAGCACATTCAAGATGTACACAAGGGATGTTGGTATGGATGATAATATCCCTGCCGTTAAAATCCCTTCAGAATGGCTTCCACGCGAGCATTCGGGTCGGAGAGTCGGTCCAGAGCTCGGAAACGAGGAAAGGCATGGACATATCAATGTAGACTATTAGGACTGGGGCTTCGCTGGGGGTCTGCATAGGCGTCCCAGGAATTTATTCGCCAACTTCAGCACACGGGCTTTCTGCTTGACTACCGCCGTGAGATCTAATTAACCCTCCTGCCCCTCCCGGCGAATCAGGGCGCACGTACCAGCGTTTGGGTTTCTAACGCGGCGTTTGATTGGTGGAAAGATTGGAGTACTACGATGGAGTTGTTAAACGGGCGTGTTTAAGATGTATGGATGGTGGAGGTTATCAGCCAAAATTTGAGGTTAGGGCTTGGCTGTGGCGACCTTTCTCGCTGAGTCTGTGCAAGGAGACGAGGACTTTCCCTCCCTCCGGCCCGCCGAGCAAGCCTGGCCATTGACAGGCGTGTGAGCTTGCGCTAGGATGTGACTGAGCATGGCGCTCCTAATATGGTCATTGTGGCGGGGTTTCGCTGCAGTGCAGAAGGCCTGACACATCACATAACTCTCCGCACGTCGCTACCCCAGTTCCCGTAGGCCCGTACCCCCACAGACCATGATGTAGCTACCAAACCATACAACCAGTGAAACATAATGCTATCATCCCTTTATCCTGATAGGCTGATTGTATATATAATCACTTAGATACTTGAATATCAACATTTAAAATAAATTACTAAAAAAAACACTACATCTGCATGGATCATGTCAATGGAAAATATCTGACGCTTTCGACATTCAGAGAAAAAATGAAGACGATAATGTGAAGGTAACAGAGTCATTTTCTCAGGCGATGACAGAGTAAAGTTCATGTCCTCGGGCCAGCGATAGGAGTCAATATCGGGGCGATACGGGGCATATAATATAATATTGCCCTGGGAATCATTCCCGAAACCTTAAGTGTTATCCCCAAGGTATAGTCCATGGTCACCAACCCAATAAAGACGCTCAGGCATGTGAACTAGATTACTTTCATGGTCCACATGTTTTGATATTCCACATTTATTACATTTGGTTTTACATTATGATTTCTGTGGTCATATTTTTAAAGCTATTTTTACTCTCGCTGAAATAATTTACACTACCTCTACATCAAATATAGTGAATTTATATTTGATTTTCTAAAGTTGACCTAAAGGGTTACTCATTCTTAGGCTAATGTTCGTATCACGATTAAAGATAAACAACAAAGGGGATTTGAAAAAAAAAACACTGAACCTTCTTCTTTATACAACATATTATCATATACATGTAACATAATTTTTATGATATATTACACAGTTAACTGCAACGTGCCTCAATTTAAATCAACAGACTTTACTGCTAAACCTCGCGTTTGAGAAGAAAACAAACATGAATATTCGGCATCTTCACAGAAAATGGGGTGTGATTTATCCACGGACCCCCGGGCACCACTCCTTCTCCAAGCATCGCCCATTAGCTCCCATGTAAACATACAAGCATTATGACGCCCGGTCGAGTCTCGCTAATAGCCGCATCACACTCCCACTAAACATATCCCACATACGATGGCTGATTATCCATTATTTATGTTTAGCAAGTGGAAATGAGAGTGAGAAGCACCTTTGTCCGCCATTAAGACATTTGAATAAAAATGTCATGTTAATGCCACATTGTAATGCCAACTAAAACTTTTTGGTATTCCACAATAGAACACCTGCGAATTTGCGAGATATTAGTGTGAACATTATGATGTGACTTCCAAACACACACACACACACACACACACACACACACACACACACACACACACACACACACACACACACACATACAATCAGACCTAGAGACACACACACATACACACATACATACTTATACATGCATACCTACTTACAAACATAATCATCCACATACTCGTGCATACGCATAGACAGATACATACACATAATCAAACACATATTTATAAATAAACAAACATAAATACACATACACACATACACATCAACCGCTTAATCGCCCATTCAAACTACTTTGCCATGCGTGCGGCGCATCATCAACTCATATTGTACGAACAATCTTGCCCAGATGTGAATTTTGGCGCCGGTCGACCTTATGACCACGTCCGTGTCGAGGCAAGATTTTCATTGATGGCTGTCCGATCTGTTTCGGCGTAACAAAATTATCTGCACAGATGAACTAAATCTGTTACCTTAATTATCTAATAGGCCTACTCGTAGTGCTGAGCGTGGAGACAGAGGCGAGAGAGAGATTGAGATTTTGTTGAATTACATTATCAGGCTTAAGTGTAAAATGACGTTGAATAATGATGGCACTAAGCAGTTAACTGAACACAAGTGAAATGGAGTTGTCCCAATTATTTGAAAGGACGGGTGGGGCAGGGTGTGGGAGGGGTGTGGGGGGGGGGGTGGAGACAGAGATCATTGCGGAAAGGGGGCCAAACCCTTCACCCTCCACATGAATAATTGGGAAATCTATACGGTAGATTACCATATTAAACTTAGCATTCCTAAGACTTTCTAAACTACATTCTTACTCAAATCTGACTCTAGGAAGTAGGACCATTGGGGCTAATTCTTTCGTGCAAAACGGTGTGAAGAAAGTTGAGATTTATAATCATAACCGCCCCCATCTGATTTTGCCATGGTAAATTAAATTTAAAAAGATAGATATACAGATAGAATGATAGATAGATAGATAGATAGATAGATAGATATATAGATAGATAGATAGACAGGCAGATATAGATAGATAGATAGATAGATAGATAGATAGATAGATAGATAGATATTGATAGATATATAGATAGATAGATAGATAGATAGATAGATAGATATATAGATAGATAGCTAGATAGATATATAGATAGATAGCTAGATAGATAGCTAGATAGATAGATAGATAACCTGGCCGCCATGCAGGCCGTTAGAGGAAAGAAGACGAAGGGGAGAAGAGTGATAGCGTTGCCAGAGACCAGGCGTCTTCAATGAACATAGTTTGTCAGTCACGACACGCACTATTTTGATAGTGACAACATCGCGGAGCGCGGCAGATTTCCTTCCAAGATAGATCTACAGACAATGTTGTTGTAGTGTGGTGTAGGTACGTACACGGACGGGGCGCTGTGTGCTTGGTCAATGAACCCTCCTCGAAGACCCAGATCATGACCATGACAATTCCTCGTACCTTCCTTCTAATGAATACGGTCAAACAGAGAACGAGAAAGTAACACGTATATACCGAGAAAGAATGGCGTAACATAAATATAAAGAGACAGAGAAGGGGTGGGGAAGAATAGGCCCTGAGAGAAATTTACCTCGCAGAGAGAACGATAGTATCACTCTGATGGGAATAAAGGTAAAGAATATGCTAATGCCGATGATAACCAAAATGGGAATGTGGAGGAATAAGGATGGAGGAGGAGAAAGAAGGCTACGACGACGATGAATGCCGTGCCGAGGAGGAGGGAAGGATGAAGGGGAGATTAAAACAAAACACTGTTCTACAGCTCACGACAGCTTATTTCTTTCACTTTTTTTCAATGGAAAATATTTCACATTTCGAGAAAAAAAAATCTTAACATTCCGTGAGTTAACTAGAGGAAATTTCATAATAATGTGTAGAACCAAACCATTATATCAATCAAACAACATCATTCTTTGAATCATCATCATATTCTTTGCAAACATGAGCTGTGGGTAGATCATAATAACCCACGCCTTTCCAGCTACCATGGAAGGATGTTGGGAGTTCACAACCAACAAACACGCGCCATGTTTGCCAGCGCTTCCCGTGCGTAATCAGACACAGGAAGCTGGGTGAGGACATTGCGCTCGATTACTTCCGGGTCTTGTCTTACAGCCAAACCTTCCCAGGAGTGATGGCAGTAACCAGAGAGGTGTAAGGAATGGAGTCAGCACACGAAGTGTAATTTATTCCGACAGCAGTCGCGTGCATTGATATCACAATGGAATATTTGACGCGTTTGGCTTTTTGATCGAGGGAGATCCGCCGCCAAACAAGCATGAAAACTGTAGGATGCATTTTGAGGAATATATATTCTGTATGCGCAGAAGATTTTAGAACCACTTCATGAACTGAAGTGCATGTGCAGTAGTATTACATGTTATTAAGATACGATTGTGTGAATTTCAGATTGTATTGTTTCTTCGTTTTTGTGATAAAAGGAGAATACTGTAGAAAACATACCAGAGAAATGCCTCCATATCGCACATTTCCGAATCATATTTCCTTAAAAATATCTTGTAAATCGTTTATTGAATGTTTCATCTTTCATGGAAACAACCTCAATTTCGTGTGCGGAGGTGTCCGAAAAAGTAACAGATCAAATTCTTTCTACAATTTTTTCAAAATTTCCCTTCGCTCACTCCAAAACTAATTCACAGTGCGTGATGTAAAAAGCCAGCTACGAGCTCCCAGCGAAGGCTGAACGGTTGACGTACTTCTCAAAACAGATTTTCTTTTGTTATTCAGAGAAGGCACTACCTAATTAGAAATACAGCTAATTGTTTAAAACACCTGAATGTCTTGAATTTTTATGAGGCGGCGGACCTCATAGATCAAAGCAAGTCTATCCGAGCGCAGTCCATCCATGATAGGTCCATGCAGTAACCCAGCAGCTTCCTCCCGACTTTGAACGTGTGGTAAAGTGTAATGCCTGTTCCGTTTGAGAGTGCAATTAAGCGACAAATGGGTTGATTATCAGTGCGTTGATAATGCATGCATTGGAATTATCACGCTTGCCTAACTTTCAGTTCGATGGAATTTTGAGTTTTTTTATCGTACCTCATTGATAGAAAGCCGAAATACGGTAAATAAGATATTAATTATTCCAAACCTGGCATGGGGAGTTTGGGGATAGAAAAGGCGAAGAGACTGGGGGATCAGCTAGAGGAACACGCATTCCTGATAATGTTAATGGATGCAGTGATACGTGGTCATGCACATTATACAGATCGCGATGAGGGCATCTAAAGTTCAAATTCAAATTGATAAATATCTTATGTGTTGCCTCCCTCACACACACACACACACACACACACACACACACACACACACACACAAACAAACACACTGACGCACACGCGCACACACACACACACACACACACACACACACACCACCACCACCACCACCACCACCACCACCATCACCACACACCCTCCTCTCAAACAATTCTCACGGAAAGCCCCCTTCCCCTCTCCCCCATTTCCCCCTCCCCTTTTCCCTTGTGTATATTGGTCCCTAATGAGCCCGCGTGGATAATTAGAGCACTGTCTATACATATAACAGGCCCATATGGCCACCCGCTGGCTGATACTGTTCCAAGATGAAGTTAGTACAGTGTATATGTGGGGGGAGGGGGAGATACTTTTCGAGTGTTCGCATTATAGGAATCCCTAGACAGGGCCGAAAGCCAACTGGGGAGGGGGAAGAGTGTCACTGCGAAATACAGGCAATTACATTCTCAAATACAATATATACAAGCACAAACACACAGACCATGCATGATCAGTGATGATAATATCCTCCTACCCAATGACCCTAACAAATCAAGACATGTCCTTCATTGTATAAATGATTAGTTGACATCTAGACAGGTGCAGATTCAGTGAAGTCGACGTCCTGTCTAATCAAGAAGGGGGTCAAGAAGAAAGGATCTTACAACCAGTCTCATCTATCCCAGGAGACGCCGTGATTCCCCCTCCCCGCCCCCTTCTCTTCGATTGAACGAGATGCCTTGCTCAGCACGCAGCCAGCCGACATGCCAGCACGTTTTATTGGTTAAAGGGCATATACTGTCCTGGGAAGGCAAAAAAGCCTTCAAAATGTAATTGTTAGCAATCTTCTTGCCAATGGTCTTAAATTCATGTATTGTCTATTTTAGAAACTTGCTAAAAGTTATTTGCCCTCAGATGATCCACATAATGGAGTAATTAATAGTTAATGATTAAATCCTCAAAATGTTCGGGCCGAACATTTTGAAGATTTGTGATTTCATCACTCATTACTCCAGATGTAGATCATTTGAGGGTAAATAACTTTCAGGAAGCTTCTAAAATAGACAATACATGAATTTAAGACCATTGGCAAGAAGATTGCTAACAATTTCATTTTGAAGGCTTTTTTGCCTTTCCAGTACAGTATATGCCCTTTAAGCGGTACAAGGCACTATGTACAGTCCGCGTATACTGTTCGCTGATTTGCACAACATCGCGAATGGTTCAACTTCATGTAATAACAAATAAATTGTGAAATGAATTATTTTTTTATAATCTTGTCTCCCATGGATAAACAGCATTTGACGTCTTGAGATATATTAGAATTAAGTCTACGCCGTCATTTTTTTTTTAAATATTTAAATAGAAAGTTACATTATACGAGTTGTCGATTGAATTGCTGACAATGTCTATACAGCTTTGATTGGCATATTTGACATATTTGGACTTTATTTCCAGCTGACAAATTATCACGGAAATTAACGTTTTAATTAAGATAAAGATTTATCACTTTTCATTACACTTCCCTCTCTCTTATCAGAACATGAACAACTAACTCCCTTGGAGTGAATCGTGAAATGAATTTTTCCAGTTTATGATTTTGGGGCAAGTTTGCATCATATTCTAATCCTTGGTTAAAGTGATTAAGCTCGAGATAATCTTTCAAATCTATACTCTGGATGACTGCAGCTGATAAGTGTAGACTTCCATACATGGGCCCTGCTAGTGCGGGGTAATAAACCCTTGGAGGCATGCGAGACACGCCGGGCCGACCCGGGGCCTGGGACGGGCCGGCTAAGGCTCCCTCGTAAACTCTGCAGCTCATCGGAGACTGGAGGAGATTAACGAACGCCTAAGACGATAATTAAGGCGGGATACTTGAGACACGAGCATAATGCAGCTAGGCGTCCCACTCGACCCTATTAACCCTTTGTGTACCAGATATCACGCTGCTCTATGAGGTCTACGTGTATTACTCGCAACATCATTGACACGCGAAGAGTTAAGAAACAGAAGCCGAGCGAGTTTTATGACCGTGGTAACTTCCAAAGTCAGAGACAACGTGGAATCTACATGTCCTATTTGCGCATCAGGGAGGTGGTCAAAGCTAGGTGTACGTGTGCAATCGTGTATGCATCGTATTGTTAAGACCAGCAGCCAGTCACCATGGTCACAGTCACAGACACCGTCACAGTCACAGCAAACTAACTCTCTATTGTTGCGCTATGGAACCCGGCGAATAACAGTGGAAGAATTCAACTGTAGTGATATTCTAATGTTGTGGATTTAGGGTTACAATATAATAACGCTGATACAGTGAAACCTGTCTATAGTGGCCACCAAAGGAAAACAAAACTTGTGGCCTTTATAGACAGGTTGCTGCTATAGACAGGTTCTTTAACACATGATATCTCTCCGGGGGGATAATTTAATGGCCACTATAGACAGGTTGGCTGCTATAGACAGGTGGCCGCTAAGACAGGTTTGACTGTATTCAATTATATTTCAATTCAGGTAGTTGGGTGTGTCCGTTACTCACCCCATTTCCGAACACATACACATATACATCCACACATACATACACAAACATACACATACATATCAATGTCTACCATACTCTCTGACATCCCACCTCTAACACGCAATTTTCGATTAATCTGACATTATATTTTGGCATCATATAAGAAAACACGACCGTTCATGCCCTTTTCACCCATCTACCTATGTCGTGTGCTGGATCCACGCTCCGTTTGTTGTTATTCATATTGTAAACAAAGGATTTGAATTCGGTGTTATACACAATAGCTTGTCGGTCACGTTACCATGGTTATTTCTCAATATAACAAGCACAAAACATGCACAATGGGCTTATTAGAGGATATCGCTCCTGTTCTGTATTATTGTATCTTTACGGTTGCATAGCAACAGATTGCTGTTTTCTTAAGGTAAATCACCGTTTTTTCTCCGTCAATAAGTGCTGGAATCGTCTCATCTATTAAGCTATAAAGCATGTAAAGTAGAATGGCTTGTCGGAAGTGTGGTAGTTCCTAAACATTAGTGCGTTGAACGTGTGCGAATAGGACTGCCGTTATATCAATTTAGACCAGATGGGTTTGTTGATCATACTCCCAATCTGGCACGCTAACCAAAATCATATCCACATTCATGAACAGTAATGGACGTGTTTCATTTCGATATTTTGAAAGATTGTTCAGAGGCAGTAATAATAGCACATACAAGTAGTAGAAGTAGCCATCGTAGCAGTTTCCCAAGTAGTACAATTAGTGGTGGTAGGAGTATTATTGATATAATTATATATATATATATATATATATATATATTATATATATATATATACATCTCCTCTACCTCCTATCTCTCTCTCTCTCTGTCTGTCTGTCTGTCTCTCTCCTCCCCTCACACTCTCTCTCTCTCTCTCTCTCTCTATTTCTCTCTCTGTCTGTCTCTCCCTCTCTCTCCATCCATTCTTCACCGTATCTCCTTCCATCTCACCCCTCACCTTTCCACCCCACCCCTTCTCATCAGTCTCTCTCTCTGCGTCTCTCTCTCTCTCTGTCTGTCTGTCTCTCTCTCTCTCTCTCTCTCTCTCTCTCTCTCCACCCATCTCTCTCTCTCCACCCATTCTTCTACGCATCTCCTTCCATCTCACCCCTCACCTTTCCACCCCACCCCTTCTCATCAGTCTCTCTCTGCGTCTCTCTCTCTCTCTGTCTGTCTGTCTCTCTCTCTCTCTCTCTCTCTCTCTCTCTCTCTCTCTCTCTCTCCACCCATCTCTCTCTCTCCACCCATTCTTCTACGCATCTCCTTCCATCTCACCCCTCATCTCTCCACCCCACCCCTTCTCGTCAGACAGGCCATGTATGAGACGAGTTGAATCTGATAGGGGATGAGTATCAAGAGATAATTACGAGTCCATCGTCACCATCATCGGCATCGTCGAACGAACCATATCACTTCCAGCACCATGCAGTTACATCTGTGAAGCTGTCCGGGTCATGTCAGTGGGTATCATTCTCTCTCTCATTTTGCAGTGCACGCTTACAATGTACTTCCATTCACCGTACACTTTACACTGATATAGACTGATTACAATTCTATCCTAAAAAAAAACATTATATTCGCAACTGCCCCCTAACTGCGAACTAACATGTCATTTTTCGTGATTCAGTTTTAAAGGGTGGAATGCAATCTAATCTTGCTATTTGTTCAAACCTCGGACAATTTCGGAGGTTACCGTTTGTAACGACGTGCATACAACTTGCATACATAACGAAAATGGTCTATTATCTCCCTAGCATATTTTTGCGATGTACTTATGCTAAAATGTTTATTGAAATGTAACATCATCGAAATATGAAAGGTTGAGACTTTATACAGCTAAACCATCTTGGCTACACAATGTAATCAAGGTATGCTTTCCAAAAAAAGGGGAAATATTTATACGAGTAATTACCTCGACATGCTTTAGAGCGAAACGAAAAGTCTTTGCTTACAACCGGGAATTGGGAGTGGGTGTGAATGTGCGTTGGGTAAATACAGACTACAATGCGGTACCGAATCCAAATATGTACGCCAGCTATTGTTATGTTGCCTAGCAACCACGGTCATGACACAAAATCCAACATAATTTATAGAGCTACTGGTAGTTTAGTAAGCATGGTAAGGGATAGACAGGAATAACCGTCTCACTCTTTAATCGAAATAACATATTTAAACATACCCCCAAAGTAGGGCATTCAGAGAAGCCAGATGCAATCTCAGCGGATCCAATGACTTAAAAGAGACTGATTTTCAGTCTAAGAAAGGGCACGTCGATAGACCCTTGAAAAATGTGCTAGGCTTATCATCACATGAGGCACTATAGCACTATACCCGTCGTTTTATTTTCTTCATCTGTTTTACTATAAATAGTCACTTTTTCATGATAAAATAAAAACAATCATAATAACAAACAAGATAACTTATATCAATATAGTGCTTGACATAACAAGTCCACTGTGTAATAAAAGTGGAATACATAAATTCTTAGTAAAGCACGAAACAGCATGACTTCTATTAATCTCTAGATGAATGCAATGCATATGGGCCGCTCGTATCAATGCAGGCCAGGGCGTATTATTGTTATGCAAGGTATGTGTGATATCTAGACGCTGATCCATCATCCATCCATCATATCTCGGGCCAATAAAACTGTCTTGGGGAATCGAGAGCTCCTGGCATACAAGACACCAGCTCTTCGGATCCCTACAAAGGTCCCGGGTAGCATTGGGTGTCTGGTCCGCGGTTTTTTTTTTATCCTTAAAGGGGCCGAATCGGGCAGAGAAATGTGTTTAACCCCTCCATAATGGTTTATGTGGATTCGTGTGCATTCCTGCTGATCAAATATACGCCGTCATGTTACATAAACAATTAAATGGAAGCGCAACGTCTTAAAAGCAGCTCCATGAGAACTGTATGAGAGGAGGGGGGGGGGGGGGGAGGTGGGCAGTCAAACGAACAAAACTAGTGAAGATTATCGTTGTATTTCATTCATCCGCCTCGTCCTTCCATAACGTACTTACATCAGTTTATATAAAACATCTTCAAATCACAAACACAGGAGACCTACATCCTTGATAGATCAAAATGAGAGTCTATCATGTC
This sequence comes from Arbacia lixula, assembly GCA_963669155.1. Taxonomy (NCBI): domain Eukaryota; kingdom Metazoa; phylum Echinodermata; class Echinoidea; order Arbacioida; family Arbaciidae; genus Arbacia; species Arbacia lixula. The sequence continues at coordinate 954,035 of OZ022576.1, forward strand.
TATCATATCATTTGCCCTTGAGAGTTGTTTTAGCATTTGACCCGTTAGACCGTTCTTTATCTACAACATGCCAGATATACAGACTAATCACAATGAGCAGTAGTGTACCTAGCACTGAAGGGGTTAACGCCATCAAACGGTGTGACGTCAGTATGGATCTTACACAGTATGGAATGATTTACGGAGCATCAATATCGTTATGATCTTTAACGTCGTTTACCTTTAAATTTCAGTTTTAACCAACCGATAGCTCATGAGGGAAATACAGATTATATACGACACGAGGAAATGGGTTCAGTAACTCCATAAACAGGAGTCTGGCTTGCGGAATGTTTACTCCAAACCTTGCATCCTCTCGAAGCATCTTGGACAGCATATAGCATGCGTGTTGGTATCAAAATAAACGTTATGAAGGACTACAATGGTCGAGGCACGTTGGTTCAGTCTGTATCAGGTTCGGAAAACAAGCGGATATTGGTTCGCTAAACCCCGCTACATGTGATTTACAGTAGGCCGCTTGAAGGATGTTTGTGCTCGTGTGAAGGCGACCCAATATGCCCACATCCGCCCATCCTTCTATGTGGTAGCGACATGATCGAGGAAGGAAGGTACATTAACTAGCTTAAAGTTCAGTCATTATTCAGAAGAAAGATCAAAATGCCGCATTAATATTTCGGATACAGGCGTGTACCATATATCAATGTTTCCTTCGTTAATCTGAATGAACTTGAAATATTTAATCCATGCTCCTACGTCATAGCTTCTGAGAAATACAGGTTATAGTCGCATACCGCCCCCACAACATTCCACACCGTCTGAAAAGCAACATGAAACACTTTGACAAAATTCCACAAACGGAAATCGTATTAACATTAATTATGAACATACTGGTAGACTCGCACATTATTATGATATTAATCCCTCCTTCCTATTATGTTTAGATATCCCCTCTCCATAACAAAATATGATGATTATATGCCTATTCCTAATGCCCTGTCATGTCATCAAATTGTGTATATTTAGGTCTATCTGTGATGTAAAACATTTCCCTTCCCAGCTTCTTTTTCTTTCAACATTGTATGAACTAATCATTACCATATCACAATTTTGTTCCTAGTTTTCAGTCAAGCACCCATCCTTTTCCTAACCAGGCCAAGGGCTACTAAACAAACAACCTTAACTATCTATATACTATGGCGCAAGATTACATACCGAAATCAATGTTTAATACATTAATTGACAGCGAGGAATCACATTTCAACGGAGCTATATAGTATCATTCTCTGTCACCCTGAATAATCATTGGTCATTGCTATTGAGATTGCGCAGATCATGTGACATTAAATGGCGCCAGAACAGATAAGGTTATCACTATATCATGCTTTATTTTAACATTGACCGCTCGATGAATTGTGGCCGGACGTTGCTCTTCACATAAGCTCTTGATTGAGTTACAACAGCAAAAATAAACGTTTGTTTGTTTATTTGTTTGTTTGTTTGTGTGTGTGTGTGTACGTGTATAATGAACATGCGTGTGTTTATTGTCGTGTTTGCGCGTGCAAATATAAGTATATGTGTGCGTGAAAAGGTGTTTTTTTTTACTAATCCTACATGGTAATTATACACATTTTGGCACATCCGACCCTGTGATTCGTCCCTGTACATTATCTATGTGAGAAGCTTAGGAAACGATCTTGGAGGTCTTATAACAAAAACATTTTCCCACACATCTTCGAATCACGGCAGGAAAGATTAAAATAGGCTTATCAAGCAGCACTAATTGTATTTTTATAAAGACTAAATGGCTTTACTTCTCAAGCTCCGATGTAACATTTCGAGGTGATTATGGTCATGTCCTCGGTCTTCTCCTTAAAAGGCTTGAAGCACTTTCTCAATGGCGGCCGCGTAGATGCCACAAAACCACAGGCATTGCGATAACCTATTTAAGGTTTTAATGATCTACTTTTATAAGCCTGACAGCTATTTGATATAGCAAGCCTTATTTGAATTGCCGTAGATAGAACAAGACATTATATGTTATCAAAGAAGAATTAATGAGTCCACAAAGCCGATGATTCATAATGATTATTTAGATTCATTACATTATTTCCACGACACTAACCCCCCCCCCCCCTCCCCCCTCCCTCCACCTCCTCTCGGTCTTTTTCCTCCCGATATATTTTTCATTTTCTCCCCCTACTTCCTCGCACTGTCCCTCTCTTCTTGTCTTCGTTTTGCTGCCTTTCATTCTCCCTCGCTCCATACCCAATATCCCTCTCTCTCCCTTCAGTTATGTTAAGCATACTAACATACATATTTACACGCAATATACACGCACATGTAAACATACAAACACACGCACGCATATACACACTGAAATGTTCTTTCAAGAGGGCGCCAGATAGCAATCGCCCGTCAAGCAGCCGACTGGCTCGAACGAGGGAGATGAATGGGAGTTCTAAAACTCACACCTTAGTCCTCGAGCAAGGGCTTTCTATCAGCCCTCTTTAATAATAACTGTTCCTGTGCCAGTTGCAGCTAAATGCCCTTCATTCACGATCGTGATTGCCCAATATTACGAATCTACCATCTGATTGCAAGTATCGTATTGGGCTTAACGAAAGGAGAACCTACACATCATCATAATTATTATTGGCACTTCAAGCACTATTATGATGTAGGCCTACTAACATTACAAACACCCTGGGGATAGTTTATTTTTAAAACTTGAACTTTAAAGCTGTGGAGTGAATCTGATTAATAATTTCACGAAATCGTCAGGACATGAAAAGAGGTAAATCCATTTCACTTCTGTTTCCGACCACAAACACGAAAGATTAGCGCCCGACCCTACGATGATGTCGATCCCTCCTGCGGTGCGCTCATAATTCTTGATCTACCGGGCAGGAGTGGGATACCATATGCAGGCAGCCCGTGTAGTCAGGCATAAGCACGGTATGTTATTAGCAATGGAAATGGAATGTTGTCAGTCGCATATCTAATTTACGGCGGAATGTGGCGAACCCATGGAGTTATGATCCTAACCTCCAGTCACCCTCACGCTAGTCAACTGGCTGGCATGCGCGCACCGGACCTCACCACAAGACCTCACCTTCACCGTGCCGGTAAGAGTGCGCGCGGAGGCGTGCGTCCGTACGTGTGTGCGCTGATCTTGGTTAAGTAAAGGCCTAATAATAATTTCATATGTGATTACCTGTTTGCATATTTAATAACCTCCCTCGTCGACGAGACCCCTCCTACATTATATTGATGCTGGTACATAAACAAGACACATAAGCATACCCAATATCGTGGGATATGTTTACTTGAATACATGAATAGTTAACAGCACCAAGCAAAGAACTGTAGTGTAGTGCAAATATGTTTGTTTGTATGTTCTCCATTAACGGTAAGAATCTCTTCAACTCCAAGATACTAAGCAGCTTATTGATTTGTACCCCAAGAAATATAACAAGTGCAAGTAGGTATCAATCGCAGTACTTCCTACAAACAGATAGAAAGCAAAGGGAAACAAAATCTTGGTTTCATTAATTATACGAGTTCACTCATTATTCTTAAAGAAATTGTCATTTGAGAACCGTACGATAACAAAACAACAATTTATTATTAATCCAATTATGAAGTCACAGATATCCAAAAACAATCAATACGTCTTATTTGTCAGCTGTATATGCGATGCATTCCAACAACTACTTACGAAGAAAGGAACCGACATTTTACCAGAAACTGATTTAAATAACGAAACATTGCCACTGTCGCATTGGATAGTTATGCTGTACTAAACTCCAATAGCTTGCTGCATAGGCGGAAATCCCGGGGGGGGGGGGGGACACAATATCAAATGTCCCCCCCCCCCCCCCACTATTTTCGGTCCTGTACCCCTAAAATATCATCATCAGCCACCCCCCCCACCCCCCCCCCCCGCTCAGCGACTTCTTGATGAAAAACATGTCCCCCCCCCCCCCCCCCCCCCACCTTCGGGGAGCGATTTCCGCCCTTGGCTTGCTGCAATATAGTGTAAGCGGCATATCACACCATGCGCAGAACCCGTTTAGAGCGTAGCCGTCTCCGTACTTTGATGGGCTGAGTTGTGCGTAGGCCCACACATACGATGTTTTGTTTGAGTTGTCAGTTTATTTGACTTCGTGTGTGTAGGCCCAACAAGCATGTTAGGTTAGGGCCCGATATGACCCGATACCATATATTATCTTAACCAACTTCTGAAATGATCCTACAATTTTTTTATGTTGACGATTTCAAAGATATGTAGTTTAACTTCAAGATCATTAGTTCCTCTTTAGATTGATATGATAGGGGAGGGGTACATAATACGTTGCCATTCATGCGAATAGCCCAACTGCATCGAATTGTAATTATCGTTGTTTGTCATTTTTGTCAATGTTGATTCGGCATTCAATCAACTCATTCTACAAAGGCTAATTCCATGACGTAAAAGCAAACAAGATAAAATATAAATGGCAAAATATTTACAAATATAGGTATAATTCTGAATAGTTACTACCGGCGTTTTTTGACATGGTAGGACAACATGTTTTTACTTGAACGGAATTCAAATTTCATTGCCATGGTGATGATGTCTTACAACTACACGAGACCAGCTTGACGAGGGAGGGACTCAGATGACAAAAGGTCGTCTGCATCGTCTGCCACTGCCTGGGCCTCAGCCAACGGCTCGGGTGCCCCAGAGGGACAACCTTTACCCTCCGAGGAGAAACGATCCATGGCCCATGCCTGGGAAACCAGGCAACCCGTTAACAATCACCATGACAACCATGGCAGCAGGATAGCAAGAGAGACAGAGGAAGGAAGGGACAGAGGACAAAAGAAAAAAGTGATGACATACTTTCAGATTGAAAGTGTCAACCAAGAGCAAAGGGTACATTTTTCTCGGCGCGAAATTGTGTTGGTTGCCATGGGAACCCAGTCGGAATGCCCGCAGACAGGTATCAAAATAACTAACTTCACATTCCTAAATAGTAAGGAAATACTGACGAAAATTGAAGAGAAACACAATCTAACATGTTCCAAATACCAACTTTTAAAGCCAACCAATGTGTCACTATTTCGTACGATAAAAGTCTCACTTTTTGACGATTCTGAATTTATACTCCTTTAAATTCTTCTTTAAAAATTGAGATGTTAACGAAAATATAAACGTCCGTAATTGAATACATTTATCGTTTAATGGTTGATAATAAGTCATGATTAGTGAGTCATCGTCTTCTCCAAGTAGCTCTGTCTACATCTATCATGTCTACATCGTATACTTTAAATCTTCTGTAGCGTCTGGAGGACATGAGCGCATTGGGACATGTAGGAAGCCTCAAACAGCTTGTAATTTATTTCAGGAGCCATTATTCCAATGATTCTTAAGCCTTGCATTGGTTACGATTATTTCCCACCTTTAATCACATTCTTGTTATTTCTAAGCAAAGTGGAATCAAACGAACTAGGAACTTAGGTTCACAATTTTGTTAGACTCGAGAAATCCTCTCAAAATTGATGCGAAAACTTAATATTTTTTGTTTTCTTGTTTAGAGGAAAGGTAAGAGATGACAGAAGGCCAGGTCTCCAGTCAACCAGTCTCAACTGGTCGAGTCTTCATCATGTTGATCGAGACTGCAGCGCGCACACCTTTGCGTGTGCCTCTGCATACCTTCTCGCCGATAGACTTGTAAGGATATTAACGACCCACACTACCAGGAATAGCAGCTTCAAGCAGCGCTTAACAGCTCTGACAGACCTATATAACCCTCTCACCGCCCAAATAACCCCTCACCGCCCACTTAACCCACGTTTACACTCCTCGTTACGGCGTAATGATTAATACGGTAGGAAAGCGATTAAGGTGGTGTCCTAAAAAGAAGTGGGCTGAACCGAAATAGGCCTTGGACGCCGCGGCGTGATTGAGTGCGTGGTCGGGACGCATGACGAGCCCCGCCGAGTTAAGACAGCGACACCTGGAGCGAGTGTAATTGAGAAAGAAGTTGAGCTGTAATCACGAATTGACGTTGGTGCCATAGCCATCACGACCATGATAGGTGCACGGACGATGCGCCAGCCTCGATACAAAATGAGCGCCACTTGTACGTGTGTACGCACACAAGATATATGCCAAGTCATGTTAATGGATGATATTTGTATTGATAATAATTCGTCTTGACCGCTGAAACATAACCTCCATGTCAGCAACATGATACAATCCCTTAGTATTACTCAGATAGTGAACAAATATATCAAGGGTATCATAATACAAGAGAAAGGCGCACACTTGGTGTACAAACTATGTGGCGCCTCGTATGTGCACTGGTACTTAACGTGTTATTCAGTAATCCATTATCAATTCGAAAACTGTCAGAGGCTGGTAATCTGGTCAATCCAGACACTTATTTCATGACCATTGATGACGCTTGACATGCTTCTACAGATCACAGTCAATGGCATCGCATCAAATATCTATGAAACCTATCATGAGATTTGCCTTCAGTAGCTAACATTTTGGAGCTGACATGAGAATTCAAGAACCAGAATATCATTGGAAGAGATTGGGCCTACAGCTACAGAGGTATAGAGTGCGCTGCCCCATGAAAGCACATCACGTGACTAAACACATGGGTCTGTACTCCTGAAACACGCCATTGCCATGATTAAAACTTTGCAAGACGTACAGACATCACGAGTCTGAAACATATTAATGTTCCTTCTGATTTCCGGCATCACATCGTAATATGTGTCATGACTAATCTACGCTAGACATGAACGTAGCGGTTAACCCATGTCCGCCATCTTTGGTCTGTAGCAAAACAATGTCATCTGAAAGCCATGAGGAATTCATGACACAACGTCAAACAGCAAGACAGGCCTACTCTAGGTCGGAAAACATTAGCACAGAATGTATACAGACAAAAACTTAACAAGTATCTATGCTTGACATAGTACCTTATAACCGCGACCATGGCATTGGCAATGTTGTTCGGAGCTTAACTTACTATTGATTGATAATATCTATTGCAGGCAAAACCATGGTTAGAAACTGATGTATGTCTACTGCATACATTTTTTTTTTCAGATTTGTGACTAAGGTATATTTCAAGACGCGAGGAGTGGAGGATCGCACGGAGCAGCAGGATTGTGAACAGTGCTTTAACATTCCACCGGGGGCGCCATGGCGGGCTGGCAGACAGGGAACGTGGGCACACAGAGGAGAGGTGGAAGAGAAGGGGTGGCGGTAAGGACATTATGTTTGTTTGTGTGTGTGTGTGTGTGTGTGTGTGTGTGTGTGTGTGTGTGTGTGTGTGTGTGTGTGTGTGTGTGTAGAGAGAGAGAGAGAGATAGAGAGAGAGAGAGGGGGGGGTGTAAGGGAGAAAGAGCGTGAGGTGACGGATTGAGGGAGCGATTGACCGATGCAAATTTAGAAAGAGAAAAAGAGAGGAATCAACAGAGGGAAAGGAAAAGAGATGATATTAGAGGTTTAAGGAATGAGAGAGAGAGAGAGAGAGAGAGAGAGAGAGAGAGAGAGGGAGAGAAAGAGAGAGAGAGAGAGAGAGAGAGAGAGAGAGAGAGAGGGCGGAGAACAGATAGAGACATACACATACAGAGAAAGAAGTGGACAAAATGAAAGACAAAACAGAGATGGGAAAGGGAAAGATAATGTCAGAGCAAGATATGCACATGACCAGATAGAATGAGAAAGAAGGATGGGGGAATGAGAGAGAGAGAGAGAGAGAGAGAGAGAGAGAGAGAGAGAGAGAGAGAGAGAGAGAAAGAAGGAGAGAGAAAGAGAGAAGGGTAGCATGAGGAGGGCCCCCTTTCAATCCTTGGTCGCCATCCTTTGCTCCACGCACAGCCTCCATGGCCTTTACACACCCTGGTGTTTGGACGGGGCCTACATACCACACGGGCTAAGCTCTGATGAGCAGGGCAGACCAATGTTCGTTTATATTGCAGGCCCATGTTGTATGTAGGTTTTCAATTATTGTACATTACCATCAATGGTAACTACCATGGCAACAACCAATGAGCTCTCATTTCTGCACCTGTCAACATAGTAACTAGTTACCATTGATGGCGAGTTGAAATAATTGAAGCATATATGCAGCATGACCCAGGTTTGTCTATATCAATCTAAAGAAAGTGAAGGGAAAAATCAACAACAGCTGAAGATGGTACTTAATACGTTACGAAGCAAAATGGCATATTTTAAAGGTAGCATTCTTCATTTGCTAATAGTTATCTACCCCTTTCCCATGTTTTAGGCAGGCCGGGTCTGCAATATGTTATACTACATCATAAACTGACGGGCTATTTATCATGTTTAGTCATTTTGTTCAAATTTGACTAAAAACTCAAACTACTTACGGCTTAAAGTCTATTAACACAAAGCATTGTGTGAGTCCTTCTTACATCAAAGAGCAATGAAATAGAACTTGAACATAAACAGGAACACTCCACAGATATATGCAGATGAGTAGAGGGATAGTGAAATATTATCGACTAATGATATCTAGAGAGTAAGTTTGATTTTTGTTGGGGTCCGATCTGAGATGTTCAACACGACATTTTAACGGCACGGAAATCATCACTTGTGAACAATCATGACAAAACAGGTCTATAACAAAGTAAAAATAATATTTCTCTAGGAAATGCCGTAATAAAGCTGAACGTCCTCCTCGTCTTCCCATAAATGTAACAATATGTACAGGTGTATAATATTGCTGTCTTTCTCTCTCATACATCACCCCCTCTCTCTCTCACTCTCTCTCTCTCCCTCTTTCTCTTCCTCTCTCTCTCTCCCTCTCTCACTCTCCTCTCTCTCTATTCATCTATCTCTCTCCCTGTCTCTGTCTCTATGTCTCCCTCCCTCCCATCTCTCTCTTGTTCTCTCTCTCTCTCTCTCGTTCTCTCTCTCTCTCTCTCTCTCTCTCTCTCTCTCTCTCTCTCTCTCTAAGAGGTGACTGTACTACCCTGTTCTCTCAGCCAAGATAAACGGCGTGTCAGTCTAGCACGAGGCAGATGACCAGTACTCAATAGAGAGTCGAGACAGATAACACCTTGGCTATTTACCCAGACGAGAGGGAAATCGGTTAGGACAACACCAGTCATCGAGCGTGTCGGAACCACGACATCTCGTCCCGTCCATTTATCAACCCCTCCATTCATTGCCTCCACCAACATGACCATTGGACACGTCATTCATGCATTCATCTACGTTCTAAGAAGTTTGGTTTAAAAATACCAAAATATCTTATGACGCAACTGTACGTGTTTAGAACGAGGTGCTTATTTCCAACCAAGTGACCGATTGTTGGACGACATGTAAACAACGTGAGAGTCTACAATGTCAGAGAGAGGGTGAAGGGTGTGTTTGAGGGAGGGGGCAGAACGGAACGGACAAAGGGACTTGGGCAGAGGCCGAGTGTGTGTGTGTGGGGGGGGGGGGGGGGGCACCGCCATGTTGAACGAGAGGGGGATTTATCCTCCTCGATGCTGCAGGCGTGATAGGGGTAAGGAGGATAATCTAATCATGTCTGCTGTCTCATAACCCAGGAGATATCTGGTGAGAACATGAATCACCACCGACGACACACTGTTCGAGAAAAAGCGCAAGTGCCATTAACATTATTAGTTTCAATGATTACGATTAACATTTCATATTGTATTACCAAAGGCCTGTTTCGAAATGTAATATGAATTTGTTTGACTACTTTCAAACTTCCTTAACCTTCTTCCAACACCAGCTCTTGTCCTTTTCCTTGCCCTTCCTCCTGTCGCTTTATCTCCCTCCCCATCTCTCTCTCTCTATCTCCCTCTCTCTCTCTCTCTCTCTCTCTCTCTCTCACCCCTCTCCATCCATCTACCCCCTCTCTTCATTTATTTTCTCTCCCACACACAACACACAAACACACACACACACACACACACACACACACACACACACACACACACACACACACGTTTACGCACGCACACACAACCACCACTACCACACAAATTATGTTATCACCCACGACATTGCCTGCAACTGAGGAAAGTGCAATGACGTTGTACTTCAAACTCGTAAAAACATCCATCACATGCAGAGAAGAGGAAGTTACGTTGTCCTGTGTAAATATTTACAACCTTGGCATTGATCATTACTAATATCATGGAAATACTAGGTCACTTTAATCAATCTTCTGAAAGCCCTAATCGCATCCTTTAAATAATATCCATAAAGCTAGCATAACTAACGACCACACATTATTGCAAGTGCAAAAGAAGACACCACACATAAGAAGTAATTGTTTTTTATTCACCATAATTTGGTAAATAAGAAAGAAAACTCTCATGAAAACGCCATCCTGAGTGAGCTCTATCAATGGAGTGACAGATACATCAATGATGAACATACATCCTATGCGGCCAATACAAGGTCAATATTCTTACCTAGAAAATACAGAATCCGATGCTCCTTTAGAAGCGAAAAGGCAATCCTTTTTAAGGCGGAAGATGTCAGTATCCTTGCTATCTCCTTGTATTTTGAGGATGATTTTAAGACCAGATGGAGCCCGTGAGAGGGAGGGGAAGAGACGACTAGGAGAGAGGAGAGCTCAGAGGATCCTACAAGCAGGGCTTAAACCTCCAAGTGAAAGGGCTCCGTCGTGTTGACATGGCTTTATACATACTCGCTGGGCCAAAGCGATAGGAGGGCGTACCCAGAAGGTTGGGGTGAGAGGGGTGGAATGGGAGGGGAGGAGGTGAGTGGGGTGGAGGAGAGAGGGGAGGCGGTGGCGGGGATTGAGAAGTGAGGGAGACGGGAATCCTATGTACATTCAGTTTCTTGGAAATAAATTGTTTGACATAGTTTGCTTGACTTTTTGTGTTTGAATGTTGGCATGTGTTTTGCGTGAGTGTGTATTTTTTGTGTTTGTGTGTATTCTATACGTGTGTCTGTTAAGTTTAAGTATATTTTTCTGATAACAAAAAATTGTGTGTGTGTGGCAGAGTGTGTGTATGTGTGTGTGTGTGTTTGTGTGTGTATATATGTGTGTAAGTCTGTGTGTGAGTGTGTGTATGTATGCGTGTGTGTATGTTATATGTAATGTATATGTGTAAGTATGTTGATATGAAGCAAGTGTGCATATATGTGTGTAAGTCAGTTTGTGAGTGTGTATGTATGCGTGTGTGTATGTTTTGTGTAATGTATATGTGTAACTATGTTGGTATGAGGCAAGTCTGTATGTATGGTTTGTGATGTCTTACTGAGCATGTCTGCATGTATATCTGGGTGTGCTATGTCAAACATTGTGTTGACATGTATACATGTGTGCATATTAGTGCGATTGTTGTATGTGCATGTGTGGGCGTGTTTGCATATGTGTATGTATGTATGTATGTATGTATGTATGTGTGTATGTATGTATGTATGTATGTGTGTAAAAAAAATCTGTGTGCTTCTTTTGACGAGTGAGTTGGCGTACTTCTTGTCGAGATGTCGACTAAGACTAGACTAGTCGGGAGGTATGTGCACACCATAGAGTTATATAAACCTAAACACGTATTTAACTCTATGGTGCACACGCTTATTAGAGCTAGTCTGTGACGTTTCAGACCCATTTGTTCAGATTCACCGACTGACTGACTGACTGACTGACTGGCTGGCAAGGGGTTGAACCTGCACACTACCGGGTCTGTGTGTCTGATGGCTAATGGTGGAGGTATGCGGGCGATGCCCCCTGAGGTCCCCTCCTCCGTGGATTCCTCAGACGCGGGAAGCCGAGCGAGCATGTACCATAACTCACCCCGCTACACCACGGTACATCCACGGTACATCCACGACACATCCATCGCAAAACTATGCAAACTTTGCCTGGCCCGTCGGTATGATGGGTTAGAGGGGGGTGAATGGGTACATTACGCCACAGTCAGAGATAGGGAAATTACGTAATGACACAGGCGAAATGGTATCTGAGCGCATCATCTGGGAACAAGAAAGATAGACCGACAAGGAGAGAGCTATCTGGTTAGAGAGTATGTGTACATGTGTGAATGTATGTGTGTTTGTGTGTGTGTATGTGTGTGTGTGTGTGTGTGTGTGTGTGTGTGTGTGTGAGTGTACACGTGTCTTGCATGTGTGGGGATGTATGTATGTATTATGTGTATGTATGTATGTGTGCGTGCATGTCTTTATGTGTGTGTGTATGTATGTTTGTATGTATACTGTTGCTAGTTGGTTTCATTACGTAACTTCAGAAACACACATCTTCTGAAGATAGAGCGAGAACGGGTGAGGATCCTTTAATACACCCTTGCCATTTCTCGCTCTATCTTCTATAAACTTGTGTATGTATACATCACTTTATCTGCGTTGTGCATGTTTGTGTCTGTGTGTATGTGAGTGTGTGTGTGCGTGTATTTGTGTGTGTATGCGTATGTATATGTGTGTGCGTGTGTGTGTTTTAGCATATAAGTATGTGTTTTCAACTGATTGATAATTGTATTTCTTTTCCATTGCAATACTTCGTATGCTTGAAGGTTATGATTAATGCAATGAGTATAATTCAATTCAATAAAATAAAGATTACTGAAGGAAAAAAACATGTGTGAGCGTGTGTGTGATGTACTTAGCGGTACAGTAATAAACCAGTTGGTGTACCCATACTACGAAAATTGTGCAAATTGACATTCAGAGCCACAACATTTTCAACAAGAGAAATCATCATGAATTGACTATCAGAAACCAGGAGAAGCTGAATGACCAGACTGACCTATCAATGAGGTGTAATGTATAGCATGTGTCTATACAGGTTCAACGGATGGCGTACTGCATTCTGGAACGCGTCTCAGTCAAGAAAGTCAGAATGGAATACTTATCATGCGTGTGCACTTTTTTATGTAATTATACTGGTCTATGGACCGTTGAAGATGTTTATATCGAGGAACATCGTGAACAAGTTTCGGTGATTGCACGCATTGTTCTCATATTTCTCTTTCAGTTCAATAATTATTATGAATGAAATAACCGCACCGATATATAATTGGAAACAACAATTAAAAAGGAAAATCATACAATAGTACAATCATCTAGACAATGGCTATGTACGACATAAAAAAAAATATGCATCAGATGTTGGGTAAATTATCAATGAAAACGAAAGATGGAAACAGACAGAACCTAGTGTGGAAAAAACTGTGAATGATACACTAGTAAGTGTGGTGACAAGCCACGACAATCAAACTCAACTACATTCACATCCCATAGACACAAGTAGAGCGGTTCAGATACCACTACTACACTCGTCAACCTCACACTCGACGATAACTTATCCGGAGAAGAATGCGCATGAAAATAACTGCTGTCTATGATGATAAACACATCTTCTTCTCATCCTCTTTCCTCCCTGTCTCCACCTCCCACGACCAAGACGGCCGTCATCTCAAGACTCCTTCCAAGATCCCCTATTACGCCCACCCCGTGGGTCAAGACATCGCTCCATTAAAGAGAGGGTTTTATCTCCGCATCACTGGCATGCCGGTTGTAATGGCCCAGCAGTACACAGATTGCAAGCTTCTCAGGATTATCTTCCGACTTACATTTTTGCATAATTGAGTTGGATGAGCAAGGGACTGCGTAGAACATAGCTCGTCACAATGCTTGTGGTGATATAATACGTGTAGCACAATAACCAGAAACAACTGAGCCCCTTTCAATTAAAGATGCTGGATGAATTTGATAATAAATGCGAAGCTTCCAGGGATGTTATTTCTATTTAGGGGCATAATCTGAAATCGACGATGTGCGTTACAATGATAAACTAAAATAGACATGTAGAAGAAAAAAGAATTAACAAAAATAAAAAGATATCAAAATGTTGATGTCACGGTTTTTGTTATAGTGATGAAACTTGCGCTTCTATTACTCATGATAATATGCCGAGTTTGCTTCTTACACAGCAGGTGCTGGGGCTAAATACCATAGTTAAGACCAATATATCTTTTTCAGAAAAAAACGAAAGACGGGTAATCGTAATATTTTCGCACACACCCGTTTGTGATAAAAATTTCATAAAGGGTGTATAAACAGATAAAGTTTATTAAGTAAAATGACAGTGTGACAACTATATAACTACGCTTACGATTTAGAAAGCGTCAATTGTGATAGATTAATATTTGATAATATGACATACATAATGATTGTATATTAGTTCATAATATGTAAAATTTGACGCTGTCAGAATTGTCAAGCAAATGACTTTATGCTTACCATGTTCCTTCGATACGATGTCCTATTCGACGACATCTTGTTTCTCCGTCTTGCCAACCCGTCTCTCAAAAACAATCACTTTACAGGCTGTAGAAGGGATTTTAAAAGATAAAAAAATATATTTATATTACTTTGTATTCATCAACACACAAATCAATCTTCATTATTAGAAGATACAAATGATAATTATACTAGCTTTGTTCTCATGTATTATTAGACATCAAGTAAACATTATGACGCAAAATAGAAAATGTCTCTAATTAAAAGCTAGGCAATATCTTGAGAAGAAAACATGAACAATTTTAAAAAGTCCAAAATGAAATTCCAAAAAAAAAATGAATTTGTCTGCGTTTATGCGATGTATTTTTAAGAACATTTACATCGAAATTTGTGATATCTAAAATTATTAAACGATTAATATCCTAATAATCGTTTTTTTCACATATTATACTCTTTGTCATTCGCCTCACTATTTATTTTGTTACTCTAGGTGGTGATTGCGCCTTTTATTACTCATTCTTTATGCAGGTGCCGCAAAAGACATGCATTGCATTTGTGTGGGTGTGTTGATGTGCTGTGTGTGCCTACGTATATGTTGAACTGTTAGAGGAGGAATATGTAACATCAAAACAAAATGAATGTATTTTTCTCGCTTAAATGATGAATTACGTAACGTCTATCAAGGGGGCTAAAATACGATGGAAAGGAGGACACCGTGGTTCCCCCCACCCCCTCTCCCCCCACACACACACATACACACACACACACACACACACACACACACACACACACACACACACACACACACAAACACACACACACTTATACCCAGCAGCCTGGAAACCAGGGTTCTTCCAGGCTATGGACATGATGGAGCTGTGATGACATAGTCATGATAGCACTAGTACACATAGACAGCATTTGTTTTCTTTCCTTATCCGTCTTGAAGTTTAAAGACGGAATTATGAGCAAGGAACATTCTAGGCTCACAACTTAGACCCGAGGCTATCGGTACACGGGTATGTGCGCGATATAAATATGTAATGAAATAATCATTTCCTACGAAATCATGTGCATAATTTGAAGCATTTTTTTCTCTTGTACATTTCTTATGGGGGGTCGAAGTAAATAAGTACCAATTGTTCCCGAAAGTCTGATAAAAGCCCACCGTTCAGATTTTGAGTGGAATGGCAATAACGTTTCTAGTAATGACATTGGCATCGTACACTCCTCATACGATTATTCTTGAGTATTGCATAACTTGACTGCATTCATTTCATACCACGCATTTTTACCATGAGCTTTGTTTTCGATAACATGAAAGCACAATGCGTAAACACGAGTGATGAATGATTTCTAACAAGATTTAACCCCTACATTACCAGTCCTTGAAAACACCATTGGCTGATTACACATCTGAATGCCATTGGTAATGAGAGAGTTAATGGCGGAATGTGATGGGGAGACAAGGGGATAATCTAATCGCGTTTGATTTGTCTGCTCTAATTACCCCTGCTTTCTCCTCCTTAGTGATCGCATTAACCAGTCTCAGGAGGAGACCAAAAGCCCCCAGAGGACTTAGTTGATCATGTCCTTGCGGGGAGAAAAGCCCCCCCCCCCCCCCCCCCCCTATCTTACTCGTCATCCAGCAGAGTATCTCGTAGTGTGAAATCAAAAGCAACATAATCTTAATATAGGTTGGGGTGTGCATGCACACATAGACCAAGCAATGCCATCACATTTAATTTAAGTCTGGACACACAGAATAAGCAGTCTATCATAGAAGAACATGCATGAGCCTGGAGTGTAAAGACTAGGTTGTAGCTGCATCAGTGCATCCGAAAGGAGCCCGCAAGCACGGACGCAGTTCCGCTACTTTGTCAGAACATGTGTCAAAATGTTGAGCTCATTGCCTTGCAAATATAGTAGTCTCTCAATGTGAAGTAGCTAGTCTCAGCAAGATCAGATTCTTTGGATCAGACTAACTGACGAACTGATGAAGGTCTCAGCTTGCAGACCAGCTTACCCAAGACCGATAGTCACATCCCTTTCTTTTACTCGCCCACTTCCTAATGATGGCGCTACATCGCATCCCACTCCGTGAGTGGGAGCGACTCCCACCATCCCAACCAGAGTCCGATCCACATTGGTCGCCGTCACGGAATCAGACTTTTCTACGTATTTATATCCATTTGTGTATACAGTACTAACTGGACGGTAGTATGGAATATTAGTTGTGATATTAATGGAAGATTGCAAAATCGAGCTACAGGCTACGCATAATTTTATTTCACTCAAATAACCTAGTGCTGCGGGGTTTTTTTTATACATATTAACACTGTCTTTCATTTGATGGCTTTCCTTATCCTGGAATTGCGTAATCAATGTTCAGGCTCTCTCAAAAAGTCCTCCCATCATCGAATAGAAATGAGTTCCACAAAAACAATACTGGACTTGCTCCTAAAATATAGTGTATCAGAATTCCATGAGGCTGCCATTTTCATCCAATAAATCGCCATCTTTATACGTAATTTGCTGTTTACCGAGAATTCTCAGTGATTAACATGATCACACAATGATATCGTCAACAATTAAATCACTTTGTTGGTTGCGCAACCAATACTACACTAAATGAAACAAAACTATTCATTCTCTTTTATGCGGAATATGGAGAAATGTCTTAGCATTCGATTCCACTTTTGTTCCTTTAGTATCCGCGTACTAATGATTTCATAAAAGTTTACTCTTTGTCCACGTTCTTGTTCATGTCCACTTAATATTTTTCTCTTCATTTGAAAGGAATTCATCATCGGCTAATAACTTACCATTTGATGAATTCCTATACATTAGAGGGGTTAGAATTCAAAAGTTGGAATATCATTTCAATGGTAGGATTATGGGAAATGAAGCTAACAATATTTGCAATGAATGGACCGATCCGACCCCGTAAACAACATAATTCCTGTTCAGCATGGGTCGGCTGCCATGAACAGTATGAATGGTTGATAATTACAACCTCTCGGGAGATCCCACGATTCCCTTCAAGAGAGCGACGTGAGATCATGACAATTTGTTTGATTTCACTTCGTTCCTTCCCTACATGCTGTGCTGTTTTTGATAATTCTATTCCAAACGGTTAACGATCACACATAATGGTGACAAGAATACTTATTTCTTCTCTTTTCGCAGCCCGTTCACCATTAGGAGCTTGAGAAGACCTGGATCATGTGGAAAGTGATCAGTCTACTGCAGAACGACCTGTGTCATGTAGACACTATGGTCTAGAAATATGCAACAAACTGGAAGCTATGCTTCATTTTTATTCTAAGCATCTACATAAACACGGTAAATATGAAATGTTGAGTAACACCGATTGTGACATTTTTTTGAAGCAACAATGAACCTTTATATATCAATCACCTTGCAGTAAAGTATTTTATTAATGCGACCGATGCATTAAAAATTGATTTTTAATTAGCTCACCCCACCCCAGCTGTGCCAACCTGGTAATAACACACACACACACACACACACACACACACACACACACACACACATAATGTCCACGAATCCCACAACACGATACATTGGGGCACCAAGGCGGCGGGCCCCTTATACGTTATGCCACACGACAAGAGTCTGTAGAATTCTACAAAACGACATCAGAACAGTTACGTTAATGACTGCATGAACTACAATGAAACCTGCTGTATAGAATGACCAGCTTTCTATATATCAAGACCAAAATATGTGTATGTTGAGAAATGTTTCTCATGGAAATATGTATTAATGCAACCCGTACAATAATACCACTTGCTTGCAAATAACACATGTTTTTCCTCCCATTAATATACAAGTTCCCCTATATTAAAGAAGATATAACATACCTTGATGATTACATTCAGTGCCCCTCGTCCTACATAGATATCGGTTGTCTCACTGAAGTTCAAATACCAACTACGATCGAGGTGGGAAGTGAAGGCGAGTGAAAGAGCAATACGATTTACAGCTTGTTCTCTTTTCATCATAATGATCACTCAATCGGTCATGTTCTGCGAACTTTGGACCCAGGTTTTAAATCAATCTCAAACATAAAAGAGGGCCAGCCAGGGAAATAAGGGGCGAGGTTTGCTCAAGGCACATTCTTGTTAAGATTCCGAATATCCCTTTTGTCAATACCAGTAACAGGCTTTACATTCCACCCGCCGACGCAGTATTTGTCAACAGCTAATAACAAACCAGATATTATTTTATACTACCTTCCGTTTATCAAGCTCTTGTTTGCCCTCTACTCATAACGAGTATTTCATTGGTAAATAGCAAGGAGCGAGGCTCTTCAGCCTGTTTGGTTTACCTAGAACACGTCTTGAGGACATGGCCTTGGTCTTGGCCTCACTTCCGATGTTGAATGAACTCCCTAAACATCATGTAGACATTCACTATGACAACGTACACTTCCTATATCATACGACCTTCGATTAAAAAAAATAGAATTAGGTTTCACCGAGTATAAATGAGACGTACATCTCAAACTAAGAGGAAAATCTATGGACAGAAACCTTAGCAGTAGTTCTGCTGTTTTGAATCATTCCTCACTCAGAAATATGGTGTTCATTTACTGTGAGGACTATTTCATCATATCAAACAAAAATGGATAGTTGGTTAAATACAATGACTTATAGAAGACCACTCATGTAGTGTTTGAGAACTTCCCTGAGAATGGAGGGACTGAACGTGACTTTTAATGGGTTAATATCGAATGAAGCATTCCAGATGGATTGTTGATTGGATATCTTTCACCGACATAACAATCTAATGTACTCAATCTAATGACGAAAATACGCAGGGAAAGTCACTGTTGAGTTTGTGATGGTTTCAAGGGCAAATGGGAGTCGTCATTGTTAACGTCAAATTTCAAGTATAATTTGGAAAAGGCCAAGGATAATAAGCAAAACATAACATAGAATGTTGTTCACGTAGTATCATAATGATACGTTTGTGGTAAGTTTCAGATTTCACAAACTTGATCCGTCTGCTGATCCTGTGGTTCGTGCAGGGTTTTTAATGAGTTGATTTTGTCCGCAGAAGGGGCACACTGCTTGAAACAGTCATTCACAGTTTGGATAAGTTGCCTGACGATAAACCGACATAAAACATACCCGTAATATCCAGCTGATTTTGCATCGTATTTTTTTTTATAAATAGATTACTGTCAACCCAATTTTGTATGAGTACGGGAACGCGAATACAGTTTAATATCATGCTCACACCGATGACCATGGTGTACCCAATAATAAATCCACTCCTGACTGCCTGAGTTGCAATTTGAAGCAAGATTTGCCCTGAAATGCAAATTTGCGAAAGTGTTTACGCTATTCGAACAAAATATAATTTTTCACTTTATTTACATATATTAGGCCAGCATGAATAAGCGGGGTGGCTATTTTATGTTGTGATATTTAGTACAGACACTCAAACAGTGTTTTGCTATATTTTCACGTGTAGTTGAATCCTTTCTCAGCACTGTAGTGAAGTGATTTTCGTTGGTATAAAAACTTATTTCAATATGTCTTTTAAAATAGATTTTGCCCTAATGTATATTACTGTATCGACATAACACTAACAAATACATTCCCCACAAACGCATTATGACACTGAGTTGAAATATGAAATATATTTTTAAAAATGTTATAAGACACACATTGCAATCAGTCATATATTTTTCACAGGAGAAACACGATAAATAAAGTAGCAAGTATTGAGTTATAATGTCACTTTCACTGTTGACATTATTGAGTTTTAGATTGTCACGACTGTGAATGTGACTAGCAGCTTCTCTTAGCAATACCATGCATACACGATGACGTCACGTTACAACGTTACAATACATGCAGATCCTACGTCACATCAACTATCATCGCGATGTACTATTGCATGACACCGATCATTTTACACTGGAGTCTAGATGGAGAATGTACATGGTGTAGGGTGGCATGGGTGGAGCGAGGCAGGGATGTGGAAGACAGGTGTGCAAGGACCAAGGGCAAGCCGTAAGCCACACACATACACACTATCCCAATGCACCCCACTTATTGGAATATAGATGGACCAGGGTGCATGGGTGGGTGGGGCAGTACAGGGTTATGAATGAGGGGAGTGCAAGGACCAGGGGTAAGCCGAAGCCCCCCCCCCCCCCTCCCTCATAGGTTGTATGGGTGGAGCTGTACAGGGTTTTGAATGGGAGTGCCAGGACCAGGGGTAATCCGTAGTCCCCCCCCCCCCCCTCCCTCATAGGGTGTATGGGTGGAGCTGTACAGAGTTTTGAATGAGGGAAGTGCAAGGACCAGGGGTAATCCGTAGCCCCCTACATGCCCCACCTCGCCCTGGAGCTGGGTCGTGATCTTGGGTAGAGTTTCACAGAACTCACGATTTACACAAACAAATTTCCCCCCTCGTGAAAGGAGGAATTCAAAGGCAGATTTATATCAAAACGACGACGTGGTCTGACTAAACATGATGGAATGTTATAGAGTCTGCCCTGGAATAAAACTTCATAACAGGGAGCTTTTAAATCTGAAGGCATCTCTCCAAACAGCAGAGCTCTACGCCGAGATCATACATGGATGCTCCTTTGACTGCTCAACTGGGAAATCACATTTTTCAAATAGATATGACTCGATTCACGTGTGATTTTATCCTTCCAATAAGACACAATAAGATACACGCCCACACTAGAACGAGTGTGTCGTTAAAACGTTATAGCTTGCTCGAAAGAGGTTTTCGTGTGTCCATGGGAATTAATATTTGTAATAAGCATATTTCAGATTGGCGGTGTTTACGGAAGACAGGGGTGGGGTTTAGGTCTGGTCGAAAGGGGCGGGGGGGGGGGGGGGCGGGTAATGCCCAGAGTGTCGTGTCATGTCATGTCAACAAATATATAGTAGTCTTTTGAATCTTTTCCACTGGCTAGATTGCGTTTGAAATCCATACTTGAGAGTAGGAAATGTTGGCCTATGTAACTTATGGTTTTACTTCATAATTCGAGAGACTTTCACTCCGTAGTCCGTACTAAAATCTTCTTTTATGCAAATCCTAGCCTGGTTTCTATTGCCTGTCAAGCTTGGGGGTATTTTTAATACAACTTTTCAATAATCAGGTTTGGCTGCAGAAGACTACTGCTTTTCCTTTTGAGTTCTTCTAATATGGAGCGGACTGCAAGCAAAGGGAAATGGCCAAGTGATTAGTCTTATGAGGACTAGACCCTATTATACCGAGTGGATTAAAAATATCCGCCAGCCTGGGGCCTAGGCTAGCACAGCCAGGCTGAGACTCATCCTAACTTAACGTGACAGGCAGATTGATACGGTATGTAACGCGAGACTGGCTCTGTGACTGCTGAGGTCACGGTTAATGCGGGTGGGTCTGGGTCGCTTTCCAACCGAGAGACGTAACCCTCAGGGTCAAAGGTCAAGTAGACCCCTGGTGATATATTCCAGGAGGCACCCACGGCAGGTCACCCTCTGTTGTACCTGTTGTCGGGGGTTACCCTCATAACATCCCGTCACTTTCTGACCACAGTGGGCGGGAAAAGAAGACGACTAACACGATTGTGGAGCTCGTTCATGAAACTGAAATTTCCCATAAGCCACAGGCCATAAACAATCTTACAATGGGTTTCTTTTACAGTGCATGACGTCAATTGTGACGTAGAAGATTGGTGATTATCAACTATTTCCTAAATTCCATGAAAATTATGATTAAGCGAAGGTAATAAGAATTGTAGGCTTCTTCCGTTTGTGTTGTATTTGTTTGCGTGAATGTAGTTCATCATAAATTCTTAAGGTGAAATGGATTACCTTTTGAAGAAACATCTTCGTTCATAACATTTTGCTGACTTGCTATTCCAAAAGAATGTTACAACCATTTCCCGTCGCATTTTAACCCTCACATTACCAAGCCTTACCCCCCCCCCCCCCTACCCCAACCCTCACCCCCACCTCACGCACACACATACACTGCCTTCCTGCGTAATATCATACCATTGGTATTGAGATGGTTAAACCAGTTAAACCAGTAATGCCGGTGCGATGTCATAGGCATGGCCATAATGATAGACGATCACAAATCCACTACAAAAGTACATGTACCGGCTAAAGCATCTCAGTCTAGTCAAGGACTAGCTTCACACACCCTTGGTCTGATCGAGAAGCATTCGCTCAATTATTTATTCATCACGTCTCATAAAATATCTAAATCTCTCATCACTTTGCTAATGAGTTCGCTAGACAGCTAGTTGTTGGTTAAGGCATAGAAACACATACTTTTTAGCCATCATTGTTAGCAGAAGTGGAAATATCTTGATGATTTCCATTCGTCCAAACCAGGATTGCTAGAGTGAACGTTTTATAATATTTTATCATCAAACTTGAAACACAAGCCTCACGTTCGATGCGTGCCTCTACTGTAATCATGTTAACCCCGTTCGTCATACCTGTTACGTGACCAGCCTGTGGCTATGCATGCTATGGACTACGGCTAGGCAGATGCAGCTGTCCAGAAACATTCGCAAAAAAATGAAAGTACGGAACAGCATAACTAAATATGAATTCGTGAGAAACAGCAAAGGACAGACATACATTTCAAAAGGCTGACATGCTCCCCGTATAAGTATCGTTTGCTCATTTGGATCGCACTGTGGATCCTATACAACATGACATTCATAGTAACAATAAACATCAACCAGCTCACATGTCACAAAGTTTCATAAACTCATAGTAATTAAGTTTTGCAGATAAAAAAGGAGCCTTGAACTCCCATATCTGTAATGAAATTGAAAGGGTTAGCAAAAATATTTTCAACGAAAGTGCAACCCCGCACGTGGTGTGTTCTTAGAGGTCCGTGTGTCAGTGGGTAATGGAAATGAACTTCGCACGAGTCGTTCTTTGGAATGACTCACGCGACACTAATACATGTTTTTCTCAATTAAGCCTCTCTATCAAATCGATTGTATTTGTAGGCG